>JADKXX010001867.1:0-179719 GCA_017310255.1 Butorides virescens
CCCCCCCCCCCCCCCTCCCCGGTCTGACGGAGCAGAAGGACTGCGCCCCCTCCCCGCGCCGCTCCCGTCCGCGGACACGCACCCCGGCTCTCCCAGGTAACGGCAGGGCCCGGCTACAGGGCGGCCCCTCACGGCGCTGCCCGGGGCGGGCGGCGGCTCGCACCTCGGCCCAACGGCCGCCCTCCCGCCGCGGCGCCGCTGCCCGTCCCGCCGCGATGAGGGAGGCGGTGGCGCGGGGGGGGGGGACACACACAGAGCGGCAGGAGAGGCTGGCGGAGGGCAGCCCCCCGCGGAGCCTGCTGGGAAGTGTAGTCCCGCGCCCCCCGCCGGGCGCTGGGCGCTGAGGGGGGAGGTGGCGGGGGGGAACTACCCCCCCCGGGGGGGGGGGGGGGGGGGGGGGGGAGATGGGTACCACGGCTTTGCCCCCGCAGGGGAGAGCGCTGTGAGGAGGGGGAGGCCCGCTCGGAATGAGGGCGTTAAGGCGACTCGTCTCTCCGGAGCTTCCTCTGAGGGGATGATGGGGCCGGGGGCCAAGGGTGCCCGTCCGCCGCAGCCGGGGGCTGGAGGGCGGGGCGGCGTGGAAGGGGAGCGCGGTGCCGGAGGGGTAGCGGTGGGCGCAGGGGCGGGTGCGGGGCGCACTGGAGTGGGGGTGCAGGAGGAGGAGGAGGAGGAGTATGCTGGAGGAAGGGCGGGATGCGATGGGAGGGGAGGGCTGTGCCACCGAGGGAGGGGTATGCGGCAGGCCGGGCGGGGGGCCGGGAGGGGTGTGCCGGTGGGTAGCTGGCTGCGGGGGGGGGGGGCCGGGGGGGGGGGGCTGCCCGAGGAGGGGTGGCGGAGCAGATGCCGGGGAGGGCTGTGCAGGACTCGGTTGGAGCCTGGGGAAATGGAGACGGAGCAGGCGGCGGTCAGGGGGAGCCGGGAGCCCTGGCCGGGCTCTCCAACCAGTTCATTTCATGGTTTGCAGTGCACCCTACCACCCTTGGCTCTGTTGAGCTGGTTGCACTAGGTGATCTTTGTATGAGCAGACACGGTGTTACTTTTTAAAATAACTTTGCTTCATTTCTGTCGTGCCCACGTTTCTGTCATGATGTCAGCGCTGGCATTTGTCTTGTCTCCCTCTCCGCTTCCTCCGATGACAGTTCTAGTGTTATCCTTTATCTTGTGTTCTCCAACGGGCATGGGGGGGGAATAAAATCACAGTTCCTGTTCCATGTTACATTTAAAATATACATATTTATGACTGGTATATTAGAGGGAGTTATTTTTTTCTTTCTGAAAACCTGTACCTTAAAAGCATCAGTGCGTCAGCGCTCCCTTGTATATAAATATTGAACGTCTATTTCTAATACTGTTCCAAATGTCACAGAGATGTGTTTCTTCCTAATGGATGTTTGATCTTTATTTCAGTCGAAGGTTTTTGGGTGGTTTCTTTTTTTTCCTTTCCCCCCACCCCCACGTCAGATACATCCTAGGCAGTCTTAGGCTTCGTGCAGCTCCCGATGCGATGCTTACCAGACTGCAGAAGTGAACATCGCTGCTGCAGCACTCTTCCAGGGTGCTTTGCTCTCGGAGGTTCAGGCTTTTGAGCAGGTAATGGAGAGGAATGGATCCTGCCCCGAGCTAATCGCAATCTCAAGATAGTTAGAAAAGCAAATGAAAGACAAGGAAACAACACTAGGCCTTTATCTGGTTTGCTGTGTAAATAATTGGAAAAAAAAAAAGAAAAAAAGCTGATTGTTCTGGCCTGAGAAATCTGAAGACTTGATGTCTGTAGCACTAGCAGCAATATGCATATAACTGTGTATTTTAAAGAATATATACTATAGAACAACTTAAAAAAGCAAAATTCTAATTAAAAAAAAATACACATTCATAGTCCTAAAGAGGCAATTCTTTGAAATTCAGGGGGGAATTCAAAAGGTGGAAAGTATCCAGGCTGAAATTCTGACCTTATGAGTCAGGGTTATAAACACATGTGTGAGTCCATTAAACCTGCAATTATTCACGGAAAGTTTATCTGGGCTGCAGATTGGCTGCGCCAGGAATGTAGCAGCACCAGAACCGACGCTTTGTGGAGCTGACGATGGTCTGGCAGGGCTCGTGAGCCGCAGCGCTGTGGGAACGTGGATGTGCCGCCTCCAGGGCCAGGTGCAGATGCAGTTTCACTGCCTTCCGTGGCACGGAGCCCCACCTAATAAACACTTTGAACCCGAGCTGGCTCTGCACGGGGCCATCTTGGGAGTCTTTGGTGGCACGTTTGCTCTACCAGACGTGCTTACACACGTCATGTGCAGAGAAGCGAGTGGCTCCGCAAAGGGCCAGAGGGATTATTGATTTGGGCTGAGTTCCACTTTGTGGAGCTCCGGACAGGCCCTGCAGAATCCTTCGGGTATCTGAGCCCTGCATCCTGTCAGAGGAGGGATCAGTCACCTCAGGGCTGCTGCCACCTGAACACTGGCGTGGGTTTGGTGTGGTATAGCCAGAAGACCGTGCTGGAGAGGAGAGCGAGCTGTGGAACCAGCCTGGATCCAGTGGGGCTAAGATGGAAAAGAAGCTTGCAAGCCCCTCGCTGCCTAAACTGCATGTGTATGGAGTTGCGCTCCCTAGAGTGCCCCATAGGGGTTTTGTGTAAGCTGTTTTCATTTCTTGTCCAGCCCAGCTGATGAACACCTTGTTACCCTAAATACTAGAGATGTGATTGTATGGACATGCCTGAAGCTGGTATGTGGGGTGCTCTGGAGAAGAACACATTTTTGTAGTAGTCAGTCTTAGGAATAGCACAGCAATCTCTCACTCTCCTCTTCCTAGTTCTTCAGAAAATTGTAGTTTAAAGGCCTTGCAAATGGCCATTTCATTCTTCCGGGTGCTTTCTGTTCGGTGCAATAGTATATTATCTCTAACTAAAACACTGACCAACTGTTCAGTGGTTTGTTATGAATTCGTGTTTACTCTTAACTTGTGGTGAATATCTTTACTTCATTTGAAGATTTTTTTTTTCACTTGCATTTAAAGTAACACTCAATTCTCTGTTCCAAGTTAGCTCTCATAAGATTCCACACAAAAATCATTTGAGGCCTGTGTGCATACTTCTTCTCCTTCCCACTCCCATACACATTTCCCCATTAACTCCACGTCTGCTATTTCAAAACAGAGTTTCAGTGCAAAGAAGCCAAAAACAAGCTAACAGAAAGCAGTTAACTGATTTGAAAGATCCCTCGGTGCTGGGTTTCCTGGACCGCGGTATGTGTGTGTGTGTGTGTGTGTGTATGTTTTATCTGGTGCTGTGCTGCTTTGAAGTGACATGTGGAACGGCGAGCGAACACTCGGATGACATGACCTACTGCAAGCCCCCGTGCTGCTGCTGCAGTTGTAGCCATCCTTGTCACCACTGATGCACACAGCGAAAGGAAAAAAAGGAAAGAGCACTGGCATAGCACGCTTCTCGTCTTTGATTCAAGAAGCCATTTAAATGTAGTTTAAATCCAAATCTGCTGGAACTGAGCCACGTTCTCTCTTTTGTGTATATATATATATATTTTTAACAGGAGTTGTGATCCTGTGAGGTAATGATCATTAGCTTCCACACCAGTCCATGGGACCACAGCTGCAAGTTTAAACAAAGCCAAGTTAACAGGGAAAGATACGTTTGGCTGTGGAAGTTGGCAAGCCTTTTGTTTGTTTGTATTTTATCTGACAATGATCAGTTAAAATGTTGTTTTTGTCATGGGAACGTAATGCCTGATAATTGTCTGCAGCACCAGCGATTGCTTCTGAACAGGGACAGTTAATTATTAGAAATGAAGACCAGTTGTTCTGTACCCAAGTCCAAAATAAAAGGGATAATCTTTCTAATAAAGCAGGCAAGACTTATTTTTTTTAATAATTGCATTTTTAATAATTTACTCTTAAAAATCAAATAAAATACATCAAGGACATGAAATACAGTCTGTATTTCAGTCAAAAATAGACTTCTGTAGGCTTCCAGTAGGAATCGCGTGTCATGCAGGGAAAAAATGGGGTTTTTTTTAAACTCTGATAATGTTCCAGTTGCACTTTATGCTTTTCCAGGTAAGGTATCGTCACATTGTTCTATGTCTCTAAAATAAACAAATTTTAACTTTGAAGAGAAAATGGAAAATAGGATCATTGTACCATTTTAAGTGAAAACAAAATTGAGGGAGAGGAAGCTGTTCGAAACTGGTCAAAGCTGGCTTACAAAAACAATATGGCCTTAAACTAAGAAGGGCAGGTTTAGATTAATTGTAAGGAAATGCTTCCAAGCAGTGAGAAGAATTTGAGAAAGGAACAACTTCAGTTTATTGCTTAGACTCTGGTAATAGAAATGGGTGCACACGAAAAGGGGATAAATCCAAAAATCAAAGCCTCTTAACACTGGAATTCGCTTCCTTGCTTTGCTGTGTGTGGCAATCAACCTGTTTTGGGGGGGTGTGCAGTGGCAGAGGGCCATCCTGGCTCTATTTGGTAGAAGTGGAAAATGTACAGTCGTACCTCAGCACTGCATTTCTGAAGATGGTGCCGAACAGCGTGGCGCTCTGTCTTGTGACGTTGGTCAGGTCTCTGACATTGCGTTTTGAGATGCCCGACATCAGGCTGCACGGCTGATTTACAGAAAATGAGAAACAGAATTAGTAACCAGTCTTCATCTGCGTATGTCCAGGCCTTTCCAGATGTTCAGCTGTCCAGTCAGCAATACTGCACAGCTGCTATGACGTGACACCATATGTCCAGCAATCTCAGGGAGCTGTGGAAAATTTTTGGTCTGTCTGGGTAAAATTTTGGTCAGAGAAAGACACATGTCCAGAAAAAAAACAGGTATGTTATAGCCCTATCAGTGAGGAATTAGCAACTGATCTGGAGAAAAGTCTTATTAGGTGGTAGTAAGTAAGGCTTGATGTGACTATGGAAACAATGAGAGTGAAGCAAAAATGAGTAACTGCTCGTTTAATGAGTGTCATCCATCCTGTGCAAGAGTCGACTGCCTGTGGAGAAAATGGGGCGCAGTTGTGTAACTGATTGTGTCAAAACACACAGGCATAAAAGAGACATGTAAAGGTAACAGAGATGCCTTTTGTTTGCGGAGTTGAACGTTCAAGATCAAGCAATAGGAAAACCCCTGCTACAGACCCCATCTACAGGGGAGGGCATTTACTGCCACTGGTATCACTGGGCTGAGGTTAAGTGGGAGATGGGCTGAAGGGGGGCAATCGTCCTGCATTCCCACTGGTGTTGCACACGAGTTTGGAATAGTGCGCTAAACAAGCCGCCCCCCTTTGCCCACCATTCCCGCAGTCGCTGTCTCTGCCTGTGGGTATGTTTGTGTGTGTATAATGCTTTAATGTTAAAATAGAGACTGTCTTTTGGATCTTGCTCAATTGTGCATTGCTTTAGTTCTGGGAGAAAAATTCTTTTCTGACCCCAGATAGGGATCAGCTCAGCTTATGCTCCAAAGAATAGAGATTAATATCCCCTGTGACCTTTTAGCCTAGCTGCTGCAGGGTTTTTAACAAGTGGGCTTAAGGCCCCATGTGTGGCAGCTACGCCAACATGAATGTCTGTAATGTCTCTTCTTGTCAATGATCCGTGGACTAAGGAATCTCCAAGGGATATCTTGACGTGCTGTGGAGCTGTTATGGTCTAGTGCAGGAAAGAACCACGCAACGATAGAATGAAAAGCTGGTGTCACAAGTAATGTGTAAGTTGTTCTAAAGGTACCTGACAACAGTTGTCCCTGGCTGTGTATTTACTTAAAAGATGTGGCTGTGATATGGTAGGAAAAACAAATATTTAAACAAACCCCCAAACAACAAAAAACAAACAAGTGCTATTTATGACTTCTGTATTTCCGTTTCCTTGGAAGTTTGCAATGTTGTATGAGTTCTGTAATATAATGTAGAACAGATAATTAAAAAATCAGTACATAACATGAGAAAGCCCCCACCTAGTTCTAGCTACCTCTTCCTCCCCACCCATGGCCCTGAAGAGTCGGGTTGTCCATAAAACAATCCAGGAAGGAATTCCTTCCTAAAAATAATTTTTCCTTAATACTTGTTTTGACTTGCTTTGGCTATTCTAAACTAATGTTACTGTCGCTGGTGTGCATAAAAGACTTGTAGTGCGTTTAAACCATTTTTACCCGTTGGTTTAAAATAGCCAGTCTTCTTGCAATAAGACCTCAAAGAACTGCATAGGGGTCAGGGGGAGCACTGATTTTGGACTGAGGTCTACAGTTGCTGTTTCAAACATGTCTCAGGTATACGGGCAATATTATATTCACCTTCATGTGCTGTATTACCTGCTTTGGTGTCAAGGGCAGGTGAGAAGTAAAAATTGAAGTGCCTGAATCCAAGAGAAAGATCCAAAGGCTTTTGTCAGCCTAGCTCTGGGGGCATCAACCGCTCAGTAGGTACATAAGTGTACATCCACCAACCTCTCTGCATGTGCCAAGCTTCAGTGCCCATCAATGTTTAGAAGCTCTTTAGCGTGATGCACCGGGCATCAAGCTCTTGCTTAAGTTTCAGTGTCACCAGCATGAGGCCAGAAGCCCCCAGACTCTTGGTTGCTGGAGGAAATCGGAGACTCTCATTTGGTTTCCCCCTGCAGTTTTAAGACCACGTAAATTTTTCTGCCTCCTGCTTCCCAGCTCCGGGCACTAAGCCCTCTTCTGAAGTGAGCACGTTTGCGTGGCTGCAGTGCCTTGCCTCCTGCCCATGGGTTGGCCCAGCTTCCACCAGGGATGAGGAGGTTGTCTCCTCCTGTGAGCAGGGCACTCTTCTGGGATTAAAGGGAGATGGATATGTCAGCCCTCTTAAGGCAAAACACACGCCTGCAGGGTGGGAACTAGCTGTAATCAACAGATACAAGAGATTGCTAAAGTAAGTATGTGTTCTGTTTAATGGATTTCTAGGAATTTAGTACAGCAGTTCCTTAGAAATGTTTTATTTACTTTCTCTTTTTTGCTACATGTGGGAAAAACCTCCGGAGATTTGAGGACCAGTTTCCTTACAGGGAGAAGCTGTGTTGTGTAGTGGATCCTAATCTGGATGTGTTTGAAGATGGGGCAATGGATTGTGCCCCAGGTGGTGTTTTGTTCATTTATAAGTTGACTCACCAGATCTGAATGGGTTGTAAACTATATTCAGTTCCTATCTTTTTATCCATTTTCGGCGCAATGCAAGTGACATCACTTTTTCCTATCAGTTATCATCTTCTGTATTTTAAAATTAAGTTGTCTTAATTGCTAGAGCTCGAGCTCTCTGATGATGCCTTCATGGTGATGCCTATCCTGCCCTTCCTCAGCACCGAGAGCAGACAAAATTAGGGTCGTCGCCCTTTCCACCTTAGTTCTGCTCCTGCCTGGGGGTTTCTAACAGCCCATGGGAATGATCTGCAAGCTGAAATGTGCAGCACAGTATGAGGACAAGTAAGCCCCGATGCGTCTTGCTGCACTTGGTGGAGTGCCAGCCATGGGGTAGCAGCGTGTTCTTGCCATCCAAGCCTTCGGCCACGTGGAAGCTGCGTGGCCTGTGGGTTTAAGTGTGGGGTAGCAGGTTTCCACGGCTCAGCTGCCGGGAGCAGGAGTGAAGATGTGGTGGGGCAGACCTGGTGTGCAGCTGCAGGCAGCAGTAAGGACCACCAGTTTGGCACCGTTGAGAGGCAGCGTGTGTGTTTGCTATAGGCAGCATTCAGGGAGGGCAGAATGAAGGTCATTGTTTAACTTAACATTGTTTCAGGATATATGTTTAACTTATTGTCAGAGATTTGAATTTTGTTAAGAATGAGGGAATACGAAGGCATAAGATACATCCTCCTTAATGCCGTCTTGATCTTGTCTTGTCTTTTCTATAAAAACTACTAACATTTTTATAACCCACTAGGACATAAAAGGTTGTTTCTCCCTCTTCTGGCTTCTCTCTGCTACCACCTGCTCCGACTGCACGCACCCCTGTATCAGGGGCTGTCTTCAGCTGTGCAGCCTGAACCGCGTGCTGCGCCAGGCCCCACGCCCCGCTCTCACCCCATCTGGCTGTATCCCTCCTTCCCTGTTTCTTCTCCACCGCCTTGCCCTTGCCAAACCCTCGATGCAGCTAGTGGACGACCCTCCCGAGCCAGCCTCCTCCCCCTTGGTCAGTGCAACTCTCTGCATTCCGTAGCTATGAATCGTAATTTTTTATTTTTTTATTTCCAGAGGTTTAATATCTGGGTGAATGTTGGGGACCCCACCCGTCCTGAGTCAGAGGACAAGGGAGAGGAACTGATGCTCTTTTTGTGTGGTAAGGACCTAGATTTTGTGCCATGTGGGATTCAGATAAAGGGGCAGGCACTGCTTCAGTCTTGAACCTCAAATACAAACCTAGCTGTACGACATAGTTTACTTCTGAATGTCTGCTTTAATACTGCTTTCTTAAATGGTTTAATACCACTTTCTTAAATGGTTACTGGGAAAAGTCAGACTATGGGTTTGCCTTAAAGTCATGCTGCCACTAACTGCTTGTATAAAAAAGTTAGTAAAATCTGTACATCTTAAATTGTTTTGGGGACTAGGGGGAAGTTGTACTTTGGCAATCACTGTTTTAAGAAATCTTAAATTTGGATTGCTAACTCTGCCATAAATCCCAAAGTGACATGTTAAATTGAATGAAAAAATCCAAGTCAGCATGTGGATGTTGGAGTACTTTGAAAGAATATTCAAACAGAATGAGGCTCTCAACTTTGTCTGTAGTGGAGCTGTCATTCAGCCGTATCGTAATCTCATTAGGGTGAGGGCTCTTGAAAGTGCTAAGTGCAGACTTCCCTGATGCTGGTTGGCACATTTAGGCACATATGTAATACAACAATATAAAAAGCAATTTAATGCCTCATGTGATTTGTGATTCACGGGTTGATGGCTGCTAATATATTGTGGTGATCTACAAATTAGTTTGGCTTGTTAGGTTCAGTGTGGGCAGGGCATTTAATTTTCTTGCATTAATTCAACAGGATTGGGGCCAGAGGCAGCAAAGAAGTTGTGTTTTTATCAGTATAAAAAAGTTATGATTCATGATCTCAAACCTCAGGCTAGTAAAGAGATACTCCAGAGCTAAATGGTTGAAAAAGAGGGGGACTGGAGGGGGATGGGGGAGCGGAAAGGCACAATTCAGCTGCGAGAGAAAAAACAAAACTGAAGTGTCATGGTCTGAATTATTCTACAGCATGTAAAATTCTTTTTTCTGATGATTATGTTCTCTTTTAGATTTCTGAGTGAAGATGAATTTAGCAGAGATTTGCGATAATGCCAAAAAAGGAAGAGAATATGCACTCCTTGGGAATTATGACTCTTCTATGGTATATTACCAGGGTGTCATCCAGCAAATCCAGAGACACTGTCAGTCGATCAGGGATCCAGCAATTAAGGGCAAATGGCAACAGGTAGGGTGAAATGAGGTTGCCTTTATTCTATTACTTGTTATTTAAAAAACTCACTACACTTCCCAAACCTTTTAAGATGTAGAGGATGTATATTTCAGTTAAGTTTACAACATTTCTTTTACAATATTTTGTTGATGTTTATGGGAAAACAATTTTTGTGGCATGTTGAAAAGGAATTCTTTTGTTCTAACTGAATCAATTTTTATGTTGTTTTCACTTAGGATGTCTGGCTCATCACTGGTCTGTTTGTGTGTGATTGCATTCTTTGGAAAAACTGTTTTGCTGAGGACTTGCTTTCGCTGTTTCATCTTTTGACCACCCAATGTCCAGTAAACTAAGGTGTGAGTGGATGGGTTAGCATCACTAGAATGGCTGTCTGAGTGGCAGTTAACTATAATGCTACAGTGTGCAAATTTGGATCAGGTTTCTAAAACTCCAAGTAATACTCTTAGCCTGAGTCTTGCATGCATGCATCTTCCTGCTAAGCAGAATACTGTTGAAGCCAAGGAAGTAATCTGCAGGTGAAATGTAAGAACCCTCATTTAGCACTTTCGGTATTTAAGTCTTCCTTACATTTGGTGGTCCCATTTTTCATTGTGCAAAATATGTTCCATCAAAAAAAAAAAAGAGGATAAACATATAAAGGTATATTCCAGAATAAAAAAAAATCATGTTGCGTAAATACTATGTTTTGAAAGAAGAACATAACTCCTATAAAAGATATAATTTTGCAGTAAGTAGCTGAAGAGATGGTTTCAAGAAGAGTTTTTCTAAATAATTGTTTAAATGTTGCCACTTAACCAGAAGCGAATTTTTCCTTTTTATTGCAGCAGGTGCTTTGGTTATGGTTTTGCGCTTGAAACATCTGACACTAACATAGAGTATTTTGTGTACTGATGGCTACAACACTGTAAATAATTTTGTAATGACAGTACTATTCATAGCGGTTTATCACAGAACTGTAGAAGTCTGTCTGCTTATTAAGAGCTTGTCTGCAAAGCATGTGCATACGCAAGCAGCAGTGGTAGTGCCTAGATTTCCCGGAGATGTAATAAGCTGAATGTTGTATAGGAGATATTCACATTCAAGTATTTGTATTCAAGCTCTTCCCCACCCCAGGGCATGCTGACACAAGGTGTTCATGCCCCATGTGTGTCCTTAGTTCCTGCCGAACTCGTAGCTGATGCGTAGGTAGAGCATGAGGCTTTCCTTGTTCTGCAGCTGCATCGCTGCACTGCTTTCACTTCTAGTATTTCATGGTTCCTCCGATGGCATTGATTCTTCCATTAAACTTTTAACAGCTCTTACCTTGTGAAGGTTACTTCAAGTCTCATGATGTTGTGTGGTGTTTGAACTGCTTCAGAGAAGCCTGTACACCATGGAATGCATGCTGTACGTTGGAGACAAGCCTCAAGTGAAAAAGGACCATTAACACAGTTCCCAGGATTATTCCCTGGGGAAGGCAGCTGGCTCCTTAACAGAGGATCTGAAGTTGGCACCTTCTCAGAAATTATCCCTTTTAGGTAAAAACGGAATGGCCCCTGACAGTGTCCCATAAATGCTTTAGAGAACTGTCCCCAGATAGACCAGCAGCAGGTGGGGTAGCGTCTGTCATGCTGTGTGCTCATGTTAATTCTGAAACTTCCCAACACAGCAGCGGCAGATGAGCTTTGTCAGAATATCACTTTGCCATTACTGGTGCCGGTCTTGGCTCGGGGACAAACATCAAAAAGTAAGAAGCATGATTAAAAAAAAAGAATAGCTTCATCCCCAGGCTCTTTGCCTTTTCATTCATTTATGGGACTACCCGTAGCACTGGGAACAAAATTATATAGCCCTGAGAGCAAACAATGCAGCCCTGGAACCGCTAGCTTTTCCATACCTGCACATGAATGGTTTGGTGAGACCTATAGAGGTAGACCTGCTTTCCTACCCACTTGTGATAAATAATTATCGTGCTTTCTCACTCCTTGAGGCAGACTAAGAGGGAGTCTGATGATCTGGATGTTAGCGCTGCTTTCCAGCTCCAACAGCAGCTACATCCAAACTGTCAGTCACATTCTGTAGCTGTCTGACAGACAGCCTGTTCTGAAAAAAATCAAGCCAAAAGTTGGATCACAAGAAACACTCATTCACAATATTAAAATAATATTTAGATATTCTTTTTAGATCATCCTCACGAAAGAGTTACACCATACACATTAGGTAAGTTTAGCAAAATTCAGGTCTAACCCACGTGGTACCAGTAAAGTGCAGAAGCAAAAGATTCCCACACCTGTATGCTTCTTGCAAGTGGCAGAAGAAGCAAAGCAACCCTTCGGTCATGGTTAATGGGATGAGTGCAATTGATCTCTGCCTGAAATTCCATCTCCTCTGGCACATGGAACTAGCCTGTTCCTTAGGTTCTTCAGCTTCTCCATCCTCTGAGGAATCTGAGGAGGATAATACCACCAATACCTTTTGGAGATGGAGTTTAACAATCTCTAGCAGACACTGGGTAGGTAGAGGTTTTACTGTTGGGAGCAGTCCACAGTGTGAATGTCCGTGTGGTGCTTAGTGCTTAGAGGAGAAGATTGTTACTTAAACCAGTTCTTCTCCGAGATGTACCGTCTGCATACACGTTCATGATCTTGAACCTCCTGAAGGATCCCTGGGACACCGACGCTGAGGGGATCTGGCAGTATGAAGCGTGCCCTTCCTTTCTGTACGCTTGTGCACAGTGCACGAACAGGGTGTTTGTCCTACTGGTGTTTCTGAGGCAGTGAACTCAGTTTCAGGTGTTGGCGTACGTGTTCCCTCATAAAACAGGAATGCTCATATGAGTAATATCTCAAAGAATAGTTACAGCCGTGGCTCTGCAGCTGACTGACTCATACCTGTTACGTGAACCATTATTCTCCCTATCTGGTCACTTCTCTACAGTGGGTGTTCCGTCCTGAATAGGTGCCTTATGCTAGGTGGATCTGTTTTGTTGCCTTGTGTACTACACTGGATTTTTCCAGCCATTTACCAAGCAACATAGAGCAGAAGTGAACCAGAAGTAGTTGGGATTTTGGGTCAGACTCCCAAACACTCTTGATCTACCTCTCTTTGCTTAGGTGTCATTGTTTTTGCAAGTATTTGGTGGCTTGTATTTCATGTTGCACGGTCAGACAGCTTCAGCTTTGCAACTGGGCACCCTGATTTCAAGGGTCCCTTGTGCTTGGTGCTGGTAGATAGGAGGAGGAGGAATGTGAACGTGTATCATCCGCTCCCCTGGGAACAACTGACTGGCTCAGTTCCACTTGATGCAGTACTGCTTCTGGGACTTCAAAATCAGCGCTGACTGGGGGAGAGGGATTGTGTTATTAGTCTGGCACAACCTGCACAACTTCAAAAGGGCAAAAGATGCATCCTGGAGGGCCCACCAAAGCAGCAGTGTGACAACATAAGAATTCCTCTGACCCTTTGGAAAATTTATGGTCATGGATTGTCTGATAACTAGCTTGGCTTGGGAATATCAAGGGTGACTTGCTCTGGGGACCCTTATTTGTTTTGCATCCAGGGAGTTTACTCTTGGATGTCTGAGTGTAGCTCCATTCTTATCCTCATTCCTAGGCTTCCGAGCTCATTTGAAAAAGTCACTTCTTTGTTGTGCTTTGAGGTTTGGCTGACATGTAGGCATATTTGTCCATGTAAATACAGGCTGGGACTGGGAGATTCAAAGATTCAAAATCAGAAGCAACTCATCTCTTTTCCTACTTAAAAACAATAAAAGGTAGGTTTACTCTCATGACCACTACTGTGAACTTTACTCGCGTTGACATTCCCCCTGTTTATTCTGAGAGAATTTCTTGGCTGTTGCAGTCTTTTTACTAGACAGCTGGCTTGTAGGAAAAGAGCTGCTTCAGTGGCAGTTCAGCAGCTGCAGGATGACAGCAGAGCGTGCCCCGGGGTGATAGTACTGGCTTACGACAAGGCCAGCGGCTGTCGAGCAAAACCTGCTGCATCTTATAACCGTGTGCTCTGCGTTGCACAGTATCTGGGAGCAAAGGAGCCGGAGCTGGGGCAGGAGTTCAGATTCTAAGAGCACTTGGAGCAAGGCACCCTTAACTGACCATGGTCACTGGAGCCGGAGGTTAGGTGTACTGTATTCTTACTTAAAGAATAAAGGATTATTCTAGGTTTTTGTTTTTTTTTTTTTTTTAATTCTGAACACATTTCAGTCAATCTGTGCTTATGTTGTTTTTCTTCATGCCTGTTAACACTTCATAGGTTACTTCATGAGTAATTAAGGAATATTCTGTAGGTAACTCGTGAAGAACTGTGATTACAGGAGCTATACTTTTACTCCATGGGATCAGACTGGGTTACAGGGCATCCATTTTGGGTATGGTTTAGGGAGTTGTTATTTTCACTTTTTAAAAATGGAGCTTGTTGAATAACTAACACTAATTGCAGGTAGTAATTTCAGGCTTGGAAAACACTTTTATAGAAACTTGACTGGTTTTGTTCTAGCGTGATATAATAATAATAATCAAAAAAACCTCACACATTATTTGTATTTACCAAGGTACAAATACCCATGCTTATTGCTGTGGGAAGTTGTGTAGAAGTACAAGCTCTAGCATAGCAAATAAAAGCTACCACAGTTTCCAAATTGTGAAATACAGAGGAACTCCCTGAAATGGTTTTTGGAACTACCACTAAGAAAGAGTGAACTCAACTCTTGGTCACTGTGTTTTATACCCATACGTTAGGATGTGTTTTCTGCTTGATTACTGTAAATCCTTAGGGCTGGAATGTCAAAAACAAAGCTGTGAGGGCATCCCCTGGGCTGAAAGGCTTTTATTGGGCTTTCGAACATCATCCAATGCCCATGATGCTGTTTCTGTGGAGGAGGTGATGTGGCTGGTAGGGGCAGCAGGTGTACCGGAGCGGGGCTCTGAGGAGCAGGCAGTTTCACACGGTAGCTGAACCCAGTTAACATCCTGCCGTGCACAGAGAGGCCAAGCTCTTCCCTACCTAGTCTTCCCTCCAGCTGCACTGGCTTCTCTCCCTCCTCTGCACCCTGCCATTCTTTGTCCTGGGATTCACCTGATCACAGGGGTAGTGAGCCAGTGCAGCTTGCTAACCCAGCAAAAGTGTCCTTTATTTTCTTTTTACCCTCCTAGGCTGATTTTCTGCCATTTTACCAAGCTGGGTGACTGTATTGAGATGTCAGAATTCAATCCAGAAAAGCAGCAGCAGAGTGTGGTTGGGGAGAAAGAGTGAGAAGCAGCAAGATCTTCCTATTTGGCAGTGGTGAGCTGTCAACTCAGCCCACACTAATTCCTGAAACTGCTTAAATGTGAATAACCTAAAAGCTTTCTTCATGTTCTCTAGAACCTGAGTTGGAGCCCTCTAAGGGCTCTGGCACCCCAGGGAAGGGTGTGACGGGGGGCAAAGAGACTCTCTGAGTCCAGATCAGTGATTTTTCTGTTTATAGCTTTCCGAGGCTGTGTCAGAGTAGCGCTGATCACTCAAAGGCAGTGCTCAGTCACCTCTGTAATTACGGCACAGCCCTTCTTGGCTCATGTCTGGGTTATTTGTTTCTCAACTGCAAGAAACTCTTTATGCACTTGTTTCATCTGACTTGGTTTTCTTAAGGCCTCTAGGAATTTATCAGCTGGTTTTCCTTTGTAGTCCTGTTGTTTGAGTACATTGAGGGGTTTTTGTTGGTTGGTTTGCCAATTACTGAGTAAGGGTCTGTATTTCAGAGTTTGGTCTGCTCAAGAGGTGGCCAGCAGTTGTTAGTCTGTTTTCAGCTTCCAAGGCATCAAAGGCTCACTTTGTCTCAATTTTCAGATACCATCTTCCTTGCTGGTCCAAGAGAGCTGAATGACAAGCACTCCAGCCCTCAGTGCTGTCAAGTTGTTTTCCACCAACTTTTCCACACGTGTTGGAAGGGTGGTAGGAGGAATCCTGTCTGTATGCCTGGAGCACTGGAGTAGGAAGCGGCTGTCTCTCATGGAGCAGTGCCCTGGAGGATTTATGCTGTATCATTCCTTTGTACCTCACAGCAGCTGTTTGGCTGCATTTATTTTTGGACAGGAGGGATGCGTGTTAGACAGTTTGAAGGAACCAAGTTAGTAATCAATCACACTTGTAGCTCAGCTGGAAGCTCTTGCGCTGGGGGATATGTCTGCCGATTGTGTGATGAGAAAGCAAAGAGAGCAAAGCAGAGCAGGGGAGGCCATGTCAAGCATTCCCTGTCTTTACTAGAGCAATCCTGCCTAAGCTGGATGTCTTGTGTCTTTGGAAAGATACAGCTACCCCATCTGGAATGAACAAGAAGGCTGCTTTGCCCTGTGAAATGATCAAGCTCTTCCCATACCTAAGCCTCCTTTTGTACAGATGCACATAGAGCTCCTGGTGAAGTAAATGCAGTATTGCAAGAACTGTGCAGGGCCTTGGGGATTTACTCTTCACTTTGCCTCTGTCCTTACTGGTATCTTGCTGGTGACAGTCACGTATATTATTCTTCGTAAACACGATTTTAAACCAGAGATTTTCTTTGTGCAGCTGAAATCTCCTTATTTGTCCTTGTAGTGGGAAAATTCCTGGAAAATATTACAGAGCAGAATGACACATTGCTGTGGGATGTACCTGGTGGTATTTTAGGAGAACTGTAGTTTCCAGAAAGAGGTGATGTATGTTTGTTACTGAGTGCTGTCGATTTAATCATTCATTCTTTTACACACCTTACCCACCAAACAGTTATGTCAGATAGCGCTTTCTGTCTTGAAGTTGCCTCACCAAAAGTGGGGGACTGCTGCTGCTGTTTTGAATATGTGGAGTGGGGCGGGTGAGGAAAGAAGCCATTCTGAGAGGGTAAATGAGAGGGTGAGAGAGAAATGGGATGAGCAGGTGAAAATCAGGCTGAAAAAGGCATGCTTCTAAAAAGTGTGCTGACAAGACACAGCACCCTGCATGTGCCCAGCGTGGTTCCTTTCCAAGCACACAGGGAGATGGGAAAATCTCAGGCTAGTGGCCACATCTTTTCACCGGTAAGCACCATTAGGAAGAACAGTCATAAGATGTGATGCTGTTTAGTACTAGTTCCCTGATTAGCTGCTGTTATAAGCTCAGTAGACAGGCTGGATTTGCAGACCTCCATTCTCCTGGTCCTCTTGATTACTCAGAATCTGCACAGCAAAGAGGGTCTGGTTTTCAGGCAACGTCTTTGACATCTGTTGATACTATCCTCAGTTGCCTTCCTCTGTTTGCTACAAAGCGAAGCCTTGTTGCAGCATTCCCAGGCAGTATTTTTCCCAGCTCTTTTTCACATGGACGCATGACATGAGCACAGCTGGGTGCCTGGTGTCTTTCCTTAGCTTTCTTGTAAGCTGACTTCAGATCCTGGCTTTGGATTCAGCCTTGCAGTGCCTGCTAGTTGTAGCCTCACTCAGTACCGTGCCTGGTGGCAGCCTGCAAATATCCTCACCTTAGTGTTTCTTCACAAGAGCTTTTAGAGCCTGTGTGCCTTCCCAGTGGATGGAAAGGTTCGGGATGTCTCTTTAGCTCCAGCTGGGAGCCTGTAACAGTTAAGATTCACATTGGCCTAAGGTAATACTAGCTGCAGAGTGCCAATTGCTGATTTCCAGGCATGCACGGCAATGCATGAATTAGTTTTAGCTGTGCACCAGCATTTCAGTGAAGAGGTGACATCTGGGTGTTACCACCCTCGAGCAGGTAAAAACCAAAGTAAGCATGGAGGTTGATCCCACAGGATGGAAAGTATCGCTGATAGGTGGAAGACTGATTAAGATGCAGTACAAGTGCACTCAGGTGAATCCTAGCACATCTTAAGCTAATGCATTGAAAGCTTATGCTTCTGAGCAAGAATGTGCAATGCAGTTTTTGGCTGCTGGTGTGTACTAAAAGAACCTTACCATACAAAACTTGAGCTTTTGACAAGCCATATCACTTAAAACTTAGCAAATTTCTGCACAGATTTTATTTTTCCTAGGCTTCATGGAAGAACATTGAAATGAACAAATATCAAGTAAATAATCTTGAAATTATTGCAGTAGTTCTAATTCCCTGACTAGTGGCAATAGAAACTTCAAGTATAAAATTCAGCTGCATAATTCTGCAACCTGATTTCTTTCTGAGGCATAATTTCCTCTCATTTTTATTTCACTTACTTATCATTTGAACTTATGCTATGGGGTGTTAAAGTTCCCATTTTCTGTTTTAATCTTTGGAATCCACCAAAGAATTGGCTTGTGCTTTGACTGTATGGTGATGTTGTGCCCCTCACAAGGTTAGTTTTGTAATATTATATTTTAATGATTTAGCCAGTTTTATAACTAGGCCCTTGGAGACTGTAATCAGAGAAGTTCTTTTATGCCAGAAGAGTAGCAAATATGTTAAAGACCTGCCAACAGCACCCTTACTAGTATAAAAGTATATGTATGCGTGCATACCTGTCGACAGGCACACGTAAATCTAAGCCATCAGCACATGTTATGGAAGAGTGATCCCTGCGTTAGCAATCACGTCTGGTCATGACATTGACAAGCAGGAAGATGAACTCAACAGAGATTCAGTTGTTGATGCTGTTGTTAAAAATCTGTTGTCAGCCTGATAGGACTGGGGTTTGTGAATGGAAAGGCTTGGGAGTCCCTGCTTTTGAGGGTAGTGTATGTTTTGAGGTACTTTCTATGGTTTTTAAAAAAAAAAAAGTTTGAATTGTAACAATTTTTAATTAGTGTATGTATTTCTCAAGGTCCGACAAGAATTAGTTGAAGAATATGAACAAGTTAAGAGCATTGTCAACACTTTAGAGAGTTTTAAAATGGACAGACCTGCAGATATCCCTGTATCCTGTCAAGACGAGCCTTTTAGAGATCCCGCTGTTTGGCCCCCTCCTGTTCCAGCTGAACACAGGTAATGAGAGGCTGAAGCAGAGCGGGTGGAATAAAGTTGGGTCACCATCATTTTATGTTCTTTTTTTGAATGCATTTGTAACATGAAAATCACATTTCATGTACCCTTTAGTCGTTTGTAATAAAGAATAAATATAATTCATTGGGGGGGGGGGGGAAGTAATTGAACTACGGTTGGATTTATTGCTGAAGTTCTAAAGAAAGTCACTCCTTTATTCTGGTAGGAGTGACTAGCTAAGTGCTGGGAACTAGAGTCTGCTGGGAGAAGTAAGTGGGCTTTTGGTGGCAGTTGCCTTTCTCATGTGTGGGGAGGAAACTTTTCCATGTCAGTTTATTTAAGCAGTTGAATTCACTGATGGCTGAGGCATCAGTAAGGAGCTGGAACTGAAGGATCTTGAAGGACACGGTGGTTAGGAGTTGCTCCCTAGCTACAGATAATATGACCTGTGTTTAATCCCTTGGTTAGTTTTGTTGCTAAACAGGTTCTGTTATCCATGGTGTTTCCCTTCTGTAACCACCTTTAATGTAACTTTAGTTAGCTAATAGTTTTCTCAAAACAGATGCTTGTGCATTTTCTGAAATCCCTATTTCCACCCTCATAGAGCTTGACACAGGTTGTTGGAAACAACAAATCCAATTTATAAAGAAGAATAGCATTTATCATGCCAACAGTTTTCTAACATTATAGTAGCAAAGAATTTCAATGTGTCTATACTCACATAAGCAAAGGAACAAAGTAAAATGAGGTATCTTGGTTAGCAGAAAGAAATGCCAAGTTTATTTGTAAATTTAAGTGCTTTATGATTACCAAACGGATCTTCACTTTTCAAAAAACCCTAAGAATGTAAGTGTAAAATAATATTAACACTGATTACTTTGGTGAGTGGTAGAAACGATTATCAGACTTTTTTGTGGTAATGTTATGTGAAGTGCAAGATGTATTTATTCTTGCATCTTTCTTAGAGGTAAAGGCCCAATAGTTCATCCACTTTTCTAAGCTGAAATTTAAATCTTGTGCAAATAAGTAAGGAAAATTAGCCACTCTTCTATGCTGTTAAGTTTGATGAAAATGTACACAAAGCAAAATGTAGCAGTTGTATCCAGCAGTACGTTTAAGTATATACTTTTTTAAAGTTATATTCTAGGAAACTGTTTTTGGAGTTGGCAAATTTTGAGTTACTCAAAACAAGAATCAGTAGAAGATTTAATAGGGGACACTAAATCAAGTTGGGTGACATTCCTCGACGTTTATTTTAGTTCTATATTTCAAGTCCAATCCCTGGAGCAAAATTACTGTGACACCTCATCTTAAAACCAAATTCTTTCTCCTCATGCCACCACTGAGTTCTTTTTGACGTTGTGGGTGATGCACACAAGTATAGGTGGCTGCAGTTCGGCTCTGTTTGCTTTTGCTTTCTAGGCAATTTTTATGTTTTGACATTTTCACACAGGGGAATGAAGTCAGAGCTAGGAGGATTGTTTTAAAATTCTCCCTCCTTTGTTTCGGGGCCTGTCAAAGCTATTAGCCAGCTTTTTTTTTTTTTTTTCCTTTCACCAGGAATGTCATCTGGTTGTGTAGAACTTGTGCATATGAATGCGGCCTAATACAAGCTCCTGGCTTGGAGTCAGAGGAAACTACAATTTGAAGACTTTTACTAAATTGTTTCCTCTTTTGCTACATGCATGTTGGTTTGTTGTAAGATTGGTTAGCATTACTGATCTAATAGGATTGTTCATTTTCTTTTTTACCACTGTTGAAACTTTTTTTTCCTTTTGTATTTTTTTCTTACTTCGGGTGTCAGACAGAACCAGAAATATGTTGCTGGACTTGCAGATATAGGGAGATAAGACTTAGGGGCTTGTCAGCTTTACTAATAATGCACTAAGGGAATTAATGAAACATTACAATCCTTCCTTCTTAATGTTGCTCTTTTTTCGCTGTTTTTAACATGTTTTTGTTGTGATTGCTTGTTGTTAGGGCTCCACCTCAGATAAAACGTCCCAACCGAGAAGTAAAACCTTTGAGGAAGGAATCACCAGGACTGCAGCCCCGTGGGCCTGCGGGCAGAGCACACGCGGTGTCCAAGGGTGAGAAGTCTGCAGGCAGCCGCGAAAGGGAATCTAGAGCTAGAGGAAGAGACGACAAGGTAAGAAGTGGGAAAGAACATGGAGGGGGGGAGGACTTGTGATGCAGCAAGTGGCAAAGGGAAGCATTCTTAGTTTTAGTTATTTAGTACAGATAATACTAAAAAGCCACAATAATCCTGTGCAAGAAAACTTGGTGCTTTCCTCTTGCCTCATGGGCAAAGCATGTATCATGGGGATATTTAGTAATAATGACACCAAATTAAGGAAAGTTCTGTCATGTTTGCTCTGTCTTGATTTGAGATTTTTTGATAGGGAGAAAGCATGGTGGCCTGTTGCTGGGGGTTTCTTACCGTCTCAGATGGACCATGGCCTTGACTCTAATCTGTCAGTGCCAGTCCAGGTGTAAAGTCCCTTCTCTTCCTTCTCCCCCAGAATCCAGTTCAGGTCTTGTGTAAAGATTTCCATCTAAAAAGTGCAAAAGTGAGACCAGTGCCCTTCTCTAGACTTTAAGCGTTATGAACGGAGTTCCACAGTAACATTGGCTCTGCCACACCGTAGTAAAATTTAGGCATGCCTAGAAGCCCAGGGCAGTTCTGTAAATGCATTGATGCTAGGTAAATCTGTGCCAAATGATTTGAAGTTAGATATTTGAAAATGATGTGAGAGAGATGTAGTAAAAGCAAACTCTTAACAACTTTCATTTTCTTTACTAAAAGGGGTTTTTATTTATGACAGTGTTTAGGAAGACGCTTCTTGGAAAGGCTTTGTTTTAAAAATAAAAAGAATGAAATAAAGTAGAATAAGTTGGAGGTTCTTTCCTTTGAAGGCCCATGAAAAAGAAGCAGCGCTGAAATGAAAGAAAAGGAGAAACAGTGATTCACTACCAAGTAGCGATGTCAAAGGCAGGACTGTTTTGTGGCTGAAAAAAATGCCTGTGTGCAAATTGCTGTTTCTGAGACACTTGCATTTTTAAATTTAACTGTGGAGTCAGTGCCAGGAACCCAAGGAATCTGTGGTATAAATGATAGAAGTCAAAAGTGTACTGAAGCAGCTTTGCCTTCCTGACAGACAGAGATACAAGAAGCTCCGTCCTATGGGGGCACACAGTATTGTACAGATCTTGATAGGTGAATAAGAAAATATTTAGACCAGTTTTCTTCCAAATGAATTTGGTTAGTCCCTTCATGGCCTTTCCATTCCAGGTTGTGTCTTCGCAGCGCAGAAGGAACTGTAAGATGTGCTTTTTCCATCATGGGTTGCTTTTCTGATACACAGGAAAAGTATTAAGTAATCCCAGCCCTTATTACCATCAGTTAGGTAGGGCCAGGCACATTTTTAGCAGTGCCACTGAGGGACTGCACAGATCAAGTTTAATCATTTTAGAAATCTCTCTACCCTGGATCAGTAAGATTTAAAATAACAAGTGTGCATCCTGCAAGCTATAAAAGGCTTGTGAAGATCTGTGAAATTATTTACAGTTCTGCCAGCTATACGGGGAATTGGAGTCATGGTGTGTGACAGGTTCACCAGATGTGCTTGTGTAAGGCAGCCTTCAAAGTCTTAGCTCTAATGAGGGTGAACTCTGCTCTCAAAGCTTTCCGGTGATGAGCATTACAGGGCTTTGCTATAAGGAGCCCACAACATGGCTTGTACAATACTTGTCTCTGGGAATAATGCGATTAGCAACACTACTGCGGTGAGGCAGAGGAAGAGTCATGAAGGTGTTCCATTTAATATGGTACATGTTAAACGCTACTCTTGGCTGAATAAATTGGTCACTAGGTGGCAGAAGGAAAATATATCTACTCTTCAAAAAATACCCACAGATGTGCTCCTGGTTTTCCCTTTGTCTAGTTACTTGGTGGTTATTTTACTTTCTTTATCTGGGGTATGCATGCAAAAATCACACCAGGTTACAAATTCTCATGTGTTGTATGATGATTTTTGTATGGGATCCATGATTTTCTTTTGAAGAAAATTTTGAATGAAAAAGGAAGCAGCCAGGCATGGGAAGTGAAAGAAGTTAATGCAACTTTCCATATTTTACACACAGAAAATAGGTTTAACTTCCCTTTCAGTTCTATCCTTTCTTAGTTTGCAAGCATTTATATTCTTCAGTTTCTGAACTAAAGCTACGAGAAGCTAACCTCTGTAGCCTAGTACATTGAATCAAACAGGTTTGGTAACTCTTCGTGTTCAGTTAGAAATGATAGGACAAAACTGAAGCTTCAAACTAGGCAACCAGATACCTCTTTTCTCATAATGTATGTTTCAGCTCTGTAGTTCTTGGGTTTGGGTGCTTGGCTAGGACTACTTAGAACATGTAATGAACTTGGATGCCATATCCTTTACCTAAGATGTTGGTTGCAGTGTAATAGGTTGTATGCTATCGTCGCTATAATATCACAATGCAATGTGAATGTTTATTTGTGATATTTTTCAAGATAAATATAGCTATAGTATGTATGTTTTAGAAATGTTTCATCTCACTTCACACATGATGCCTTCTTTCACCGTTTCTCCTCCCCAGACCACATAATCTTTTCATTCTGACTGTAACCATCTTGGGATAAGGAGTTTTAACCTGACTATGCCTGTAAAATGACCTTTTGTAGTGCTATATAAAATAATTTTGAACTGCAAACCACTGGATGGTGTTTATCCACTAAACCCTTATATTTACACGCTCCTTTTTATAAAATACTGCTTTCAAGCACTTCTTCCTTCTTAGCTCCACTGGAAATTATTAGGCTTGTTCTCAAGGTACCTTCTGCTGGATCATTGCCAAGAATTTTAGCTTCTGTTCAGTAGGTCAGCTTAAAGAGGCAGCATGAAATGCTGCCTTTATGTCTTTTAGAAGTTGCCTAATACCGTATCTAAGCACTAGAACACCTTTTTAGGAATACTCTTTAGATTCTTTTACATTGCCAGTGGACAAGGATGGTAGATACTGCGAAGGATATGAAATAGCCAAAGGCTGCGCTGCTGTATCAGTGAAGTGAATATTAAAATTGATAAAGATATGACTTGAAAAAAAAATAATTTTTTTGCTTGATTATTCTGATGTGCATTTCAGAAGCAACGACAAGGTAGATTACAGGAATATGGATGTGAGATGAGGTAGTCATATTTAGGTGGAGGCGTAGACCTCCATGCATTGAGACTGGAAGACTGCATAATCTCCATCCGGGAATGTTGAAAGAACCTGTGGGTGAAATTGCAGGGTTGGGAGCAGAGATTTCCAGTAAAATTTATTGGGTCTGCTGTTGTCTCTTGTGAATGGTGAGTTGTGTCGACAGGCCTGTATTTAGAAGGGAAAAGGCAAAGTGATCCAGGCAATTGAAGTTAATTTTACCTAAACAGAGCACAAAATTTTGCAATAAATTTACAATGGACGAAAAGTGAAAGACTTGGGACTAACTGGAAAGTGGAATAAAGTGAAATGTGATTTCTTAAGTAAAGGTGTTGCCTTTGTCAGCACTCTCTTTAGAGTTCTAGTTAAACTCTTAGAGAAAGAAATTAATCTACCTGGATGCCACATGGGAAGTAATTAGTTAATCTAGCGGGTGTGTGCTATAGAAGAATTGTAAGGTGGGGACAAATTAGGCAGTAAGGGGAATGTAAACAAGTGGTACTGAAAGAAAAAGTATCAGTCAACTGGCAAATCATTTATGTTTTATGACTTCTGTTTTATATTTAAATTAATGACACTGGCACAAAAAAGAGGCATTTGCTAATTAAATTTGCTGATGACATCGAGTTGGGGAGCACCATCACCAGAAGAGACAAATGAGGCTGGTGTACAAGAGGAATTGGGTGACTCTGTGCTGGAGTCATGGAAATGGGATAATGTTCAGCTGTGCAGGGCAGCAGGCTGTGTACTTGAAGACAACAACAAGAATTTCTGCTAGAAGCTGGGAACTCCGCAGCAGAGGAGAAGAAAGATTTGGACATATCAGCAGAAATTGGATCAGGCAGAACTGGTCAGAGCGCATCTGGTAGTTGGTGTTTGAGTGTAGTGGGAAGAGCCTGCAGGAAAGCAAGATGTCTTCATGACCCAGGTCTGGTCATTGCAGCCACCAGGGTTATCCTACATGATTGATCTGTTTGCGGTTGGATGTAAGGCAGCCATATGATACAGCCATGGCAACAAATGTAAATGAAATCCTAGTCCCAGTTTGTTGAGGTGTTACCAGGCCCTGGTGAGACAGCAGCTGGGAGTATTTCTACAACCGTGCTCAAGAAAGATGTGTTAATATTAGAAGAAGGGAGAAGAAGGAAAAAAAAAAAAGGGGGCAGCCAAAGTGAGCAGGTGATCGTGTTCACCTTGTGTTCCAGGAGGAGAGTTCCTTGGTTTGGTAAATGAAGGCAGAGCACATGCCTGCTGCAAGTATGTCAGGGTGGTGGGCACATCAGTGAGACACCTGCTGAAACTAGTGCACGAACTCAGTACAAGAATAGATACACATTCATTTTGGGAGTAAGATTTTTGTTCCAGTGGGTTAGTGCGGGTCTGACAGCTCTTTCCGATGGAAAGCCCATAAAATTTTGAAAATTTAAGCCAGAACTTGGTTGGCTGAGAAGAAGGTTACGTGATGGCATTGCCAAGGGCACTTGGTGGGAGCAGTCTCTTGTAGTCCCGTATCCCTCCGTCCGTTGGCATACATTCTTAGAAGAAAGTAATTGCGGAAGGAGAGATAGGGATATGACTGGAAAAATTATGCTTACTCCTGCTGCCTGGATTCAGTGACTGTAAGTTATTTTTTCTAGTCTCTGCTCAGTTACCTGCTGACTGAGGATTGCATGTGGGACCAGTTTGGGACCGACGGGAATAATCTCATTACATGTGAAAACTGTAAATACTTTAATCCTTGGTTTAATTCCGCAACTGCAAAAAAAACCCCCCAAAAAAACCAACACATACCAGCGTCACTAAAACGCCCGGCGAGGCGCTGCCGGGAGCGCACCTCCCAGCCGGCCGCACTCCTCCCGCTCCGGGCGGGCCGTGCCACCGGGACCGGGAGACGGCCAGGCGGGGCGGGGAGGAGTCGCTGCCGCCCCCTGCCTGCGCCGGGCCCTTCCCGCCCCTTTTATTTCTGGTTTGGGGTTTTTTTTTTGGTTGGGTTTGGCTCCCCCCCCCCATCCCCCGCTGCGTCGCGCCCCGGGCCGGTGTCGCCTGCGTGGCCTGGCTGGCGGGTTCGCCGCCTCCCCGGCCCGGGGCAGGGGCTGGGCGCGGGGCTGGGGGCCGGGAGCCGCCACCCGCCTTGCCTTCCCCCGCCTCTTAGAGCCGGCCCTGACTGTCTCTCCCAGAAGACAAAGCGTCCGATTTGTTCTGAGAAAATGCAGAATTCTTCTTCCACCGGGAAAGCCAGTCCATTGCTGAGGGACAGGAAAGACGTGTGTAACAAAAACAACAAATACCTTTCATTGCATTGTCTTTTTTTCCTTCTTTTTTTTTTTTTTTTTTTTGTTTATGGTTACATTTGGATTCCATTTTCTCCTGAAATCTCCCAAGCTCTACAGGGCTTTTTCCTCTGTTTCCTTTCTACACCAGACCATGACATTTTTGACACCAGCTTTTTGTCTAAACACAACTTTAAGCTTCATTTCCATTGCAGGAAAAAAAAAAAAAACCAAAACCCACAAACCAAAAAAAAAAAAACCCCAAAACCCTGATCTGGGAATACTAAGCAACACAGAGTTCACTTGGAAGCAAGAAATAAAAATAGTGGGAAGATAAACTGCTCCCTCACAGGCCTTGTGGGCAAACGGCAACTGGGAGGGGTGTAATCACCACCTTTTTCTTTTTCCACTGCAAGGTTATTTGTGTGTCTCCAGCTGCCTCTCAGCCTAGGCTGCCTTTGTCCAGCCAGCTGGGATTCTTTAACTTGCTGCTGATAGTGCTTAGAAGCTGAGTTAAGAGTCCTAAAGTAGCTCCCTACTCAGCCTCCTTCGTTAAATCAGCGCAGCTGCTTTTCAGGCACCGCCGAACGCCACCGCCACCGTTGAGCTGGGAGGGGAAGTGGTTTCCTTCTGAAGTGGGAGAGGAGGAGTGTGAGCCCTGATGCTTCAAAGGGAAAATGTTATTTCACCCCCATAAGCTTAATGGCGCTGTGGAAGTATTAACCCGAAACTCTGGGCCGTTGGGGGCAGAGGCAGTGTCGCTGAGTAAGCGTTGGCATGCTGCAGGAGTTACGGTAGTTCAAAGAAGCCTGGGTGACTTGGGAGCTTCTTTGGGGCTTTGGGGGCAGCCCTTAAGCAAATATGACCTTTTAAAAGCCTTTTAACTGTTTATGGACCTGGCCTGTGAATGAGAAGAGGGAAATAGCTGGCAGTTGAGGAAAGGAGAAATTGCTGGGCAGGAAGGCTTTAATGAAACGAGGGTAGAGAATCTGCCTGGTTTTCCTCCATTGAAGATGATGGGTGTAATACCTTTTGTGTTCTTTCTCAGTGCTGATGGGGTGCCAGTTGTTTAGCTCTGGCAGGTAGTGTGGTGGGTGTCACGTTTTCAAAATATGCTTTGGATGCTCTGGTCTTCAGCTTGGAGTTAATGTAGCATTAAGTCGTGACATGTCCTGCTTTGTGAGGCTGTTCCTGCATTTGTGCCTTCGGCTGGCCAGGAATTGTGTCCATTGTCTAAAGAGTGGTTTAGCACTGTTAAGAGAGTCTGGTTTGCTGCTTTAAAACCAACCAACCTACCCATCCGCCGTGATGTGTGATGAGCTCTAACGGGGTTTTATCACTGTGAGTTGCATCTATGAAGGAAGCATGGTGCTGCTGTGGTGGAAGCAAACCGCAGCTGTTTGGGGACTCTTTGTGGACGTTGGTTTTGCTGGCCATCGTGATGCTGAGATAGCTGTGTTAAAGCTTGATACCTTCTTGTGGCTTCTACAGAGGTGAACCAGACAATATTGCAATATATGGTGAGTAAAGGATATGTTGAAAGAGTAATTATGAGCCTGTATGACTTTCACTTTTAGGGAAAGAAAATACCCCAGGAAGTTGGTGATGGGGAAATTGCAAAATTTGATGGAGCGGGTTACGACAAAGACTTGATCGAAGCTCTTGAAAGGGACATTGTATCAAGGAATCCAAGCATTCATTGGTATGAGGCTTTTCTCAATTCAAGTGGTTTTGCTAGTGTGGAGAAGGAGAGAAATTATCCTTCCTCTAACTCTTAAAGCAGGGAGCCATCATAATCTACAGATAAGCAAAACAAGGTATTTTGTTTTTAACAGTTTATTAATTTGATTACAGTTAAGCTTTTGTTGCTAACTGGTATTATGTGCAGTACATCAGCAGTACAGGTACTGCTGAAATGAAAAGTACACTCCAGAGAACTTTAACGATACCGCTTTGGTGTTCACATTGTCCAAAACAATTTTTAATTAAGCAGCTCTGGGTAACTTGAGTTGAAAAATCATTTTTTCCCTACCTTCCAAAAATGGATTCAATTTTAGGTCACAGGATTATAAGAGTGCTCTCATGAGGCATATACTGGCATGCTAAAAGAGATGGTATTAAGAGAAAAGCTTTTCTGTTTTTCTTGTATAAAAACAGAAGGAATATTGTTGTACAGGAATCTTATACAACTTTCTTCATCTTGCACAGGGATGACATAGCAGATTTGGAAGAAGCCAAGAAATTATTAAGAGAAGCTGTCGTTCTTCCAATGTGGATGCCTGATTTTTTCAAAGGGATCAGAAGACCTTGGAAGGTGAGAATTTGTTTGGTGTTTTTGTAAATGGCAAGCTGTAGTTATGTATGTCTGCATGGATGCCTATAGCAGAAGGCTAAAAAGGCAAATGGGAAGGATCAGGAATTTGTTTGTGAAATCCTCTCATAATGATTAATGTAAAATGCACTGAAAGAAACAGCTGGAAGTGTATGTGGGCTTTACAGTAAATAATTCTTTTGTATTTACTCAGTTATAGCTTGTTGACATTGTAATACTTTCTATATGTCAGTCTGTACACACGAGCAAGCATATGGGGTATATTGACAGGAGCAGAAGCTCTGCTCAGGATTATGGTGGCCACTCTTCAATACTTTATGGAGGAAAGCGGTCTTCGGACCATTTTATTCTGCATGTGCCAACTATCTCTCACTCGGACTGCAAACTGCAGGCTGGATGGTGCAAGGAGAGAGGGGGCTGATGAGGGAGTGCTGATTTAGCTTTGCAGTTACGCTTGCAGCTGGGCATAGTTACTGCTGGAGTGGGAGAAATTCAAAGTGGGAGAATGAGCTGCAAGTGGAGCAACAGGAAGGACGTAGGACTGAGCTGGCCTGGCTGATTGATTGATCAGAGGTGAGCCCAGTCTGGGCCTTTTAGAGCTAAAAATGAAGAGGAGGGAGGAGGTTGCTGAGCAGTTCTGCTAACAGAAAATAAAATTATCTTGCTTTTGTTGTGGGATGGATTGACACTTGTTTTGGGAATAACTAGTCACAACACAAGGGCTTTCTGGTTACTATGAAGGATTACTGAGGAAAAGAGACTTGCAAATTGTCTGTTGTTCTGAGTTGGCAAGGCAGTGGCATGCGTAGGGAGTGCTGCGTACGTGAGTAGTTTCTGTGGTTTAGTATGCTGGTTCATAGAATCATTTGGTTGGAAAAGACCTTTAAGATAGTTGAGTCCAACCTTACCTATCCATTACTAAACCATGTCCCTAAGCACCTCGTGTACCCATCTTTTAAATACCTCCAGGGATGGGGACTCCACCACTTCCCTGGGCAGCCCGTTCCAATACTTGACAACACTTTCGGTGAAGAATTTTTTCCTAATGTCTAACCTAACCTCCCCTGGTGCAACTTGAGGCCATCTCCCTTCCTCCTATCGCTGGTTACTTGGGAGAAGAGGCTGACCCCCACCTCACTACAGCCTCCTGTCAGGCAGTTGTAGAGGGTGACAAGGTCTCCCCTCAGCCTTCTCTTCTCCAGGCTAAACAACCCCAGTTCCCTCAGCTGCTCCTCATCAGACTTGTGCTCCAGACCCCTCACCAGCTTTGTTGCCCTTCTCTGGACATGTTCCAGCACCTTCTTGTAGTGAGGGGCCCAAAACTGAACTGGTTCAGCAGCGTATGTCAGATCTTGTGTTATTAACACTTGCCCTGTCTTTTTGTGCCTTTTTGTCCTTGTACTTCTCTGGTTTATGCTTAGGTCTGGCCCTCAAAGCTGTCCTCCTCCAGCCTGACCCCCATTATTCTGCTTATTTATGAAACAAAGCACTGTGGGAACTGATGAGTGGAAAACTTGTCATTCTTGGGGCTTTACTGTCTACAGACAGTGAAGAGGGGAAGCTGGAAAGAGTGGGAGCTGGGAGATTGCTGCTTGAGGGCTGTTCATGGAGGTTTTAGTGAGTTGGAGGGGGGCAGCCCAAACCTAGCCCCAGGCTATGTCATCTTTGGGGTTTAGAGGGCTTGTGGTCAGTATCAGTGGGCTTGAGGTTAACCTTAAGGTTAACCGAGCTACCAGTTTGGAGAGAGCCTAAATATTGTGGGTTACAAGGGTATGGTGGGAGTTTAGTGTCTTCTGAACAGCTGAATCTCTCTGCCTCTTGGCATAGAGGAAGTTGATCCATACCCTTATTATAGACTACAGGAGCCCTGCCTGTCCGCTTTCAAAAACTCTTTAAGGGAGTGAAGAGCTGCTATGCTTTCTTTCACCTGTATAATACACCTTGAGGATGTAGTGGCCATCTGTCTTTAAGGCAGGTATCTCAGCAGACTGCAGGGAACATGGCAAGTGCCACTGGCCCTGCCCCCAGGCATTGTGGCAGTGGATAAAGAAACAGCCTGGTCTTTTGAAGAGTTATGGTCTCCATCTTTTTGCATGAGATTATCTTTTCCTACTGAGCAGCGTCACCTCTGAAAACTAGGCGGTTGTAGACACGGAAAAAAAATCTTAAGATTATTTCCTCTCTTCAGCCTGAAATGCAAATTGATTTCTGACGAGTCCATGAAGAGTCTTCATTGTTAGCCTTTTCCCTGGTGACTTGTGAAGCTGTAACTCTTCCGAATTTATTCTTCACACAGAACAGCATGTATTTTCCCTACTGTTGACCTCTGACTGTGCTACAAGGATGAGAAGTTTTGCAGGGAAGGCTGTTTCTTGCAGTAATCAGTGTAGCAGCAGGCATTTGTTGAGCCTAGGCATTCAGGACAGTAATTCAGGGAAAAGGCAGCCAAATCTGGTTTTGGATGCTCAGACTCTCCTGAGAACAATTCCCAAGACAGCCCTCACAGTTTGTGCCTGCATTCAGAGGACCGTGCCTTGTATGAAGGAGCCAGCTGTCTTCCCTGATTCAACACAGGTGCTGTGTCTTTGCAGCCACGGGTTTCTGAGTGTCCATGGGCTTGCTCTTTCTTTTCCTACAAACTGTTTTGTGCCAAGAAGGCCCGGTCGCTCACTGTGCTTCCCACTGCTCTACTAGTGATTGTTACAACAACAAGAAGTAACCCTGCAGTGATTTCATCAGAACACTTACTCCCTGCGGTGCATTTCAGCTTCTTATTGGAATACTTTGGATTAACAGAGCCTTAGAGGAAGAATAAAGAAGTCTTTGTGTTTGTCAAGGATTTTAACTAGTGAGTAAGTGGCAGCCTCCTAGTTTGGAGAGAGAAAGAGCAATTTGATCCTATGTGTTTCTGTTTGAAACCACGAACATCTTGTTTTGCTGAACTCAGGTTTGTTCTTTTTTCTCTTTTCTCTTTTTTTCACTTTTTTTTTTTTTTTAATCCCCAGAGAGCTTGGTTTTCCCCTAGCTTTACACCTGGTGCGTCTGCTTTGCACCTGTGTTATGCACATATATAATGCCACCAGCATCATGCACTGGGTAACGTTCACTGTAATAGTTACACAGGAGGCGCAAAGCAATGGGCTTCGATTTCGGCAGGGAGTGGCATGTGTAGCTGAAGCCAGAATTTGACCTTCCATAATAATGGAGGACCAAAGCAATATCCCGAGAATTACATTAGTCCCTTGTATCACCAGGTTCTGCAGTAAACACAGTTTGTCAAACACAGGAATCAAGTGATTTGAATTGAGGTGAAGCTTGTTTTTAAAATATTAAATAAGCACATTTGAAACTCGGAGAGAATAATAAGTCATCTCTGACCTGCATATCACAGGCTGAGTAATTTTCACCTGGTTACTCTGGGGCTGTATTCACATTATTAAAATACAAGTATGACTGTGCAGCAACTCAAATCACAGTATATGTGTGAATGTTCATGGGGAGAAAAAGAGTCCATTTACTTTTTATGCTTGCTGCTCTGGAGCTTAGGAAACCTCGGGCAGCCTGAGGAGTGACATTGGACTGTTAACTGTATGGATGGCGTGTGAATGTTTCTAACTTAATTTACCAATGAATGTATGTTGAGCTTGCATTAGCTAAGTGTAAAATGGCAATAAAGGTATTAAGAGTTAATGGAAAATGGAGTACAGAGAGGCTATTGCTTTTGAATAGTACATTTTTGAATAATTGCATTCCCGGTTGATTTGTTTTTATAGATCTCTTCCATGTCATTCTTTGTGCTTTTTGAAGTAAATTTTTGTGAGGAACAGATGAAATCTAATTTGCTATGTGGCTTGCATTTAACAGATATTTTATTGCTGTGGCATTTTATGTAAGTTATTAATTGCAAAGCACATTATGATGTGCAATTCTAATTCTAGCTAATTTTATTACCCTTGCAACACAGTACAACTTTACTTTAGGAAACTTGTTAGCATGTAATAAGATCTTGAGGTTGAGAGGGGAAAAAAACGCCAAGCTCCTTGAGCACTACGTTTTCATAGTGCTGTGCCCAAAGTCACAGTACCTTATTCTAGTGCTGTACAGGGATGGAACAATGTGTTGTACCTCTTCCAGCACTGCTGCTGAAACAGTTGGAAAGACTATCCATAAAGATAACTGTATTTAGAAATATTATCAAGAGTGATTAACCAGTCTGAGTGCTACAATCTTAACATGGGTCCTGAGAGTACTGTGTGTCTAGCTAAAAACTTGCTTGCATAATGATGGGTAAATGTGCTGAGCTGCAGATGTGTGCTGCTTTCTCTCTTTCAGATAGACCACAGATGGAAAGACAGTCTGATGGTGTGGATGCCAACCTGGGACTTAGCAATTTTAGTTCAGTTTTCTAGTTTAAAGCTTTTTGAATAATCACTATTAGGCTTTTTGTGGGACTGAGCAGTAGTCCACATGAGCCACCATTGCTTATCTATGAAACAGAAATAGCAGTGCTCTTCTGCCACCTAACAGTGTGGTGAGGATGCTGTTTCATCCAGGAATTGCTAAGATGCAGTAGTGTGGCCACGGAAATACTGTAATGGGGAGATTAAACAGTATGACAAACCCTTGTTTTCAGTGAATGCTCTTGTTCATACTTAAATGTAAAAATCAAGCAGATTCATACATACACATCATCAGGATTTTTTGGCAAAATGTTTTTCTGCAGAAAAATGCTCTATTGAGGGAGCACAACTTTCTGCAAAAGTATTTTGGTTTCTGTGACGCTTTCTTTGTGAAGGGGCCTTTGTTCCAAAATGAAAAATTCGCTCTCTTCGTCTGCACGTGCAGCCCCTCGTGAGTTGGGAAAGGCCTAAGTTCAAGTCCAGGCTCTGTCTGATTCAGAAGGCGGCTGTAAATCTGTTGCCCACTTCACAGGTGATAAGTGTAGCAACAGTTACTGGCTTTTGTGATTCCTACTCCAGTGGAGTGGTAAGAAGAATAAATCCCAGAGCACTTCCATGCTGTTCTAGAAAGCAGGATTCTTGTCTTTTATTTTCCCCTGATGGCGATTATGTTATTAAACAATTAAAATACAGATCTTGGATCATACGGAGATGTAACATAGAGTACCATTTGCAGAGTTTTTTTATTTGTTGTTCATTACCTTTGTTTTCACCTTTCAGGGCGTGCTGATGGTTGGTCCTCCTGGCACTGGCAAAACAATGCTAGCGAAAGCTGTTGCTACAGAATGTGGAACAACATTCTTCAATGTGTCTTCCTCTACCCTGACGTCTAAATACAGGGGCGAGTCTGAGAAGCTGGTCCGCCTCTTGTTTGAAATGGTATGTCCTCAGTGATGTGATCTGGGGACCGCTAAGGTGAGAAGGGACATCTCCCTTGGTTTCCTGCCCCTCTGATAGCATGTTGGAAGCGTGGAATTCATTGCACCGACACACCCTTAGCCAGATAGAAAAGCAGAGTCTCTGTGTTTCTGTCCTTTCCTGATTAAGAAGGAAATGGTTCATTACCTGTGTTTAGGATAGTGTTTTCCAGACTAGACATAGAGTTGTGACCTTGACTGAAATTCAGTTCTTATTCGGTTATGGGATAAGCCCATAGGAAGTAGAATTGAGATTGGAAGGGATTGGGAACTGTTATTGTAGAAGCAATACATTCTCTTTTTGTTCTGAATGATGGTCACAGGCCTCTCGGTGAAGTTTTGGGTGTGGTCCATCATGCAGGGTACATGAAGGACATGCCCATGTGGACCTATGCTGAAGGGTCATTCACCTTTTTGGGATCCTCGCTGCACTCCTACCGTACTCTCAGTTAAAACCTGCCTCTGTTGAGACAGGCTGAGCTCCCTTCTGTCCCTTGGGGTGACCACTCATCGCAGAAAAACCTGGACATGAAAGCTGCCTTTGTTTTGATTGTATCCCTTTTTGCCCCTTGCAAGACTAGTTGCTGGGGAAAACCAACCAACACTGAAAGACCCCTTACTTGAGGAGTACAATTTAAACTTAACCATATGCCAAGCAGTTTGTAAATCAAGATCTTGAATTATTTTCTTGTGACAGGCAGGGAAGATAATGTATGTAGTGTGTCTAGTGGGATTGGGTCGTGGTCTGATGAGGGCCTGTGCTTGCTGCTGCAGCCTGAATAGTGATGTTTTCATTTGAATAAAGGCGAGGTTTTATGCTCCAACAACAATCTTCATTGATGAGATAGATTCCATCTGCAGCCGCAGAGGCACGTCCGACGAACACGAGGCGAGTCGCAGAGTCAAGTCAGAGCTGCTTGTGCAAATGGACGGTAACAAGTGTTTAGATCTAAGTCTGGGGCTAGGGTGCTGTTTCTTTACAGGTGGGAATGTAAAAACTTGAGCAATCTGGAAAACCTGACTTTATGGATGGGGGGAAAAATAAGGCAAAATTTAAGAGCAATGTATTTTGGAGTATTTGAAGGCAGATGACTGAAAAGAGTGTTATTTTTTCTAAAATAGCCATTTTGATGGTAAATTGAGAACTCGTGTTTAAGAGATGCAGACTCTAGGAGAAGCAGAAAATGGAGATTCATGCTTTGCTAGAGTCTCCAGCTCAGGGACCCCATTGTGAGATCTGGTTTTGGTGTATTCTGTGGTGGCAGCTAATATTACCCTTTTAGTCAGATTTAGTACCTGTTCTGTGCAGGTGCACATAACAAGGATGACCATCTGAGGAATATTGTATGGTGTAGTGGTTTGATAACCACCTCTGTATTGCTGTTGGTTTTACTATTTATTACGTCCTCAAATGTGCAGGTTCATTGTGGTAAACTCAGGGTAGGCAACTTTCTGCCCCAAAGTGATAATTTCTTTACAGTCCTCATTTGGGAGGCCAAAGAGTAATTCCTATTTCTTCTATGGCCAGATTTGACAGAGAATGCACTTTCGGTAGGACTTGCAGGGCTACACTCACATATGACTGTGTTATTGGCCCTGTCAAAGAAAGCCTTCCTCTGACTCAGCAAAAGAATGAAATATCCCCTTCTCTGTGACAACAATGGTCTTGTCACACCTAAGCTATGGGAAGTTTGGAAAGCAGCACTAGGACTACATAGAGCCATTGCTTAGCTTTGTCCAGGCTTTTGCAATATTGTCTGTGCAATGTTTCTTAGCAAGCATCTCAATCAATAGTAACTGTGGACTGAAATTTCTCTAAACTGTTGTGCTTGCAGGGGTAGGTGGTGCTCTGGAAAATGATGACCCTTCCAAGATGGTTATGGTATTAGCAGCTACGAATTTTCCCTGGGATATCGATGAAGCTCTCCGACGGAGGCTGGAGAAGAGGATTTATATACCTTTGCCCACAGGTATGTTTGCTACAAGCGTTTTCCTTTAAAATGGCCTTTGCAAGGTGAGCTTAGGACTACTGCAGGACTGTTGGGTTTGGGAGGAATCTTGATGGTTTTGTGATGAGCAGTGAAATTCAGGGGTTAATAATTTGGCTGGGTCGCTTTATTTTTAAAGAGAGTGAGACAAAAAAAAAATACTACTCGCTTGGGGGCTTAAAAACAAAGAGCTGCGGCATTTCATTGCAAGCCCATTGATGGGTTCTTACATTTTGAAAGAGAGTTAGTTTTAATGAGCCTGGAATTATTTTAAATGTTTAGCAGTCAGTCCTTGAGTGATCATCAAAGGCAGCCTTTGGACATGTTCAGAAATACTGCAGATGCACTCTGTGCCCTTGCAGACAAATGCAAAGAAGTGGATCCACGAATTTTCACTTACAGGCTTCGTTCATTGTAAATCACCGCTTGCTCGCCTTTATGACTGTGCTTCCAGTCACTCAGAATGCAGCAGGCTGATTGCTTTCCTGCCCTAAGACGTCTCGGCTTGTATTGTCTTTCCTAGCTGTCATTCGCCTGTCCTATTAATTTTGTGATTCCTATCACTTGAAGTTTGCATAGCTTTGTTTCTTCTTGGTACAGCGGATGCCTCATCTTCCTGCATGAGCACTCAAGATAACAAGATGCGTGTTCATGGTGACAGCAGTTGTGATTGAGTTTAGCAGGTATAAGGACACTTAATAGTTCTACAGCTTGTCTTTCCAGCTTACAGGCAGTAACAGCTCCTAACAGGATGCCTGTCTTTATGACCAATTAGTTTAAAATCCGATCAGCTCCTGCTCTTGTTTCTAATTAAACCAGATTGTTTTTTGACACAGTGTATTACACCCTGGACAACATGAGATGTGCTCCAGTTTTATTTCCGATCTTATGGTCTGTTGCATCTATTCTGTAAATAAGAATATTGAGCTGTTCTGGGCAAGTCTAAACGATGCATTTATAGCTGTGCTGTGTGATTCGATGTCATCAGGCATTTTAATTGAAAAAGTGCTGTATGTCATATATACACCCGTATATTGTGAAATTTGATGCCAATATATATTCTACCATGTTTCATTTTCAAAATACTGCAAGGACTTGCTTAGCCCCATAGCAAAGATTAGAAGAATGTTCTCTGATGCAGGACACTCTCTGCAGGTATGCTGTATGTATACTGTGCTCTGTAAATAATAAATTCCCATTTTATAGCTAGTGCCAGTTGTGTGTGATTGATAACTCTCTGTTCTTGACAGTTCTGCAAAGCACACAAAACCAGCAGCTTTAGACAAGCTTTCTAATTTCTTTTATTTTTTTCCCTCCCCTCTTTTTTTAATTAGGGACATCAATAAATAAAACATAAGTGTGGACATTTCCTTAAGACTTTCCTACTGCTATTTCTTCTGTTGTGGTTGTCCTCTTTTCTAGGTCATAAAAATTGGTCACTGTGGAAATAAGGGTGCTGAGCTGGTATGTTTTTCTGTACAGTAAAAGCCAGGAAAGCATTCATCCTCTTCTTTACCACCCTTGCGCAGAGTAACACTGAGGCTATCAGGCTTCAGCAGCTTTCTTGGGTCCCAACTGAGTAAAGTGCGTAGACATATGCTTGAAGTTCAGCCTATTGTTAAGGGGTTTGTGCTGTCTGAAGCTCTGTTAATAGAATCCTCATTGTGGTTCTAATGAAGCTTTGTGAGTAATATGCAATCAAATCCTTGAACAGCGAGTGAATGCAAAGGGATGTGAGAAGAAGCAGACGTTTGTAGGATTGTGCTTTTGTGCCCTTGGGTAGTGTGTGACCAAATGCTCTGTCACCTGAGACATAACAGACATTTTTAATGACATACGACTTTGGAAAATGTCTCAAGGGTGTGCTGTTTTAATATACTACTTTTAACCATGACTTAACTGTATTTGCTTGCACACTTTACTATGTTTTGTTCTGTCTCTTCTTATATTGAACACTTTTGTTTGTACTTTTCACTGAAAAATCCAAGTTGTGTTTATTTCTTAATGTTACTCTTGCAAGTCTTCAAGCAAGTATTTTTATGTTGTAGCAAAAGGCAGAGCAGAACTACTTAAGATTAATCTTCGGGAAGTAGAACTGGATCCTGATATCAGCCTTGAAGAAATTGCTGAGAAGATTGAAGGCTATTCTGGTGCTGACATCACTAATGTTTGCAGGTATCTCATCCCCCTTAATTTGCAAATAGAACTGTATCGAAAGTCATCATTTACATTATGTGATAAAAGGCAATACCCGCTACAGCTGAAGCCATGCTAACCAGTGACTATGTTTGAGGCCCAAATCTATTCACTGGAACCATGCATTACTGTCATGTGGAGCAGTCTAAAGGCCATGGAGTCTTTGCATGAGATGCGGTTGTTTTCTTGTCTTTCAAGAGAAAAAAATTGTCTGAGCAAATCTTGCGTTCCCATTGTCTGCATTTACTGAATATTTGTTAACATCGTGCAAAACAGGTTTGGATTTTTTTTTAAATCCCATTAATTTACGAGCTAGAATTTTGTGATGCAAAGGAACCTTTCACAGAATACATTTTTGGGGCTTCTATGTGCTGTATGTTTGGACAGCCCCCAGTGCAGCACAGTCTTGGTTTCTGCCTGAATCTTTTAGGTGCAAGGGTGATACAGATAGTATTGAATTTATTTCCATCCTGTTCCCACAGTTTGTCTCATTTTCTGAGAAATGAGGCTTTTCTGGTGGAGGATAGGTATTTGGAAAAATGTATTGGTAGGAAGTCTACATCCCTTACAACGTTAGGATCCCTGCCAAGAGAAACTGATCCTTTAAGAACATGGCTTGGGATTTTTTTTTCTTCCCCTGCTGCTTTGCTGAAATTGTGAAATGACTCCACGGTTTTGAAAACTTGGTGTGTGTCACGCAGCGCGATAGTTAAATTACCTTTTCTCCCTGAGGCCTGTGTTATCCCTTGCTGGGAAAAACCTGGGGAAAGAGAAAATGTAATTTCAGACTGCACGTGGGCCGTGGTGTGAGAAATGAGTGGTGTTCTCCATGCCAGTGGGCCACAGTGGCAGCATCCGAACTGGGGAGGAGTCATGGAGCAGGTAGAGCATGAGGAGCCACAGGCACTGGTGGCCTCAGCCCTGCCACATGACACTAGCGGCTGGTGCTTCCTGCTCTGCCTTTTACAGATTCAGGTGCTATGTGCAGGCAGGCAACGGAGCTGGGCTTCACTCTGAACGCTTGCTGACTGTCCTTTTGGGCTACGCGGTGGGGAGAAGGTTGAAATCTAAGGGGATGGGCGTGCAAAATCCAGACCACTTTAAAAAAAAAAAAAAAAAAAGTCTTTGAGTGCAGTTCCTCTCCCACCCTGCCCTTTCCTGCACTGAAGTTGTAAAATTTCATTTCTATGAATCACTGTAAAAGGTTTTCAGTTTTATAGTTTTAATTATCTCTGCACATTTACCATATGGTTAAATGGGTTTTGGTGCCAATGCATTCTTTATGTTGAATTAATGTAGTGATCTGGGAACATGGAAGCTAAAAAAGATGTGAACCGCATCTTCTATGGTAAATAAATGCTCTCTTAAGTGTGCCTGCCAGTGGTTTCTAGCAAGAGAATACAATCAAAATTCATAGGCTTACAGCACATGCTGCTAGCAATTAGCTCCCATACATTGTCCTGTATTTCCAGGGATGCCTCTCTAATGGCAATGAGACGACGTATTAACGGTTTAACTCCAGAAGAGATTCGTGCACTTTCTAAAGAGGAGCTTCAGATGCCGGTTACCAAGGGGGACTTTGAGCTGGCTCTGAAGAAAATCTCCAAATCCGTTTCTGCTGCAGACCTGGAGAAGTATGAAAAATGGATGGTGGAGTTTGGATCTGCTTAATCTCAGTGACAGCTCTCCTTTGCTAGTGTTTTATGGCTTTTGTTGTTTTCATTTGCAAAATGAGTTAGAAATCTTTTTAAAGGTTTAATAAAAGGTCTGCTGCTGCCCCCATCCCACCCCCTTTGGGTGACAAGATCTTTTGCCTTTAAAGGGAATGAACACAATAATGAGCCGATACTGTAAAATATATTTTATCTCTGAAGGAGTAAGATAAGACAAAAAGGGAAGGAAAAAATTATACTGTGAGGATAATCTTTTACTTTTCCAATGAAGAACAGCATTACTTAACCTCCTCATCGTCATCTTTCATGGCTGGAATCAATCCATCAGCTGGGGGATGTGACTCCAGAGGAGCTAACGAGGGCTCGCTGTACCCCCTGCCCCTTACGTGCTTCGTTTCTGTTGAGCTGCTGACTCTGCCTCCCTTGAGCGTGGTGTCGCAGTTACTGTTCTCTCTCTCTCTGCTCGGATATTCAGAGCAAAGCCTGTGGATTAATTGGCATTACACAGAGGAAACAAGGATCAGTTTTCCATCAAGACATGGGCTCAGCTCGTCTCTCATGTGCACCCATTTGGGAATCGATGTCACTTCAGACTGGATTGATGTTACCCGTGATGATTTCTGATGGAAATGAGAGGAAAAGTAAAGGGCCTGGGTTGCTCACAGATCGGTTTATGTTTGATCTCTAAACTTAGTTTGTAGCAGTTTGACTAGTAGACACTTTGACTTAAATTACATTTTGCACTTTTATGCTTATGTATTATCCTGTACTTTGTGCTGTCTAGATATTATTGTTTTTATTTAAGTACCAAGAGTTTAATACAGTAAAGGCACTAATATCAAGGTTGTCTTTAAAACACAAGGCTGTCTTTAAAACACATGACTGTGGACCTCCACTTCTTCTGACTAGACATGAACTCTTCCCTAGCTTTACTAGGCAGTGGAATTTGCACCTGTTTATGTTGTGGAACTGTTTGTGCTTAATATTTTTTTTTAATGAAGATTTCTTAAAAATGTATAAATGTTATTGATTTAATCTGTATGATTTCATTTATGTTCTTATCTGTTTCTTCCCTTCCCACATACAGGTGCAGGGATGAGAATGTTTGGGTTATAAACTCTAGCATGAGAAATCTTCTCTAGAGTGTAACTGTTACGCTGACTATATGAGCTTTTCACAGACTCGGGCTGCGGGTCTGACATACAAAGGTTTCCTGTGGTAGCAATGAGCAAGAGTGGTTAAATTTACAGAAGAATATGCACGCTCTCAAATTTTTGGTGATTTTGTGAGCTAGGCCCAAAGTATCTTGGTGGATGTGAGTTGCTGTGCAGTTGGGTAGGTATTCTGCCCTTCGGCTCTCTGCTGAGACACCTAGTGGCATAGCCAGATGTGGCAAACTGGAGTAAGAAACGGAGAACACCTCCTCTTGAATAGGAATATATCCTTATTTCCTCCTTTTTGCTAGTTCTTGGAAGTTCCCAATAATGTCAGCAATTCAGCACACTGGTCTCTTGGGCCATGACATGTGAACCACTAAGGCAAATGCTGCTCAAGCGTGTTTACTGTTCAATAGCAAGGACTGTCAGGATACATGCAGGACAGCTCTGCATCATCTATCTGATTATGTGAGCTGCTTTTAAAGCTGTTTTACCACTGCTGTTTTGTCTGTCAGTATTCCTTTTTCTTTCTTTGTATGTGAAGGCCACATCTCAGATTGATCCTGTCATTTTAAAGGGCTGTCCCAATTTGCATTGAGGAACACCATGGAGATTCTGTCAATCTGGCATTTGACATAAGACTCAGTCGGGGCTTTAGAAGTGTGTTTCCATGTGGCATTCCAGAAAAATACCTTCTAGGGCTCCCAGGCTGGTTGAGATACCAACAGCAGCTGTATCTTTCGAAGGACAGAGCATCTCCGCTGGCTGGCATTATGCCCTGTTACACTCCCGGACAGGGAGGTTAGTGCATGAAGAACATCAGCTTTTACCCTCTTTACCTACTGGGAGAATAAAATCTCCAATTGCTGCTTTCCTGACCCATTTGCACTAACTGCACAGTCAAGCCCTTGGGATTCACCATACCTGCAGGTGTCAGGCTAAAAGGAACAGTAGTCTCTGTATTGGAAGATGAGCAAGTAGAAGACGTGTTGCCTCTTTGTAATTTTTGGACAAATTCCCTACCAGGGCCAGTCTGTTCTTCCCAGGGAATAGCTGGGCTTTATAGAGAGAAAGCTTTGAAAACACTGTTACAGTCTGTCATTTCTTCCTTATGAAAGCTGTAGGCTGCAGCCATTGCTTCGTTTGTTCGTTTTACTGCAGTAGAAATTAATAAAGCTATGTGAATCTTCTGTGGCCAGTGCTAGATTAGCGCTTTGGCGTCTCTCACTAGCGCGGCCATTGCTACCTAAGGAGCTTAGTCTACACAAGCGAGATCTAGAAGGGAATAGACAGGGAATGCCAATAATTTACCCCATTCAGCTACGCAAGGGCAGTGCTAGGATTCAGCAGTTGCTGCTTAGAAAGGTCTGAGTACCAGTTTTCTCAGATTCATGTTGTAAGCAGCAGTGCCCTTCCTGCTGATGAAAGCACAGCATTTAGCAAAAATGTTCCTTAGCTCTTTGAACCTTGTACTTTAAGGCGTTAAACTTTCTTCTTAGATGTTAAGCAAAATTCACTGTACTGGGCATCCCCTCTTGTAGGAATTATTCAGGTGCCATGGTCTTTAAAGGTCATGTTTTCTACCCCAAATCGATTTTTCCTGTGCATTTTTTCCAACAGCAGCAGCAACTTGAGGCCCTAAGGATGAGCTTACGGCTCAGCATAAGCCCAGTTCATGTCCCATGGGGGAAACCCTTGTGTAGGGACGTTGGATTCCTCCGAGAGCACTGTCTGAGCATATCACAGCCTGCTGCGACAACATGTTTGGTCTGTGTCTGTATGGAACTACACGCGTACACGTGTGTATGTGTTTATATAGGCACACAATGTGTGGTACTTCAGTAGTTTGTACCTAAATTGCAGAAAAAACCCATGTTTTAAAGCTGTGTTTACGTGTCTCTTTCTAAACATCTGTGAAGGCCCTCTTGGGTGGCACTGTTAATTTTTGTACAATAAGCAATCTGGTTGTATGAAGTAATAAACATACGTGTAGAGTCTGTTTGCCTGGCCTGGGTTGGGCCGTGAGTGCTTTGCTGGTAACTATTTCCAAAGGCTGCCACACAACACTGATTTTTTTCAGCATGTCACGGCGGTGTTGGATTCGCCAAAGTCCTGGATGAAGAGCAGTTAAAGCAGAGCCTGTTTTTTTTGGATAATGCTGTCAGCAATGCTTTCCTTCTTAAATTGGCTTTTCGTTGCCACAAGCCATAAAATGGGGAACGCTCCAATGCCCAGCACATGGAAGGAAGGTGGGGGAGAGGAGAGCAGAGGCCCCAGCAGATGTTCAGTGTTAGCACCTGATTCAGACCTCACAGAGCCAGGCAGGCTTTTTTATTACTTACCCCTGGGCTGGAAGTATAATCAGGCTCCAGAGAAGCTATATCATCAGCTGCCTGCTAACCAGACGACTTTCAAGAGGAAAAGTTCTGCTAGGAAAGAGCTTTCAAACTTGGAAAGAGACCCCAAGTCGCTTGGGACCGAGTTGATTATTTGAATTTTCTCACTAACTTCCTTATGGAAGTATGTGTAGTTTCCAGTGTTTCATAATGCCTCAAGCGTGAAAGAGCGAGCAGGGGAAATTGCTGATCAAGGGATTTCAGGAGAGGTCAAATCTTTGCATAGGAAGTTCAGCTCACCCCAGTTTAAAAGCGACTGTGAAATAGCAAAGGCGCACTGACTTGTTCTGATCATGGTGAAGATGAAAGAGCTTGTCTGCTGTAAAGAAGTCCTCCATCAAGCGAGCAAAGACTTAGCTGTACAGTCCAGGCACAAGGAGGTGGAACTAGCAGAGGAAATAATGATTTTTTTTTTTGTCTTTGGAATAAACTACCCTGTGATTTTTTTTCAGATCTGTAGTAACAGATAAGACCGCGATGAATGTGCAGGTGAAAGTGCTCCTGGGGAGCAAGCAGGGAGCCTGGGGGTGCAGAGCAGCACGCTGCTGCAAAGTGGGTGTCAGCACCGTGGTGGCAGCAGCCCACCGAGCAACGCTGTGGACGCAGGCTGCAGCCAGGCCGGGCAGGAGTAGGCTCAGCAGCCCTCTGACGGAATAATGCAGACTGCATAAAGCCGCCCGTGTCGGTGACAGCAAAGGCAGAGAGATGCTTCAATTCAAAGAACGTGGCACGCGGTCTTTTTCCCTGCTCACGTTAAGCGTTCCATGAGACCGTTGTGCAAAATCTTGGCTGCTGACGCCTGCGTTGCCCATTTCTCAGAGCCTGACTTCCACACCAGCCTTCGCTAACTGAGCTGCAGCAGCCAGTGATGTTCCCATCTCCCACAGCACGGGGCATTTGACTCTCTGCTTTCTGAGCCAGGCAGGTTTTGTGTGCTGGTTGTGACCTGTTCTGACCCACTTACCACACATACAATTGTTCAGCACCTATAATAGAGGAGCTCCTTTTGTGCAACACAAAGCTGTCTTTTGATCAGCTAAAGTACGCATGTCTGCACCTAGGTGTCTTGGAAAGATCCAGGCAATTTTCCTCTTCTTTAGAAGACCCCAACTAGCATTAAAAGCGTATGGCACAAGATGTCTTGGCGAGCCTGGTTGCATGGTGCAAGAACATGTACCTCAACAGCCAAGGAAGTGCCACAAGGAAAATTCTGGCTTTGTTATGAAGAGGCAAAGTGTGGGGATGTTCCCATTCCCACTGCAGGGGCAAAGCTAGGGTCGTGTCGTATCCAAGCTCCATTTTCTGGCTTTTATGTATTGTGACTTCTTTGTTGTAGTAGGAACGTTTTTTTTCGGAGTTAGGGGGAAGCCATGGGGGTTTTGTTCAGTGTCTGGGTTAGGATTTTGGGGATCCCGTGATTGGTACATGAAGCTGCTGAGCCCATTCACAGCGTGCTTGCTTTTGGAGGAAAGCGTCGTGCATCCTGCTGGGCTGCCTGGCTGTGCAGTGAGTAGTGTAGCTTTGTGCAAAGTCACTTAGATAGAGTATTTAGAATATTAGTTTGGCCAAGAGACAAAGTCTTACTACCAGATTAGGACTGTGTTGCTCCCATTCATGAGCAGCCCCTTGCATAAATGGTTCAAATGATATAAAAGAAACTGCCTTGAAAGTAAGAGGGTTTTGAACTTGACTTTGGAGAGCAAGAAAGGTAGAAAAATATTTGCCTAGAGGAAGATACTGGAGTATGCAAGACACTGGGAGCTGAAATGTCTTCTTTTTGTGGCTTTCCTTTTTGTCTAGCAGTTACACTGCTTGGTCGTGCTTTCTGGTTCCAATTTGTTTTGAAATAATTACCATTGTTTATCCATCTCTCAGACAGCCTTTGCAGATGAATTGGTTCCACAGAGCCCTCTTTTGCTTAGCGGTTGGTGTTCTTGCCCAGCGCGTTGTGTGACATCTGATTGAACAAGCTGATGGCAGGAGACCTTCCTTGTGAAGTAAAGGTCACCCAAATGGCGAAGGTGAGAGGACCTGCACTGAATACCAATTGGACTGGCGGTAACAGAAACCATAGCAACTCTGCGCAGTGTTTATGAATATAGTGGAGAAAAAAAAGGGAATAACCTTAAGGAGCTGCTGACAACACTGCAATAGGCATGTTTATAAAACCGGTGCTCTTTGCCTCTTTGGCAGAGAGGAGAACGTATGTGAGAGGGTGGAAGTGGCTCAGTGAAGAAAGGAAGCCAACCGACAGGTTTCGTCGCCCAGCCTTGCTGCTTCAAACCATGCCAATCTCCAGGGCCGGTTTGTTACGGCCACTGCAAAACCTGCCTTTTATGTATTTAAATTTGATTTCCTAATAGCTTGCTTCCCATCTTGAAAGGTCTTCAAACTTTGGGATGTGCTGGGGGCAGAGTGTTTTTTGGAGGGCTAGAAGAATAAGCGGATGTTAATACTGGTGTGTTTCCATAGGGTCCTGGGGCTCTGTTGTGCTGGGTACTGTTGGGGTGCACAAGAAGAGATGGTGCAAATGCTTATGGGGAGTTGAGATGGCAGAAGGATGAGGAGAGAGGCGGAGGCGAAGACTCTCACCCAAGGTCCTGGGGTCAGTGGAGGAGACAAAACTGTCCCTCTGACTCCCGGTTCCTAATCCTAAAGCACACAGTTGTGTTTTACAGTTCCTTTTGATTTGCAGACCCCTAGCATTTTTTCTACTGAGGCCAAAGATCCCTGTATTGTAAATTAAACACGACAAGTTTGTTTTTCTTAAATACCTTCTGCAGGCCCTTAACAAATAGCCTGTGGTGCTCCAGGGGGCTGCAGATGATAGTTGGAAAAGCGCTGGCCCATGTCATCCTAAGCTTGCCTGAATTTCTTATGGAAGGGAGGCTATAATGGATGCTGTTGATTTTATTTTCTTCTTGTTAGCTTGCTCAGAAATCTGAAGCTCAGTGAACGTGAGGTGCTTCTGGGGAGTTTGTTTACAGTGTGGTTTTTTTCTGTGCAGATTAGCTTTTCATCAGCATATGGCACCGCCATTTAAAATAAATATTTGGCTTTCCTTAATTTATGCTTATGTAGAAAGGTCCCTGAGTATGCATATCTATCCCTCTGTTGTATCTAATTAGGCAGCTCTGCCATGGTGCTGGGGGACCAGGCTCCTTCCCCCTCACCGGGGAGCTGAGAGCTGTGATTCGTGCGCTCCTCCCTGGCGCGATGGATCCGCATGGCCCAGCTCGGGGGGCAGCAGGGCGGGCGGCCGGCCCCTCCGCTGGCGGGGCTGCCGGCAGCATGCTGACGGCACTGCCAGGCCAGCCTCCCTCTTTAGATCCTGGGAATTCAGATTTATTTAAACTGGGAACCTGCCCAGCTTCAGCAAACACTTGGAGCCCCGTCCGCGCTCACCTCCCTCACCCGCCAAGGCAGCTGTGCTTTTGCGAGGCACAACCCCAAGCGAAGCCTGCGAGGGCAAACAGCTTGGGCTGGGGAGATGCTTGAGGAGGGGCTCAGGCAGCGGGGGCTGGGGAGATGCTTGAGGAGGGGCTCAGGCAGTGGGGGCTGGGGAGATGCTTGAGGAGGGGCTCAGGCAGTGGCAGGGTCGGGCGGCGTGCGGGGCTGCGAGCCGCTGTGCCCACCCGCTCCGGGCAAGGGGAATCAATGGTGAGGAGAGGGAAAAGCACTCCCCCAGGTATGCGATACGGACACAGATGGGAGGAGAGCAGGAAACTTATTTTAAAACAAAGGAACAAATGAAAAACTAATCAGTTTTAAGATGGAGTGGAGCCCGCCGCAGCCAGTGACCCAGGAGGCCTTTTCCAGCTCTGTGGCGTATCCAGATGTTTTGTGTTCTCACAGATGATTTGGAAACTTTCTACTAGTTTCCAGTCTAAATAGGTTCACACTTGATTTGTGTCCATCTGATCTTGTGCTAATGTCGCCTTCTAACAAATAACTCTTACTCTCTGATATTTATCCTACATCCCTGAATGTATTTATAGAATCATCATATAAAGCAACACCTTGTGCTTTGTTAGACTGTACAAGCTCCTTCGGTCTCTTTTATAAGACGGATCCTCTTCAGCAGCCTTTCTTTCTACCTGAGCCTGTTTGTTTTTTTAACACAGATCACCAGAAGTGTTCACGATGGGTCCATGAGCTGCATGCAGCAAGTTACCCTGTAAGGCAAAGAAAAAAAGAAAATGCCATCACGGTATGTTGCTGTAATCAAGCAAATAAACCGAGTATTTGGTTGTACAACCTACAGGAGGGCCGAAGGCTTAGGTATATTGTTGTTGCACAGCAGCTGGGGATCATTAGGTAACTGAGGCGATGGTAGGCAGTGGGATACACAGGGAAGGGGGACAATATGCAGGAGCTCTCCAGGCAATGGCAAGAGAAAAGATTTGGGTATTCTGTTCCCAAGGAATGCAGCTAGGTGCACCCACACAGTCCGAGACCACAACATTCTGTGGATGTTTGGCTGCTGCCCAGACTAAGGGGAAGAAGAGATTTGGGACCAGCTAATGAGCTCCAGGGGTAGCATGGCCACCAGTAACCAGGGATGAGTGTGAGTGTGGAGTGACAGGATGGATCACATCTGCCTTCTGCCAGTCTCCCTGTCTCTGCCTTTCACCTGACAGACCTGGGTTATCCTGGTGCTCGCACTCAGGTCCCCACTGCCACGAGTACCCTGGTGCTCTGTGCAGGACCCTGCCGGTACATGGTTCTCCAGGGCACGCTCCTTCTTCTTGAGCTGTCCAGAAACAAAACCAAACTGCAGCCTCCCAAAGGGAGCTGTTAAGTGTGTGGCATCAGAAACCCTATTACGCAAAAAATGAACCCGCCTAGATTGAGTGTGTTCAGCAGATTCCCTTCATATCTGGTGTTGGTGGTTACAGCCAAAGTGGGAATAAAGCTATTGCACTTCTGCTCCTCAGTGATGGGGGTGGTTTCGTGGTTTTTCGGTCATGTTGGCTCTGCTGGGACTGTGCATGGGTGTGCCAGCGGCCCACAGTGGCTGCCTGTAGACATCCACAGTTTCACTGCAGAGGGTTTGGGGACCCTGGGAACATGAAGGGTTGCCTCTCATTGGAGACCCAGCAACTCTGCTTCTCGAAGACTTCTTCCAACTAGAGGTATTTTATACCTTATTTCAGTTCTCAGACCTTATGCTATGAGCTACCTGCAGGCTGCCTGGCCAGAATTCTCCTCTAGTGGTGCAGAGCAGTTTTAAGAGGACAAACAAATTCCATCCCATTAAGAAAAAAATGCTTGGCTGGATTTGGTAATGTACAGGAATAAGCTTGTGTCCGGACACACCTGACAGAGCCCACCACATGGCTTCCCAATGGGGAGTCATGCTTGCTTGAGATGGTGTTGAATATAGCTGGGGAAGGACTGTAAGATAAGACAGGGAAGAGACTGATGGCTTGAGTTTCTGCTGCTGGAGTGAGTCTTGGGATGATAACGCAACTGCCCAAGTTAAGATCCATGGTTGCTCTAGGAAGCTAAGTTTGGAGCTCCTCTTGCCCAATTGCAGATATTTGTGTCTGAGCTGGTCATCCAGACTCCCTGTAGAGTAGGTGGAATGAAACAGGTAAGCTTAGGATGAGAGTTATCTGATGCATCTGAGATGCCTTCTCCAGGATCAGATGAGTGGGGCCTCCAGAGTGCCATTTATTATACAGGGGGTCAAAGGGAAGTAGTTTAGGTGATTAATGTTGGGTGGGAAGAACCTCTGTGTTGGTCTGTATCTCTTCAGTGCCCCTTGCCCTCACTGTCCCACCAGCATTGCAGCCTGGTGGTTACCTACCTTCAGATGTTCCGTGGTCCCTCAGTGTCTTGGCAGGCACAGAGCACATGCACCCTTGACCCCCTTGGTGTCTAAGTTGATCCTAAACTCTGTCTCAATGCAGTCCTCCTTTGCAGATGGTTAAACCCCCTCCTCGCTCCCTGCAAGGCTCACGGTTTTAGTTTTTCCTGAACCAAGTGCCCTTGGCCCAGCCTGGTCAAGTGGGACCAGCACACTCGAAGTAGCGAGACTGAGTCGGTAGCGTGGAAACGCCGAGGCTGTGCACCTTCATCCTGGCCCCTCCTGGCAAACACCGTGAGCAGGGGCAGATGGGACAGGACAGACATTTTTCCAGGGGAGCTGTAGATACTGGTACTAATTAGGCAGAGTCTGCCAGAAGACAGCAGAGGGGATTCTTCCTTTAGCAGGAGAGAGGAAGGCATGGGAAATTTGGGAGTTATCAAGAGCCCAAGGATGGCTGAACACCCAGAGCTCTGACTGTTTTACAGATGCTTCCTCACATAATTTCTGCAGCATCTTTCCCTTGGACCACTGCATCTGTCGGATGCTGAAACACAGTCATCTTTCCCTCAGGCCACTCCAGCCCAACCGTTGCCAGTGGATCTGCAGGGCTTTCGCATGTAGCATGGTCTGGCCAGGGTCAGCAAGTGGCTTTCTGACAATACCCTGCAGTGCAACGACCAGGTTGGGAAGGGTGGTAAGGGATGGACACTGCCCATGTCTGCTCCTTCCTTAACAAATCTGAGCCTCAGGATGGGGGGACAAAGGAGAAGGGGGTGTTGGAAAGAGATGTTTCTTTGCACCATGCTTTATTTTATAAATCTGTCCTGCATGGCTTCTTTTGGTTGCCTGTGGGGCTGGGAAGCCTTTTTTCCCTCTTTGAGATACAACTTTTGGCTCCTTCCTCTCAAGTTGTGGAGTTTTGGCAGGATATAGGCAGGCTGCACTTGTGCTCCAACCAGCATAAAAATCAGTTGGGTTCATGTCTCATTCACGCTGGCAAAGGGGATGCAGATTCAGGAGAGGAGGTGCTGTGTGTGGTGCACTTGAGGAGATGCATGAAAACAGCCAGGTCTCCCCATCCTGCAGGGTGTGGTTGAGCTTATTCCCAGCTGGATCTACCCTGCACAGGGCTGAGCCTGCTCCTGGAGAAGGTGATTGGAAATACTCTTACTTAGGCCAAATGCACTAAAAAGGAGATGATGAGCGTGCTCTGGCTGTGGTCTGTGCTCCAAGACAGCAGTTTATACAGCTTTGGTGGTTAATCTGTGGTTTCTCGTAGCTGGTGAGTTTTGCTAACGCGTGGTAAAACCAATTCCTAGACTTGGGTTTTAGAAGGACTCGGACCCCCTCACCTTCTCCCGCTTGGACAGATGGTTGTGCTCTTCAGCTGCTGTAAGGTATTTCACCCCAGGAATCCCCCTGCTACTGCCGAGAATTGGTTGCCCCCTTGTCTCTCCTTGCACCACACTAGATTTTGGTCTCTTACGAGAGATTTGAGGCTGATTCAGAAAAATGCTGGAAACATTTTGTGGCTAGCGATGGTCTGTTCTCCTGGCCTAAATATTTATGGCCAGGCTGCCTGCTCCTACCTGTCTTCTCCTGGCAATGCAAACCCATTCCCAAAGGAGATGTGGTATCATCCCTTCCCTTCTGTATGCCAGTGACCCTCTGGTCCCGCCCAGTGAATACCCGTAAAGCATGTACAAAGACTTTCAGCCTTTTGGCTCTGTTCAGCCAGTCCAAGATAGAAATGAAAGCCGGCCGCCAGCAGAGATGTCAGAGCTGCTGAGTGAGCTGCTGGGAATGAAATAATGCTGCGTGGTCTATGAGCTGATTCTTTTCATAAGGCTCATTATTTGTATTTTCCCAGGATTTCTCTTCTAGCTCACCATGAAACACAAGATCGATCCCTGTGCCAAACGTACAGGATACAAGGGAAGGCTGAAGGTGAGGGAGAAATGAGCTGCATGTGGTGGGGAGCTGCCGCGGGAGCCCCAATCGAGGAGTGCCTGTGCTGTGTTGCTCCAGCCCCTGCCACGGACAATGAGGCCCAGGGTCCATCAGCTGCTGTGTGGCATGGGGGCTTTGCTTGTTCCTTGTGAGGAGAAAGGGGAACACAAAGGAAACACTGCCGCTGACAGCGGGCAGTTGGAGGCATGAGGCAGATGAAAAAATGTCACTTGCTGGGGATCAAAAATCTTTCAGATTCTTCTCCTGGACTACATGCTCCTTGTCAGGCTGCCTGCTCCCACCCACCTGCCCTGCGGTGGGAGAACAGACCATTGCTGGCCACAAAATGTTTCTTACCTTACCTGCCCTGCAGGGGGAAAAATTTTTTCAGCGAAAGGGTTGTCAAACACTGGAACGGGCTGACCAGGGAAGTGGTTGAGTCCCCACCCCTGGAGGTATTTAAAAGAAGGGTAGATGAGTTGCTTAGGGACATGGTTGAGTGGTGGGATGGCAGGGTTAGGTTAACGGTTGGACTTGATGATCTTAAAGGTCTTTTCCAACCTAAATGATTCTATGATTCTATAATGTACAAACCCACCAACCTCACTCTTCTCAAGATGGGGGACAGAGGGTCCCGTTACAGGCATGTGCTAGGAAAATTGATCTTCCTGTGGGCACAGCGTCAGATGAGTGGCCTGGTTGTGTGAGGTGCTGGACAGGCATGCAGAGAATGACCACCCCAGCCTGAAGGAGAAACCCGGGATGCCAGCCAGACAAGCTGAGGTGGGCAAAGGAGGAGACCTCCTGGTGGGATATCTAACGTGGACGTGGCCAGGCTGTACTGATGTCTCGTTGCTGTCCCTGATGCTCATTAGCAGACCTATGGATAGTGTCCTCCAAGAGGCAGAGACCAAACATGGCCTTTCCTTGAGGGAAGCTGTCCAGACCACTGCCATGGGATGGGTCGTTGCACGGCCAAGCAGCCCCTGGAGCCGGCTGGGGTGCTGTGGATGGAGCACATGCAGCTGGGCAGGGCTTTGCCTGCTCGTTGTGAAAATGGGGCTGGCACCCTTTCCATTTGCTCCTGAAGAGAGATGGCAACGTATCTCCTGGCTTGGCTTCCTGAAGGGTTTCTGCTCCCACCAGGCTTTTTCAGCTGCTGTTGCTACGTGGCACAAAGCTGGACCACTTGCATCTCTGCGAAGCTCTGCTCTTCACGTTCAGTTTTACCTTGAGACAAATTCATTTTCTCCTTGAGCATGAGTTTAGCACGCTGTGAAACAAATGTTTCAATATCTCCTCCAGTCTCTCTGGACTCATTATAAATTTACATTTAAGCCTTGTTTTTTATTTAAGCCTCAGAGTTTTCTGTGTCATTTTCCTGTACAGAGAGGAATATGCAGCTATTGAGTGTGCAGAACCCGCTTGCTCAGGCAGCACAAATTCCTCAAACGGGCTTTTCTACGCTGTATACATGGAGCTTATAACCCCTTTGATTTAGGGCTCCTCAGGATATGATGCTTGCAACAGATTGGTAAATATTGAAATTTCTTAAGCCATGCAGAGGCTGCAGAAGAGAGCTCAGCTGGAAGGGGTTCAAAGTCCTGCTGAGCTCTGAATTCTTGAAGACCACTTGACTCCTAGAGCCAACAGAAGCCTGAGTGTGGCCATCTGCAGATATATATGTCCTTAAGAGAGCAAGAAGTCATTGGGGAAAGAAAGGGTTCAAACTGCTTTCGAGATTCATAAACACTTGAGGAAGCTTTAAGAGCTACAAGTAGCTTAATAGTTGCTTTACATGCCCAGCAGCTTCCAGTTTGTGCGTCCAGCAGCTGTAGCTGGGGGCTGGATGCAGTTCCCGGCCTCAGGGCTGGGTTCAGGGCGTGAGGCTCTTGCCCTGAGCAACTTTAGCTTTAAAGCAACTGCAAAAGTTTGTGTGCAAAGTGCTGACTGCAAATACCCACCGGGACAAAACCAAGAGGAATGTGTATGTGCCAGGCTTGTTTAGAAACCGCAGATGATTTACAAAGTGAGCTTAATTGGAAGCTTCTCTTTGCGGCTTTGTGACATGTTATTTTGCTGATGCAGACGTGTAGGAGCCGTTTAAAAGGTCCGTATTTACTAACGAGGAGTTGCGTAATTGGGGATATATTTATTAAGTGTATGTATGCAGGACAGGGAAGTGACTTGGGCAGCGGCAGCAGTGCAGGAAAGGGGCTGGGTGTCTCAGGGCATCACCAGCCGGGCGTGAGGGACCAGCACCCTGCTCTCCTGGTGGAAGAAGGGGCCTCTTGTCCTCCATCCCCTGGGCGTCTGTCCCCAGTCCTGGCACTGCGGTTAAGAGAACAGGGGGGGATCTGAGGGCCTCCACAGAAAGGCAGTAGGAAGCAGAAGAGGTGCAGAAAAACATGGTCTGTGGAGGAGGGCGCTCAGAGTGAGGGTCGCTACATTTTAAAGATGAAAACTTTAAGGGGGGTTAATTTGATGGGTTCTTTTTAAAAAAATTGATTTTTAAAAAAATCTTTAAAAATCAAAAAAGGAAAGTATACTAAAAATTTGTAAAGGGGAAGGGGTGCAGCCTTCTCAGTGTCTGCTGTGGATAAGGCAGAGGGAAACAGGCTCAAATTAACATATGGGATATGCATTACGCTTCAAGAGAAAGAATACAAACATCCCCACAGGAAAAACTGGAAGCGTTGTGGAGACCCCATCCCAGCAAGGTGCGTCTGAACTGCAAACAGCCCCCCTGAACAGCACTGGAGGGGCCATTCTACCTGTGAGCAGGGGAGTGGACTGAAGTGATCTTCCAGACCTGGTCCTGATGAGTTCTGCCATGATTTGGGCTTTACAACCGTTAACCCCTTCTCCTGTACACTGAAGGCATGAGCTTATGAGCTGCTTTGTGGATCGGCTGCTGGCGCCCACCGGCAGAGCTGGTGAGAAAAGTTCAGGTTCAGGAGCCTGGTGACATTTAGAATCATAGAATGGTTTAGGCTGGAAAAGACCTTTAAGATCATTAAGTCCAACCGTTAACCTAACCCTGCCATCCCACCACTAAACCACGTCCCTCCAGGGACATCTCTCCATGTCTCCATGTCTCTGCCTGGCAGGATGAGCATCTCTGGGTACGACCGTGCTGGCCAGAGCATTGCTGAGCGGAGGCACCGTGTCTGGCTGGGGCACCAGCATTCACCCCCTGGCTCCACAGTCCTGAAGGTGTTCACATGGGAGCAGCCTCACAGCCTCCATCCTCATACCCCCGTGTGTCTGAGACCCCCACTTCTCCCTCCCCAGCCTTAAAAGTGACCACTAACAGTTTGTTAATATATTAGGGGACTGAGTTGCTTTCCCAAGGACTTAGTGAACATGATGGGCAACTGGAAAAAAGGGCATATGAAATTAAATGTGCAATTTTGTTTCTGTGGAGCTGGATTCTGTTGCCTCCCAGGTTGTATTCAGGCAAACTCCCCTTGATTTCCATCCTCCAGGGATCCCCGCCTCTATCCTGACATGCAGAATTAGCACCCAAACGTGTCTCAAGCACCTCAAGAAATACAGTACCCATCACTCACTTTGCAATTTTCTTCTGAGGGTTAACATCCTTATGGTTAAAAAGCCTGCCTCATTTCTAATTCAGCTCAGCATGTTCTCTGGTGCCCATCACTGTCTGTCTGTGTGCCTTTCCCGGACTAAATTTTTAGTACCCCCTTAGCATCCCGTATTTTCTCTCCACACATGTACTTATACACATCATCAAATCACTTCTCGGTTTTCTTTCTGACAAGTTACAGAGGCTGACCTCTAGAAGTGTCTCCCTGTAAGTGGTTTTCTTCAGCTCTCAAACCATTTTTTATGGCTCTTTTCTTCACCCGCTCCAATTTTTTGATGTCCTCTTTAAAATATGGCACCTCAGCAGGATGCAGTATTCTGGTGTCAATCTGACCAAGGACGTACACAGAGATAAAATCGCCTTCTATTCCACTTCACAGTCCTGTTGCTTATACACAGAAGGACCAAATTAGCTCTTTCTGCTACGGCAGACAGAAAAATAGGTCCCACATTTAAGAACTAGAAGGCTAGATAGTGGCATTAAAAAGAGAAAAATGGAGCCAACATGAAAGCAGAATTACAAACCGGGGCAGCATTAATAGCACAGTGTGATACTAGCCTGAACACATTAGTTGAAATAAAATGCTGAGAAAACAGTTTCTTCCACTTCAGAGCCCATTGCAAGCTGGCGCTGCTGTGATGGCTCCTTTGTGGCGGGCAGGCCGTGCGCCGGGGCGGCCGGGGGGGGAGCGCGGCGGGGAGGGCGAGTTGGGACTCCCGTATTGCACGGCGGCGCTTGGGACACCCTCGCCGAACCGTGGCACCAGGCTCTGTGGAGGCGTGAGGCAACTTCTGGTCTCTCCCGGGGTCACCCCACAGCCGGGCGCTGTTAGATCGGCCCTGCGAACTGTGTGGTGCCATCAGGGCTCCACGGACGTGAAGGCACCCCCAGCCCTTTATGCTCTCTGTCTTCTGCATGCAAAACCTTTCACAGGCAGATGAGGGGTTTTCCTAAATTCACAGAATCATAGAATCATCTAGGTTGGAAAAGACCTTTAAGATCATCACGTCCAACCGTTAACTTAGCACTGCCATCCCAAATTCCCTAATTCCCGTGCCTGGTGACACTCGCTGAACGCCGAGTCACTGTGTCATTTGCAGATACAATTTCAGTACACGTCCTCGACATAAGCCTCATCTTCCTATATTAGAGACAGTGACCTGACCCCGATTGCTCTAAAATCTCCAAGGGATTCCCCGAGGCAGCTCAAGGGCAGCGTGCCCTGTGCCCAGCGGTCGAGTCTCCTGGTCTTTGAAGGCTGTCTGTGAGGTAGTTCCTTAGTCTCCTTCGTCCTCCTTTCTATATCTGTAAAACAGGCCTAACAGTTTTGAGGGGTGCTAAGATGCTCAGATCTCATCCTAAGTTTTCTTGTCTAGGTGGCAGTTTGTGCCATCGCAAACCCTGTGCGCTGCTTCTGCTCTCACAACAAGGGTGACGAGGTGTCTCCTTCCTCCCTGCTAACCTGATGGTGCAATGCTGGGTTTTGACCCCTGGTGCTTGGGTGCTCCGGGAACCTGGACACCGAGGGCACTCTCAGTCCTGTGCTTGCCGCGTGTGCGTCTCGTCGGACCCATGTGGCAGGGCGTTGTTCCCTCAGGGGAGGAATGAAAGCCAGGGAGAGGAGCACTGGTATGGAGAGAGAAGTGTTGGGGGACTGATGGACTGCAGAGAGAGCCTGGTGGAGAGTCACCAAGATGGCTCGAGCACACAAAGTACCAGGAGATGGTGAGAGAACTGAGCTTAATCAGTTGCAGGAGGAGAAGGCAAAGGAAAGATCTATTTTTTGCCTACAACTTCCCCATGGGAGGTAATAGGGAATGTGAAGCCAGACCTTTCTGGGAGGCGCATGGTGAAAGGATGAGAGCCAGAGCGGGAAACTGTTTAATTATAAGGCATAAGGTTGGCACCATGAGACTGGCCAAACTCTGGCACAGGTTGCCCAGAGCGGTGGGAGTGACTCTGTCCTTGGAGATGTTCAAACTCATCATGGCCCTGAACAGCTTGCTGTAACTGGAACTACTGAGAGCTGGGCTGGGACCTGTTGACCTACAGAGGTCGCTTCCAACCTCAGTTATTCTGTCATTCTTCAACACATTTGAAGTAACCTGTAGGGCAGTGGCAGCAAGGTGACAACAGCCATGATTGCTTGAAATCCAGGCTATGATGGTGGCTTATTGGCATAGGAATAGGATAAAATCCCATTCTCCTGCCAGCACCACTTTTATTAAAGAAAGTGGTGTGATCTCAGCCCATGGAGCAGTATTTCACCTTGGACAAGGTCAGTGCACAAAGGAGCTGGAGGGGGGGCTATGCTGTTGATGGCTCTTTGTCCTGAGGTGCCCCAGATGCCCTACAAGCACTGCTGGGACCTCTTGTAGAGGCAGGAGCTTCACCAAGGCCCTGCAGTCAGACCGGGACACTGATGCTTTGTGACCTCCTGGCCTGTGATGCTAATTAATGCTCAGGTCACTGGCAATGATGAAGAGAAGACTAGTGAGCATCATTAGGCAAGACTGGGGTGATGTGAGAGGGTGTCTGAGGTGGGAGTCAGCTCACCTCACTTCAGCTCTCGGAGGCAGGGCATCCAGCCCAGCTGGCTGACTGGGCTCTCCCTGTCGTCAGTGGAAGGAGGTGTATTCCCTGAGCCAGCTCATGCTGAGGGCTGTGTCTAAGGCTGGTGAGTGGAGAGTGTTGATGATGGTATTCAGAGTTTACTGTCTTTATTGTGTTTACTGTCTTTATTGTCTACAGAGTGGGACTTTAATCAGGAGATAAGGGTGGCGACCAGGTTAGACTTGTCCAGTGGAAACAACCCATTTTGGTGCTTGATTGCAGGTGTGTCTTACGAAGCTGCATGGCTCCACATCGCCGGGAAGGACCACATCCCTGTGAGTGCCAGGCTCAGCACTGAGCCAAACTCTTGCCTTCATGGGATCAGGAATCAGAGTTTTAGATGGCTAAAGCTAGGGAGGAAAGTCCCATTCCTGATGCAATGTGCCACTATCCTGAACTTCTGCTCTTTCAGAATCCTTTTTTTTTTGTACCGGGGAGCTGAAGAGTTGTGCTCCCTGCTGAAAAAAGTGGTTGCCTTTGGTAGAAAAACAACTCTCCAGCTTGATTTGCGCTGGCCAGGCTACCGAAGGCATCCATGTTCCTCATTCTCTCCCCATTCCTCCTTCTATTTGTCGATACCAGACATCTCCCCAGTGCCCTCACATCTCTCCAAAATGGCACTCATCATTTCCTTTGCTGACCCTACCCCCTGTGCTGGCTCCCTCTCTCGAAGCACAGCTACCACATTACATACTCCAGAGACAGCCTTGTGAAACTTCAGAAAGGCTTTCCCTGCTATTCAAAGAGACAATTGCATATCACTGCTTGAGTCTCAAAGGCAACCTGTGTTTTGTTCAAGAAAACATCTAGTCTGGCCTTTCAGTGCAATAAGACTGAGAATAAGGCCAAGTTTATTGGGCTACATCTAAAAAAAGATGTGCTCTGTCAACACAAACCTGACAGATACATTTTGTACCTGTGGAAGTCTCAAAACAACATTTTGGAGGATACCTGCAAGCGTACAGACAAACCGCCGTGCAGGAGTAGGCTCTTTCCCGGGAAGGCTCTATCTCCCTCAGTACTCCTAGCAAAGCAGCCATGTTGGTGACCCGGACACCCAACATGCTTCAATTCGTTGTAAAATGGCATTGATGGAAAAGCAGGCTTGAGCTTTGTCCACAGGGCACATGAAACAAAATGTTACATGCGGAAATTGTTCCAGCATCGCAAAGCTCTTCCTGGTTTTTAAATTTGTGATTACACACTTTCAGCCGTGCATAGTGCCAGTGAAGAGTGAGAGTGTTTCATCTCTTGTTCAGTTTCTCACATCTTTGTAAAAAGGCAGTCTTGGTCTTCGGTCATAGGGATGGAACCAGTGTCCTCTACCCATGAGACTGCTTGAAGGAGGACAGATGTTAGTTCATTTAGTTCAGCTACTAGGCTGTCTTCACCAAAATTTCCTATTGTCCCCCATGCTCCCCCTGAATTGCTGCTCAACAGCCCTTCAGCCCTAGGGCTTCTGCCCCATACCCATCTCCTAAGTGAGGTACAAGACTGGAGAACTGCATATATCATGCTCCAGACAGCAAACTGCCATCCAGCTCCGTCAGTGGCATGTCTGTGGGTCTGGCAGGTCCTGAAGCCATGGGTCGCATGGGGACCGCTCACTGCCAGAGCCCGGGAAAGGCTCTGGAGGCGGTGTCTCAAAAGCGGAGCCTAATGAAAAACCTCTCTTCTTGCTACCATAGAAACTGAACAGACTTAACAACAACTTATTCCTTCTCTCATCTCCGACAGCTCAGCATCTGAAGTGACTTGACCTATGAAGATATTTGCATTAAGTATCACCCGATAGCTGGAGAAATGTGATTGAAAGAAAAATGAAGAGGAAACTCCCAAAGCTCTTGTGAAAGCCGCTGGGCGAAGGGGAGGCTGCTGAAAAGTGCAGGCATTGCTCTGGGATGAGAAGCAAGGGAACAGAGAGGCCAAGAAGAGATTGTTGGCCAGGAGGAGATTGTCGGCCAAGAAGAGTTCATGACAGACATGGAAGAAACCATGCATGGTGGCTCTGAGCTTTGCTGTGACCCAGCAAGCTGCAGGACCGGCAGAGCTGCGGGCTGCATGAGTTTGTTGCTCCTGGGCAGCATTTTCCATCCAGCGCTCCATTTCTTTCTGACAGGCACATAGTGTGAAGCTGCATTCCCTGGGGAGCAGCGGTTGTTGATGGAGTCCCAGCTCACGAAGAACCTGTGGGAACTGAGATCCCTTGGTACCCCTTGTTCCAGCCAGACCCACCATTCCCAACACCTGCAAGGTGGCCTCACTGAGGGAGGGCTTTTGCAGTCAGTCGGCAGCTTTGTGAGCTGAAATGTCCTCTGACATTCTGCTCAAGGCCCTGCTGCTTATGCTTTCAGGAAAAAATAAATATATATGTATTATTTTGGGGGTTTAATGATTTTTGCTTATTAGGGAAGTGCCCAATATGGTGAAAGCCTGTCTGCTATTGCTTTTAAAGCTCTGAGACCTTCAAAGGATCTGCAGAGCTCTCAAACTGGCCAGGGACTAGAGCAGGTTTTGTAAATTCAGAGAGACGCAGGCAGCAGGAACAGGCTCTGGCAGGCTCCTCGCTCCGCGGGCAGGGAGAGCAGCCATGCTGCAGTTTAATTCTTGAAGATACAACCATTGTGCAGAATAACCCAATGCAACATTCAGACACAACCCTACCGATGCCATTCAGATGCTTTTTACTGCTCGTGGCATCTCACTGAGAGCATCCACCACGCTGGGTATCACAGGTAATAGTTTTAGAGCATTTTTACAAATGTGTTCCCCATTTTAACTATCTTCGATCAACCTATGTGAAGAGTTAAGACAAGCAGATTATGAAAAACTAACAGTACAGAGTAAAACCACCCCTTGAAACCTAGAAAACCATGGCAACGCCGGAGTCCTACCATGCAGCACAAGCCAATCACAAGCAAGTGTCAGATGAAGCTTGCGTCCAAAGCATTTTCTTCTCCCATCAAATGCTGTGCAGGGCACCCCAGCTGATACCCTGGGGTGACTGTTGTTTCGGGGTTGGCACCTCGGGGGTTGCTGAGTGTGTCCTCAAAACCTGTGAACCTGTGCATCCTTCGTGCCCCGCTCTCATGGCTGTGGTGGAAAGCTGCTGCCGTGGTGGTTCAGGAGTTTGTTTCCATGATCCAACTGCCCAGTGAAAAGCTGGAGGAGTTGGGGAGTCAGTGGAGGGCAGGGGAAGTGAAGTCTCCAAGGCCAGAGGGAATGATGATGCTGCGATGCCATTCTTTGTCAACCGCCGCAGGAAACACCGCGTTTCCCTCGCTTTAGAGAAAACAGGTGAAATTTCCAGCATCAAAACTTTTGCAGCCACAGTCCGACAACATTGGCCTTGCTAGATTCAAGAGCATGAAGCACGAGTCAGGAGCATCCCTCCAGGATATCGACCTGCCCCTCCCCCATATGTCAAGTCACAGGCATTTGGGATTTGTCATCAAGGAGACCCTGTGCATGGACACAGAGCCACTGACAACATCCTGAGCAAGCCTTACTGGGCACAGTGACGGTTCCTTGCTGTGGTGGTGGTGGTACCTGCAGCTTCTTGACCGGAGCTCCTGCCACCCGGCAGCTTGGGCTGCTGCGGTTGGTGGCTGCAGAGCAGGGAGCAGAGCGCAGGTGTCTGGCAGCAATGGTCACACATCGGCGACAGAAGAGGGACCTTGCCTGCAGACCCCATCTGAAGTCTTGCACCCGCTGCCGGCCATGCCAGGCTGCAATCTTCGCCTCATCTGCTTCTTCAATTGGGGCCACACAGAAGAAAGCGGCATCAGAAAATACCGTTTGGGCAGCAGCTGTTCCAGCACGTTATTTTTTCTTATTTTCTTCCCATCTGCTCACCCTTTCCTATCTCAGTGCAGCTACAGGGTGCAAAGGGAAGACATAGACAGCTATGGCCACTGCTACCAAAACCAGAGGTGAGGTGCTCCCACAGGCAGTGCTTGGTTTGCAGAGTCACGCCACCTCCCTCCCTGCTGGTGGGTTGTTGGAGAGCATGGAGAAAGGCCAATTTGCTGCTGAGTTCATAGGAAAACGGTTCAGACCCAGGAAATCCGTCAGCCACAGACTTTCCAAGAAAGTGGTGCCACTCCCTATCAGTGAGGCTTCTTCCAGCCTTCCAAGCTGGACGCTTGAGGAGCAGGGATCAGCAAGGATGCCTTGGGGCTATAGGGACTTCCAAGCCCCGTCCATGCCCAACCACCCCTGTGTTATGGGATGCATGACCTGGTCACCGTGTCACCACTCCGCGAATGCCACAGTGGCACTGGCAGGGAGTTGCATGCCTACAGCCTGCTCTCTGGGCTGGGAAGAAGGTGGTGGTGGCGGTCTCCATGGCAGGAGAAGATGACACTAAGTCTCAAGACACTTAGTGTCAACGCTGCGCGGCGCCAGGAGTTGCTTTAGCAGGGTGCTGGGCGTCCCAGGTCTTGGCAGGGACCACGCACCGGGAGCAGGCTGCCCACCAGCATGGTCTGAGTGGGTGCCCGTCACACCAAGGACGGCTCGGAGAAGGCCAGAAATGTGGCTGCCATGGTGCTGGCATGAGCCTAATATTTGTGGATTGTGGGTGATGCTGGTTTTTTGGCTGGAAGAGCTCTCGCAGTGAGGTGGCTGGCAGGGCTGGACTAAGCTCCAGCATTCACTGCAGCTCTTGCAGGATGCTGCAACAGCTGAACTTCCCCTGGGAGAGACTACAAAGCAGTAAGTTGTTGATGTATATGTTTAATGTGGTAGTAAATTAGATGAGGAGCTTAGCATTTAATTGTGAAGTTCAAAAAGCCAGATATTATCCATGAGCCCTGACATCTTCCCCATGGTATTTTGTAACCCCATGGCACAGGGCTGGTCAGAGCTGACCTCTTTCCTCCCAACACATCTTTCTCATAACCAGGGATGATGCTCCCGGTGCCTGCAGCAAAGCCTTCAGGATCAAACCTTCCCTCCGTGCCCTGCTGATGCCAGCGGGATGCACGACCCCTCCAGCAGGCAGCACCCCTGAGCACTGCAGCAGCTCAGCACACTGATGACAGCCTGCAGAGCAATCCAGAGGCCACGGCTCTGCTTGGTACAAGCGGGGCTCTGGGCATCCCCATTTACCCCTTTTAGTTTTCCTGTTTGCCCCAGCTGGGTTTGCCCAGCCATGCCCTGAGTGAGCCTGGCCAGGAGGGAATGGACCCGATCCAGAGGCTGTTGCCTGATGGAGCAACACCACTTATTTGGCTGAAGAAGTTGCCCCACTCGCTCGGCTGGGTGCCTCCTGCCAACACAGCGGCATCACTGCATGCAAATCCTGTCTTTTTGCCAAAGGCCAAAGACCGTAAACCAGAGCAGGGCTGTTTTGGGTGGCACAGCCCAGGCAGGTGAGAATTATTACGTACGCAGGGCTCCTTCGGCAGGGTCACTGTTTACTGTGCATGTCACCCTTCCCCCTGCAGGTCTCTCCTTGCCTCCTTGCCAGCACGTGGTCAGAAGCAGCAAACCCCACGAGCGCTTTGGCATGTAGCTATCAGCCTCACCTCCTTCCCTCCCTGGGTTGTCACAACAATTTGGGCAGCATTCCTGCTCCAGCAGGTGCTGGGGGGCTCGGCTGTGATACCCTTGTTTGGTATCACAGCTCCTGGACATGCTCTGGGAGGTTTGGGGGTTGGGGTTTTTAAATTTTTTTAATTTTTATTTTATTTTTAATTTTATTTTTCTTGTTGGTTTTTTTTTTTTTAATTTATTATTCTTCCTTCCTCCATCTTAACGTGCATTTTAATCTCATGTTGAAATTGTTGGCACCCGTCCACAGAGGGCTGGGCATACCTGTAACAGAAAAACCTGCTCCTAAGCAACTCCCACACAGACTCTCTATTCTGAAACAAAAGGATATAATTCTGAATAAACAACTTCTGGACTAAAGTCATTTTTACTATATCTATTCAGCCAGCTTCTCTGGAATGGTTTCTCCAGTGGTGGTTATTTCGGTCTGGTTTGCTGTGAAGATACTGGATGCACGTGCCGTTTACTGAATAATGATGCTGGCACCTTGAAATGGTCTCCTCTGGAAAGTTTGTTTTTGCACGACAAATTACTCATGTACATGGGGTGCCCCAAGACAGTGTCTCCCAAGAGAGTGTCTCCCAAGCATCTAATGTCTTCTGGCTGGACTGGGCTAGAAGCGTGACTGTAAGTGGTTTTATTGTTGCTGGATGGTGTCTTTGTCTTGGATCAAACATTGTTCAGCCTAGAGAAGAGAAGGGAGATCTTATTGTGGCCTTTCAGTACTTAAAGGGGGCCTATAGGAAAGATGGGGACAAACGTTTTAGCAGGGCCTGTTGCGATAGGACAAGGGGTAATGGTTTTAAACGAAAAGAGGGTAGATTCAGACTAGATGTAAACAAGAAATTTTTTATGATGAGGGTGGTGAAACACCGGACCAGGTTGCCCAGAGCCCTGGTGGAGGCCCTGTTCCTGGAAACATTCAAGGTCAGGCTGGATGGGGCTTTGAGCAACCTGATCTGGTTGAAGATGTCCCTGCTCATTGCAGGAGGGGTTGGACTAGATGACTTTTGAGGGTCCCTTCCAACCCAAACTATTCTATGATTCTGTGATTCAGGATCTGGGGCATGTTTATGGCATAGCAATAGCACTTCATAAAGAGGGAGCAGATGACAAGTTCTTTTCCTTTGTTAGCTTTAGCATGGGTTGGTCAGCCTCACAAAATAGCCTCTTAAATTAAGCTAACAAGATTTCAAACTAGACAGGCTATCACAGCATGGAGGGAAGGGGAGGGAGAAGAAGGTGTGACCCATTGGCCAAGCTCAGCGGTGGAGAGGGGTGTATACCAAACAGCTACAGAAACACACCACAATTACAGACAAAATAATCAAGTCCAAGTTGTCCCTGCCAAGACCATCCCCACAGGTGTTCACCCTGAAGCTCCTGCTCTGGCATGATCATGTGGGAAAGGTCATGGACACCCATCTGTCTTGGGTCAGAGACGCTACAGGGACCTGAAAGTAAGTAAGTGGGGAACTCCTCAGAAGGGGACAGGAGGTGACCTGTGGGCAAATGCCACCCAAACACACGTCTCTGCTTTTCTGGGCAGGGAGCTGACATCAGCCCACTGAGGGGGAGTGCTGGGGCACAGAGCCAAAACCCACGGCTGCCTGCTCCTTGGATGCTTGCTGTGTTGTGGCCGTTGCCTGAGGAATGGTCCAGATGAAGAACCACAGCCCTAACACAGACGAGGGTACAATATAACGTGCTGGACCTCACACAGGCTTGTTTTGCGGGTCTTCAGGATGTAGGACATGGTGGTTGTATCTGCATCAGTGTCTGGAAGGTGCCCTGGGCTGTTCTCTGGCTCTGCAGCAGCTAGATTGGGGTGGCCCACACCTGTGTGATTGGGCTCTCCATCCCCCAAAACAGTGTGGTTGCACTCAAGCTACCTACTGGGAAAGGTCCTTGTCCCACACTAACTCCCAGAGCGTCCCCAGGAAGGGTTTGGAAGAACCTGGGAACACTGCCTACCACGCTCACAATGCTAAGAGGAGTGTAGCTAATGAGTATCCAGCTGACAGGATATTTGAAGGAATATTTCAAATTTATGTCCAGCATAGGTGCATTTTCACTTGGTTTTGTGAAAACCATGATGAGCACTAATGTGTATTTGCAAAAGAGGTACAAAAGGGAGAGCTGGTTGCTGGATTTACCCCAGCACCACAGATGCCGAGAGGGGCTGCTGGAAGGAGCAGACCTCTGGCCTTATGCTAGATAAGAAGCTCTGCTTTCATAGAATCATAGAATCATAGAATCACTTTGGTTGGAAAAGACCTTTAAGACCATCAAGTCCAACTGTTAACCTAACCCTGCCATCCCACCACTAAACCATGTCCCTAAGTAACTCATCTACCCTTTTTTTTAATACCTCCAGGGATGGGGACTTGACCACCTCCCTGGGCAGCCCATTCCAGACCCTGACAACCCTTTCTGTGAAGAAGTTTTTCCTAATTTGCTTTGCTTTAAACTGGGCAAAATTGGACCCCAGCAGAATGTCATCATCACAGGACAGGGAACCGGCCATTTGAGCAAACCACCCATTGCCCCATGAAGCAAACCAGCCTGCCAGGAACCTCAAAGGCAGCCAAGTCAGCCCATGCCATCAAGTGAACAGTGTCTGAATCCAAAGACATCTCACGTACCAGCCTGGGACCTTCATTCCACATGCAATTTTTTTTCTTGGAAAGCACTACCGACTGCCGCCTCCCCAGCGGCACGCTGGCTGGGAGGTCGTAGGGGGACACGCACAGGCAGGGGCTGAGGCTTCAAGCACATTAATCAATTTGTGGCAAATTAATTGGGGAAAAGAGGGAGACTGCAAGGGGCAAGTGACAGTGCCAACAAACTTCACCCATTGCTCTGCCCTACCTCCCCGGCAGAGCTGCTTCTCTGAGTGCCTGGGAAGGGCTGAGCTCAGGCTGCCCTGTTCGGGGCGTCCCCACTGCAAGGGGCTGCACCTCGTGCTTATTTAAAAGCAAACGAGACAGGCAGCAGAAGTGCTGAAGCAAAAACCCGCAGTGTGCAGAACAAAGCTCAGGAGCTGCTGTGTTCAACTGCCGGTTGCGTAGCCAAGTAAATAGCCCTGGGGCACTGGTGACTCGAACGCCGCTTTTTTCGTGGCTGAAAAATGATTCTATCTATTGAACAGTCGTGTTACACTTGAGAGCTAAAAACTTCCTTTTCCCACCTTCTACTGGAGACGCATGCACCTCTGGCATGTAACCAAGACCCAGCTGCTTCTCGGGGGAGAGGAGCTTAATGACTCATGGAGATTTGCTCTTTGCTCAGCCTGAGGGCTGTGACGTCCATGCAGAAGCGGCTTGGTTCTTCAGGAGTAGAGCCCTTCTAAAACTGCAAAGTTCTCTGACTTGGGGCCTTATGGGAATTGCATGAACAGAAAAGCTCAAGGGCAGTGAAATAAAAGCGTGTGTCAGACGGCAGCAGCGGGCAGGCGCTCGGGCGAGGAGGTCAGTGGGTGCGTGGTGGCCAGGGGAGCATCAGTGGGGACTTTGGGTTGGGTTTGAGGATGCGTAAGGAACATCTGAGAGGCTGCAGAGCTCCCCCGACCTTGGGGCTGGGATTTATAACATTTCAGCCAACCTCTGCATCCTCCCTGGGGCTTGTTTGGTGATGACTTTTCATCCTTATCCAAAAATATGCTGATGTTTGGGATACCTGGTTGCGCCATTTGGCCCGTGTTGGTTACCCCAGCCAGGCTGTGCCCACCTTGCAGCACCCAGGAGCAGACTCCTGGGCTCAGGTGCACCAACACAGGGGTGACCTGGGTTGAGCGTGTTCCCTAGGGTAAACCCGAGCTGCATGAAGCCTTATTAATAGACCTGGGGCCGGGACTGTGGGAAATGGACACAGGCACAGCAGCCCCTTTGGGGATGGGGCTTGTCATCTCACCAGCCAAGGGAAGGGGGTATCTTCAGAGGGCCTGTCTGCCAAGGAGGGCTCCCACTTTGGCTTCTGTTTTACTTTCTGAGTAACTGCAATATGTGCGATACCACTGTGAGATGTCCTGACAGCACGGCTCAGCAGAAGCCAGCCCATGCTACCATCCCCAGAGATTCTCATCCCAGAACAGGAGGTGATGGTCACAAACAGAAACAGGAGGCTCCATCTGAACATGAGGAAACACTTCTGCACTGTGAGGGGTGACTGAGCACTGGCATAGATTGTCCTGAGATGTTGTAGAGTCTCCATCCTAGGAGATGCTCACAAGCTGTCTGGACATGGTCCTGGGCAACCGGCTGTAGGTGGCCCTGCTTGAGCAAGCGGGTTGGACCAGATGACCTCCAGAGGTCCCTTCCCACCTCAACCCCTCTGTGGCTCTGAGATATGCTGCCTTGAGTTTACCGGAGACTGGGGTGTCCCAGGGGGACGCTGGGCTGGCATTGCCCATCGCCAGCTGCACCGTCACCATGGAAGGCTGCCCACAGCCATGCTGCCCGCAGCACCCTTGTCCAGCCTTGCTGTGAACCAGGTAGGAGTCCGTCATTACCTTGTGCTAACGGATGCGACCTGCTGCTTACTCCTGCTGAAGCAGAAGGCTCTGTGTTTTTATGCGAGCTGTTAGTGCTGGGCAGGCAGCAGCAGGGTGCCGAAGGCCGGCGATCCCCGCCAGCAGGCTGGGCAATGCCATGCACTGGGGGTCTGCAGAGATCTCCTGCAACAGCCAAATGAAGGTCCTCAGCTTTCAGCATTTCCCAAATATTGTCAGGTGTATTGTGTATTGCTGCAGAAATACATGTCCTGGATTTTAAACATCGTGGCAGTCTCTGTTAGGAAAAGCCATGCTGCATCTCCCAAGCGCCTGCATCACTGGAGGAGGAGACCCAACGGTGTTGCAGCTGAGCAAGCTCCTCGTGCTGTGCTGCACCTGGGCTTGCTCCTGGCCACGCTGCTCTGCCACAGCCCGGACCAGGAGCACGTGTGTGAGGTGCCTCTGGTCCCACCGGTGTGTGTGACACCTCTGGGATGAGCAGCACCTCCTTCCCCCATCTTTTCTTACGAACACAGTGGAGCACCAATGCAATGAGCTGCAGGCGTCTTTCCATCCTGAGGTGCAACATAGCAACGGAGCTTGCTGAATTAATTGTCATAGTTAATTATTTTTCTTAGTTTATTCACGCTTCAAGGGACCTCTTCCCTGCTGACTTTTCAGAGTGGAAACGTGAGCTGTCTCCGCCAGCCTTCGCCAGGGCTGGGGGAGTTGGGCTGTATGTTACAGATGGAAACATGATGGTGGTTGTCAGTGTTTGCCGCCTGATTACTTCTAGAGTCGAACCCTCCCAAGAAGTATTTTCCATGAAGATAAAGAGTGGTGAAAGCCAGCATTTAAATTCTGAAATGGACCTCAGGAGAGAGGAGAAAGAAAACACCTGCGGCAGAAGATGGACCCCGGCGGTACGTGCCCGCCTTTGCCTTTGGGAAGATAACAAAATTACTGCTGAAGCCAGCAGGAGCTTCCAGTCCGAGTTTGTTTGCCACACAAGGGTGCTGATCACCTAACAAATTGTCAGGGTCCCAGGTCTTGGGAAAGAAAGGCTATAAATCATTTCTGGGCTAAAATTTCTGCCACTGACCCTCTTCACTGATGTTTCTGGAAGAGCCAGGGCTCCTCTGATCTATCTACTGAGGGATGATTTGCAGAAAATACATCTCTAACAAGGCTGTGCCCTTTCCCGCAGCTCTGTGATGCACGAAGCAATCCTGCCCCAGCTCACTTCACTTTAACGTGACGCTGGGTGTTTGGGCCAGGGGCTGTGGTGGGGATGTGGCAGCCTCCCCTGCCCAGGGGCTTGGACCCACCACACGAGAGAAGGTGAAATGTGTTCACCCTGTTTTCAGCATGGGCTGCCATGGACTTTTTCCAGGAAGAGTTCAAACCATCCCCATCAGGGCCAGGATGAGGCCGGCACCCCTGCTGCCCTGTCACCCACCCTTGGGTCTGGGACCCCACACGGGCACGGAGGTGACATCTGCCCACCCCATCCTTCCTTGCAGAAAAGCAGTAGCTTCAGCAGGGGCATCCCAAGGGCCAAACTGAGCCCTCGCCGGGCAGCTGGACCATGCTGAGTCTCCAGCAGCCCCAGAAGACACGACGGACCCCGGCATTTTTGTCACTTGGATCGCAAGTTACCCTGCAGAGAGGGCAGGAAGGCTCTGCCCTGCACGGAGGCACCGAGGACGGGGAGCGAGGGCAGAAGACGGTGGCTGCCACCATCTTCCCTGTGCCTGTCATGATCCCGGTGCGCAAAAGAATCCTTTGCATGAGGTGGCGTGCAAGCAGCCGCTACTTGCAGACAATATTTCCTGCGTTAAGCAGGGTGGAGCTGCCCTCTACCGTCTCCCTTCCATACGACTGCCCGCTTGGTTGGTTGGAAAATTAAGGGCCAGGCTTGGATAGGGTGATCTGCAGCGAACAGGGCTCTTTGGGAATGAGCCAGGCTTCCCTGCAATGCCACATCTACTCATGCAGGTCTTCAGAAATGGCTGGCAACTTCCCCAGGCTCAGTCATCCATTGCACGCTGAACGAGAAAGCGAAATGGGAGCTGCATAAGTGCTGGGGCCCCTGTGTTACACAGGGAGGGCGAGAGGACAGAGGTGCTCGGCGCCGATTCTCAGGCACGTCAGTGTCCCTGCCTGCTGCTTACGCTTCTGGGATTTCCGATGTTCCTGTGTCATCCCCAGCCGTTTCTGCTCCCGGCAGAGGAGATCTGATGGAGGGCTGGTTTAGTTGGGTATAAATCTAAAGTCCCTAGAATAGAACTTAAAAAGCATTGCTGTAGTTTAACCCGCCCGGCAGCTGAACACCACCCAGCCGCTCGCTCACTCCCCTCCTCTCCCTCAGTGGGATGGGGGAGAGAATTGGAAAAAAGTAAAACCCGTGGGTTGAGATAAAGACAGTTTAATAAAACAGCAGAGGAAAAGAATAACAATAATAATAGTAATGGTAAGAGAATATACAGAACAAATTATGTGCAATGCAATTGCTCACCACCCGCTGACCGATGCCCAGCCTGTCCCCAGCAGCAATCGCTGGCCGCCGGCCAACTCCCCCCAAGCATGACGTCCTACGGTCTGGAATAGCCCTGTGGCCAGTTGGGGTCAGCTGTCCCGGCTGTGCCCCCTCTCAGCTTCTTGTGCACTGGGCAGAGCAGGGGAAACTGAAAAGTCCTTGACTGGTGTAAGCACTGCTCAGCAACAACTGAAACATCAGGGTGTTATCAACATTCTTCTACTAAATCCAAACCACAGCACTATGCCAGCTACTAGGAAGAAAATTAACTCTATCCCAGCCAAAACCAGTATATTTAAATATAAGGTTTTAAAGCAAATCTCCTCTTTTGCCATGGAGGGGAATTGGTGGTGTCTTGCTGTTGTGTTCAGCAGTCTGTGGTGCGTTGCAGGTGAATGCCAGAGAAAGCAGAAGGGATGAATCCCCTTACGCTTACCTTGCATAGCTGTTAGCATTTTGGGGTCTGGAGGCTCAGTGCAACAGAACAACATCAACTACGGGCATGTGGTCAGCAAAGCATCCAGCCCTGGTGTCACCATAGAGGTGACAACATTCAAAACAGCTGGCTGAGTTGGCAGAGCTGGTCCTGATAGCTCACACACATTGCTTGGGTGGTGGCGGTGGGTCTCCAGGACCTGGGTTTATTTATTCCCTATGACCATGAGGCAGTAGGACAAAGTCCCAGCTCCATCCATTTGTTGCTGCCTTCTGGAAGACCGCTAGGTCTTCTCAAGGGATTTCTCAAAGATGCTATGAGAGATGCTCTATCTGTCCATGCCAAGGAGCCAACACTGATGGGGAACAGAGGGGACAGCTGTGACTATTAGCTGAGTTTTGAAGTTGCATCGCTATTTAGCTTCACCTGACACAAGGATGCAGTGCTACCCCAGGTTTTCGTTAAAGCCTCTTTTCATACAAAAGGCAAAGAGAGGCTGGAATGAGATACCAGGTGGAAAAATATCTGGCTTTTTAATGCCCAGATGGGTATAATCTCCAGCTGTGCACAATGTCAGGCAATGGCTGTGAAGGGAGAGCTCTGGAAATGCATTTTTTGCTTATCATAAAATGATGAGTCAAAGCAGGGAGGCCAGGCACAGAAAAAGGCAGCCCCTGCCATGGGTGCCTGTGGGCTGTGGAGGAGCAGAGAGGCAGGAGCACTGCTGAGACAGGGAGTGCCGGGATGCCTGGGTGAGGTGTTCAGCCACAGCATCCCATGGACATCTCAGGTCCACCATGGGGTGCGGTGGCGTCTCTGTGTGGGCGATTTTCCTCTGCTGTGCTTCGCTTTCATAGAATAGAATCATAGAATTGGTTAGATTGGAAAAGACTTTTAAGATCATCAAGCCAACTGTTAACCTAACCCTGCCATCCCACCACTAAACCATGTCCCTAAGCACCTTGTCTACCCGTCTTCTAAATACCTCCAGGGATGGGGACTCCACCACTTCCCTGGGCAGCCCATTCCAATGCTTGACAACCCTTTCTGTGAAGAAATTTTTCCTAATGTCCAACCTAAACCTGCCCTGGTGCAACTTGAGGCCATTTCCCCTTGTCCTATTACCTGGGAGAAGAGACCAACACCCACCTCACTACAGCCTCCTGTCAGGCAGCTGTAGAGGGCGATAAGGTCTCCCCTCAGCCTCCTCTTCTCCAGGCTAAACAACCCCAGTTCCCTCAGCCGCTCCTCATCAGACTTGTGCTCCAGACCCCTCACCAGCTTTGTTGGTCTCCTCTGGACAAGCTCCTATGCCTCAACGTCCTTCTTGTAGAGAGGGGCCCAAAACTGAACACAGTATTTCAGGTGCGGCCTCACCAGCACCGAGTACAGGGGCTTTCCCTCTGTTTTCTCTCCAGTCCAGTCCCCAGTGGGCTCAGCTCCCGCTGCAGCTTCCCAGGTGCCCCAGTCTGCCCCGCTGGGTGCTTCATGGGCAACTCTATGTCTTCTCCTCCAAACTCTTGCCATCCTCAGAGGAAAGTCCCCACACCTAGAGGCACCTGCAGAGCATCAGCAGCAGGAATGGAGGGAACTGGGGGTGCAGTCTGGGGGTGCTAATGGGGAAGAATAAAAACTTCCCTTGCTCAACCTGGAACAAAAATGATGGTTTAAAACTGAACCATCCCCCTCACGCTTTCTAATTTAATGTCATTGATGATAATTTGGTTGGACAGCTGCAATTCTCACAAATACCTTGGTGTCATTTCAGGGCATAGAAAAAAGCGTTATGTTGATTTGAGCTGCAGAATTACCACTGGCCATTGAAGTGTACAACAGGACAGTTTGGGATTGGAATATTAAAGGCAGCAGTGGTTGCTGCTTTCAGGAAATTGTAGATGGAGTGATTCAGTGTTAAGTGTTTTAAACATAACTAGCAATAAAGCAGTGTTTTAATTAAAGGTTCCCAGAAGTAATTAATTATTTTAACAATTCAAGCAGGAGATAAAAATGAGGTTCTCACGCTTTTGTAAATCACTGTGCTACATTGTGTTAGCAGGACGCTGTTAAGAGATGGTCTTTTTTCTGGAGGTTTTAGGTATTATTCTGGGTCTACAATGGCAAAAAGATGTAGAGGGGATTATTGTTTTGCCCAAGGTCAGACAGCAAGCAAGCATAGAGCCTGGAAGAGAATAACGTCCCTCCTCCAGCTCCTGGGCTTTGAGGCCAGGGTGTCCTAGTCTGGCAGGTTTGTGAGATGCTGCAGAACAAGGATCTCTATGGCCTTGGCGCTTTGCAACCATCTTGCCCCTGTGTGTGTTAGAGGGAGCAGCTATAGGAGATCCCTGGCAGGGGACTGGTCAGAAGAGACGTGTATCAACATCCTTCACTGCTGAAAATGGGTCTTCAGAACAAAATCCTTTTGAGAAGAAAGAATTATTGCCATCGCCTGCCTGGTGGACCTCTGTCAACTCCTGATAGCTGCTGGGGCTGGTGGCTGGTGGCAGCACGGGGTCTTGCCATGACTGTGAACCAGCGGTCCCGTGTTTTTGCTGAGCCTGTGACAGAGCATCTGTTTAAAAGCTTGACCGCAGGACTGTTCGCATGAGAGCTGGAGGTTTGCTCCCCTCTCCAGACCTCACAGAGGCTCAGCCGGCTTTCTCTGGCCTGGAGCTATCCAGAAATTAACACTGCATGAGACTGTATATCCACCTAAACCTGGCAGCAGCTGCTGCTCTGTTAGCGTGGACTTCAGAGAAGAGCCCTCCTGGCTGCACTTCCCATCCCAGAGATAACCGTGACTCTCTGACACCATTTCTGCCTGGACTGCAACGCTGCAATAGCAGGAGTGATGGAAAACTGAATAAGGATGCTATCATTGATACATTCGTTATCCAAATCTTGTTTATAAAAGTGGATATTTGTAGGCATTTCCTACCAGCCCTCCATAGGGAGGCACTGATACACATTGCATGAAGCTTTCTACGCGTGCCAAATTTCTCACTCAGCTGCGCTCTTGCAAAGCCTCGCTCTTTTGGCTCTTTGCTCCTGCTAGCGGCTATGTGTAATGCTGTGGATCCCACTACGTGCATAATTACCAACACAGATGCCTGTGCCAATGTAGCAAATTACAGGACAGATAGCACATGACAGTCTCTAATTGCACCGCCAGCCTGGGCGCCGGCACCGAGGATTTCTTGCGCTCGGTGGAGGTATTGCTGCTGGAGAGGACGGCAGTGGGGACAGGAGAGCGAGGAAGGCTTTGCTGTCCATCAGTGGGGCTTAGTCCCAGTGTTTTTTCATTTTCTAATTTGTTTGTTTGTTTTTCAAGAGGGCCAGAAAAAGAGTGTGGTGAGAGATGGGAAAACGTTGGCTGGGCAAGCACATGCTCAAGTTTCACTGCTACAACACAGCCGCTCCTGCATGAGCCTCAATGCTTCTGGGGGCTGTGGGAGCAGCTGAAGGGCTACAGCAGCAAATAAAAGTGCTCCAGGCTCACCCCTTCACTCAGGGACTCACAAGCTCTTGTGCATCCTCTGCCAAGCAGTGGGATGCAGGGCAGAGAGGTGTTCCCCACTTCCCGTGGAAACCCCACCCCAGGCCCCAGGTGTGCGGGGCGCTCCCCACCCCCAGCAAGGGTGACTGGTAAGCAGTGAACTGGTCCAGCCGGGGGGGGTAACCCAGCTGGAGGGAACATCCCTGCCCAGAGGATGCTCTGGGGGGACCATGCATCCCTGCTCTCCCCATCCGCTGGGTACCAGGAGCCCAGAGGTGCCTGGCAGGGAGGGAAGCATCTCGCAGGGTGTTTTGGTTGGGGCTGGAGAAGCCACTGCTGCAGGACTCCTGCTTGGCTTCAGCTGGCCGATGGTGCCAGCAAAGATCTCTGCAGACATACTTGGCTCATCCTGCCGTGGAGATTTTTTTTTTTTCAGATGTTCAGCCTACATTTCTACTTTCTTAATTTCATTCTTAATGTCCTTTGCTTAAGCCCTCGGGGTAGTAAATAGGAGGCAGGTTAGCAGGAATAGCTAAGCAGCTGTAATGAGATTTCTGCTCAGGACGGTCTTGCCTCCCCGTTCGTCTGCATCATGCCACTTCTGCCTGAGTCAGCGTCCCCTGGAGACACGCCGCTTGCTGAGGTCTTCCCTCAGGATTTATTTTTAGTTCTTTCAAATCAGGACCAATTAGCTCCATATGCCTCTCCCCCTGTTCCCATGCTTCACCTGCAGCTGGCCATAGGACCTTCAGCTCCTATGAAAACCTGGAAAAGTCCTTCCCAGCTTAAGCCTGCCCATCCTATTCCTCATGGCGAGGCAGTTTTCTGCAGCATTTCTGAGTATAGGAGCAGGGGCAGTGATGTATTTGCTTTGGCTTTGACTTCTTGCAGATAGGGAAGAGCTTTTGTGGGTCTCGGGCTTCCTTTCTGCTGTGGGAGCGACTCTGTCCTCCTTTCCAAGATTTAGAAGATTCCGCTAAGACTCTCGCAGTTACTGCTTTCCAGTGACTTTATTTACTTTCCACTTTCGTCCTGCCTCATTCTTTCTTTGCTTTGCAGTTATCTCCTCTGAACTCCTGCCCGGCTGCTCCTCCTTCCCGTTCTCACCTCCTTTTTCCTCCCAGGAATGAAACTCTCACTGGGGTGGGACAGCTGCCGCAAAGGTCCACAGAGACTGGAAGTTGCTCTGAGCCCTAAAATGCAACCCTAAATGAGGGCTAACATCCAGGTGGCCCCAATTTCACCCAGCTGATGGGAAATTTGCCTCCTGAGCCTGCTCCAAACAGCCCACGCTTAGCTGTGCCATGTTGGGTCTCATGGTCCTCCAGTGCTGTGTTCTGCCCTTGGATGCCCCCCAAAGCCCTTTTTCTGCACCCCAATGCATGCAAAGCACACCCTTGGCACCCATTACTATGAGAAAGCACCCCTCTGGCAGGCTACGACATGTCCCTCTTATTATTTCAGACCCTTTGAACTGGAAAACCACAGAAAAAAGACAATTGCACCTAATGGCCGTGGGGGCATGGTGCGGGACCCCAAGCAGAGGACAGCTCTGAGAGGCTGGGCCACCTCCCCATGGGCTGGGCACAAGCCACCCCGTGCCCGTGGGGATGGGGATGCTTTCCGGGGCACGGGGAGGAGGTTGAAGTGGCAGCTGTCAGACAGAGAGGTGCTTGCAGTGCACACTTGCATGGCCACAAGGGCTCAGTCCCGCTTAAGCAACACCAGAAATAAGGGCTTGAGCAGCAGGAGCAGCAAGAGCACAAAGTCTTCTGAGACCATCCAGGTGCTAAGACCTGCTGCTCTAGTTGGCCAAGCTCTCCTGGCTGAGCTTCTCCTGCAGTTTGTGCTGCTCCCCCCAGGTAGCCACCGCTCCTGGGGGGCCACGTGGAGGTGACGAGGGGTGCAGAGGGGCTGGTCTGGCTGCATAGCAGCAGGGAGGTTTGCTCTGTAAGCAGCAATGAATAGTGATGGGTGTAGTGTCACCCACTTCTCCTCCGGCGCTGCGTGGCCTCCTGCTAACCTGCTAACTAACTGAAGGGAACCTGCCATCACGCGAGCACCCAGCCGGGGAGCGGGATGGATTTGTTGAAGAGGGCTGTCGAGTAGAGGGCTCCACGCATTCCTAAGCTTTTTTTGTTCAACATATTCCCTGTTGTGGCAGGAGGTTTTGACACAGTAGTGTGCTTGAGCACAGTCTAGCTTTGAATTTGTTTTTTCACTAGAGGTCTGAGGTTTGTTAGAAGATGCTGGAAGCTTGTGGTGTGCAGGGTGGTGTGAATGGGCCATCCTGGGGTCTCTGTTGCCCATGAGCATAGTGTTTCTGATGGATGTTGACCCTTACAGGTCCTTTGCCAATGTTTTCAGCCTCAACCCTGGCCTCCTCCCATAATGTTTATCACCTCTGAAAACACCCACAGCATTTGAATCAGTCTGTTTGCCAGGTAATTGATGTTATCAGATGTGTGTGTCAGAAGGAATTTGTCCCTAGAGCAATTAGGTTGGTTGGTTGTCTTTCATGGGATCTCTCTTGATTTATGTAAATTGCAGTAAATATAGGCTCTGCCTCCTGTTAGTCAGGCTGCGACTGGTCTAACCGGGGTGATGAAAAGCTCCTGGGTTTAATGTCTCTGCATATTTTCTGGTAGGCGAGTTCCTATTTTGGCTGTCTGCGCATGTGCACGGCTGGTCACGAGTGGTCCTCCTTGGGTCCTGCAAGCAGTGGCCGCTCACTGCGGCACGGCGCAGTGCAGCTTCACGTCACCCCTGAGCCATCCCGTCCATCCCAAACAGCCACGTATGGTTCAAATTCCTCCTCGGTGCTGCCAACGCGAGGTGCCCCTCTTTGGCTCTTCCCGCTGTGCTACAAATTGGTGCTCAAGCAATAAGTGATGCAAAACGATGCCTTTCTCGTGACAGCCACGGGAGAAGGCCGTGCTTGTCATATGCAAACAGGTCCTGATCCAGGCACTTCAGGGTTTGAGTAAGCCTGTTGATGTGCTTCGGATTGAGCATGTGTGTTAGTTAAGTGCTTGGCTGGGTCAAATCCTGAGGAAATGCCTGACGGTCCTGGGAGACAAAACATCTGTAGGATGTGCTGGGGCAGCAACTGGGGGACTAGACCAGTATGAGAGCATACCGTGGCCCCCATTTAACTGACTGAAGTAGCTCCTGAAGATTCTGGGTCTGGAGACCCTCCCCTTGTGAAGCCTCTGCTCTAGGGGAGCAGGGAAGTCATGTCTCCAGTCATGGAACAGGACAGGACATCTCTTCTCCAGGGAGTGGTTCTGGAAGAGCTGAAATTGTGCCAAGCCAGAGCCGTCACCTGGCAAAGCAAGTGTGCCCTTATCGGCCAGACCTCACACCTACCCCATCCTTTCATGAGCACCCAGGTCCCCCCAAGCCTTCCTCTGGCGGTGCCTCCTGATGGTCACAGCCACCCCTTGCCCAGGTCTGGGTGCTTGTGTGGGAGACCTCACTTGTGGGTGCTTAAAGAGGTGAGCTGAGGTCTTGAGGTCTGATTTGGCCATCTCAATGGTTTGGAGAAATGGGAACTGACCAAATAATAAAGCAGTGCTAAAGGCCCCAGGTGCCATGGCTGGGACAGCTCATGGGTGTGCACCATCTCCCAGAACTACTTCCACCCTGGCAGCAATCATGATGAGACACCTCCTCCATCTTTAATTACTTCCTTCCATCGTGGCCTCCCTCGTTACCCCTGCCCTCCCTGGCCCACATGCCTCAGCTTGTGATGCCTGCTGGCATGAAGGTGACCGCAGCGGTGGGTGGGTGGGTGCACTCCTCGGGGCCAGGGGCTTTCGCACAGCATTTCCACTCTTGTGCCCTTCCTCCTCCTCTTCTTGCTGCCTCTTGACAACCCAGATGTGGGCATTCATGACCGAAAGCTTCAGCATCACTGCCAACTTAAACCTGGTGGCACTAATCTACACATGTGCCCTTGGCTTGCCCACTTGCATGGGGAAATATTTCCATTTAAACTGATCCGGCAACCATGACCACAACAGTGAGTTGTTGCAGCACAGCCAACAGGTATAAATAACTTCCCAAGTTGAGGTGCTGCTGTCTGAAATGTGCTGGATCCACTACTAAGGGTGAAGAATTATAACTTGCCCAAAAAGAGAAATCTTGGCCAGGGCCAAGGGATGCTGTAGGTGCTTAGTGAACATTGCTGATGGTGGTGCTCACGTATCTTACTGCATCTGGAGATAATTTTAAGCATCCTAAAATGCCTAAGAGGTTGCATAAATAAATATTCTAGAGAATATTCATGCCTCAAACGTTAACACAACTGTTAAGCAACAAACAGCAGGTGAGTAAAGATAGAAAGATGCCTGATCGTTGTAGGGACCTAAGGAACAACAGAGCCAAGGAGCAAACTGTTTTTTTCTGGCTTTGCCCAGAGGCAGTTCTTTGATTTTCATTTCCAGGTTTCATGCATTCCTCTAAGGTGAAGGTCCTGAGTCGGGTGCCGTTTGCTCCGGGGCCAGCTAGAGACAGAGGAGCAAATCCCTGGATTTCTTCTTGCTGTGACTACCGCATGTGGGTATTTACTATTTGATGTTTAATCAAACAGAAACATGCATAAGTGTAATTATAGTAATAATGATAAAACCCAAACCCAAACGACAGAACACAAGAAGACACCAAATTAGTCTGAAATTAGTCACACTGTCAAAAATGAGAAAAATGCTAGATGTCAGTGGAGCCTTAATTCCCACCCACCTTGGGCTGACATGGGCTGACAGTCTGTAATTGCACCGTGACACACCAGGTTGTTCGCAGGGCTGGGGTGAGGGTTTTTGGGAGGAGGGAGGCAGCAGGAGAAGAGAAGCATGCTTCCAGCACGGCACTGCCAAGCACAGCCGGCGGTGATGGTCACCCCAGGTCTCAGCTCCAGCCACACCAGGCGTGCGTCGGGGACATCCACCTCCTCCGCTTACCCCCTTTCTGCTTTTGCCATCCACGCTCAGTGCGTGGCTTGGTTGTACGCACCCAGGTAACCCCTGCACAGGCTTTACAATGATTAATTTCCTCCCGGGTGCTTCTGCGATGCTGTCATCGCGGCAGCAATCTGCAGCCACTAACGATGCTGTCTCCCCTGTCCCCCTGCAGGCACGGGCAAGCCTCCCCTCTTGGTTTTGCAGTGGGGGAGCTGGGGTCAGTCGGCCCATCTCACCCAGGACGCTGAGGACAGGATATTTTCCATGTGCAGAGCACATTTCACTGCAGCTGTGCAGACCCGGCCCTCCTCAAAATCACACATCCCTCTCACTGCTGCCTCGGTGCCTGGGAGATGGGGAGGTCGGGTCACTTTTGGATTGATGGGCTGGTGGCATCGCTTAGAAACATCAGAAGTTCAGCAAGGGCAGAGCCCTGTTCTTGGGCAGAGCCACCAGCTCCTTTAACCGGTCACTTTAGCAAGTTGCTGTCCCTCTTCCCCTTTCAGTCCCCTTCTTTCCCGCCCAACGCAGGCAGGGATCCTGAAGGCAGGAGCCTTCCCTATGCACAGCCCAGACACGTTCCCGGAGCATCAACTCTCCTGTCATGGATGGGAGCAAGGGTCCCAGCTGATCTCCACTACGTGACCGTGTAATTAATTTTCCTGATGCACAGGCTAAGTGACAGCTGCACAAGCAACTTCACTTGGATGCCGCTGAAGTAAGCTAAGCAAGAGCGATAATATATTGCATTTGTGTACCTCAGACCTGCTATTTGTTATACCATATACCATGCTGGTAGAAACATGTTCTGAAGGATGAAACTAGTGGTTTAAAATGCTGACTTATTGCTTTTTCTGAGTACTTTGATTACTTTTTATTTTCTGTTTGCACAGCACCATCTAAATCCAGCTTTCCCTCAGGTCTTAAACTGCAAAAACTGCAAACAAGCCCCACTTACAGGGAGACCCAACCCTTCAAAATGTTCTTCAGAAGCATGGCTGCTATGGAGGAAAGACTCCAGGTGACCCACACCATCTGAGCAATGATGCTGGCCTTCATCAGTCCTCCCAAAGCAAGGAGAAACACTGAGGCATCTTCCCCATTTCCAGCTTTTCCATGGTGGAGATTTCACGGTACACCTCGGCAAACCGTCAATTTAGCAGGAAAATTATCCGCTGTGTAATGACAACTTCCACCCTGGTGACAGGACTCCTTCTCCACTTTCTTGCAGTGGTACGAAAGCCACAGGCAGGTCAGTGGGATGTAGCTTTTTGAAAGCTAATGGCTAAACTCCTGCTGAAAGACAGCAGACCTTGTTCGTTTTGCCTGGCGCGTTGATTCTTTGTTGTTGTTGTTGCTCTGAGCGGGCACATCTTAAACATTTCAATATAAAGAAAGTGAGGATGAAAATGAGAAATGAAATTTGAGGGGGTTTTCCTGTCCTGGATCAGAGCAGTGGCTGAAAGGGGAAGCAGCTGAAGCTCGCTGCTGCTTCTGCTGCTGCTGCCGCCGCCGCTCTCTGGGGTGCAGCTTTGAGCGATCCCCACACCAAGCACCCCTGGAACCTGCTCCCAAAAGCAGGAGCAGCCTGACCCTCCTCCTGGCTGCAGGACACCCTTCCTCGGAGGCTAAGGCAGAGGTGTGAGGAAGAGCGAGGTAGCCATTCCCTGTCGCAGCAGCCCTTTGCTCTGCAGCAAAAGCCATGGTGAGGGTGTGACAAGGAGACTTGGTATTACCCCTCTGTCCCCTCCTTTCTTCCTTGAAATGGAAAACTTAAAAATAGCTTTTGCTGCAGCAGTGGAAAGCCTTTACGGCCCCACAAGTGTGCTGCCATGCCTGGAGTGGGTTGACCCACTGGTCCCCCACTCGTGGTGGACACGGCTCCTCTTCCTCAGTGGTGAAACGTGTGAGTGGGAGCCCGCTTTTTCCTGTCGGGGTTTTGGTTTAAGGAGGTGGACGTAATCTGTTAAACACAGCGTGGTGGCGAGCCCAGAGGCTGCTGCTCTCCCTGCTGCCGCCACCCCGCCACATTGGGGCCCGGCTCCAGAGACATTGCCTGGGCATTGCCTGCGCTACGCCACTTTCCTTGCAGCTCCCCATGGCAGGGATCAGCGCTGCAGATGAGCTGAGGCCGCCCGTGAGGTGCAGGGATGGGGGGCACCAGGGCTGGGCACGGGTTCAGCAGAGCCCTCCTTAGCAGGGAGCTGTGGGGCAGCTCTGGGCTTGCAGAGAGCAGGGAGACCAGAGCCTGGTGCCCCATATGGCACGGCCAGCGGTCTCTGCTGGCTCTCCTCCTCCTGCCACGGCTGTTTAGTCCCTTCCCAAGGGAGCCAGAAAGGCTCTTGCAGTGGGTGCTCGGTGTATCGCGTCCTCCCTGGGCTCTATCTGGCCTGGAAACCGGGGTGGGGTGTGTGTGCCAGGCTGCCCAGGGGCCCCACTGTTACCCTGAGCACCCCGTTTCTGATAGTACAAGCAAAAGGTAAACAGAAAAACACAGGCATCTTTTTTTTTTACTTCTTTAATTTTTTTTTTTCCGCAGGGTGTGACTGCCTTGTGCGGCGTGCTGTGCAGTGCAAACCAAATGGGTGTTATTCAGGGCTGCAGGGCTGCTTGGCGGGGAGCGCCTGGGGGCTGGCTCTGGAGCGCAGCAGCCATCCGTCTGTCCGTCCGTGGAGCTGCCTGCAGCCACCTCCAGCATGGAGGCCTCTGGCAGTGCTGCTATGGCTTAGCTGGACCGGCAGGGATCCAGCCCCGCTTGCAGGTTAGTGGGGAGGACTGGAGGCCCTGCCCAGGCTGGAAGCTCACGGTGGGTGACGAAGTGTCCTCCTGCCTCGGTTTTTGGCACGTGCCACGTGCCAGGGTGTGCAACTGGGCGCAGGGCTCGGGGCTCAGACCCCATCCCTGCGTGCTGCCGAGGCAGCTGACAAAGCAAGCGCCCCATGTGCTGTAGTGAATCTGGGATGGAACAGCGCCTTGCTCAGGGCTGGAAGTGGACATTCCCACCTGCCTCACCCCGACCACCCCAATGGTCATTAGGGTGTCCCTTGCACGTCCTGCCCACCCGTGATAGCAGCTCCAGCCCCAGAGCTTGGGCTGGAGGTGGCCTTTGCTGGCATAGCCTGAGGAGGGGACCCGGGCACCAAGAGCAGTCCCCGAGGGAGGGGGAAACCCAAACCTGCCAGCGTTGGACATCTTCAACCCCAGCCAGGCCAGAGGCAGTGCTCAGCCCTGGGACGCGGTGGTGGTGCTGGCGTCGGTGTGGGCTGGTGCTGCACCCAGTAAAATTTCCCACCTCCCAGGACCAGTTGCCTGCCCCAGCCATGTCCTGGCTCCATGCCAGGCAGGGGGGGTCACCCCAGCACCCACAGAGGGTGACCATGGCCATGAGCATTTTAAGGAGCAAGGAGTCAGATGCCCCCTTTTCTCAAGCTGCCTTTGCAACTTCAGGGGTGTACATGATGGTCAGCCCCAAAATTTTAATTTCTGCAGCTACTGAGCCCCGCCATCCCTTTAATGCAGCCCACAGCTCCGTCACCTGGGGAAACGATGTCACCTCCGATGGGTAACGGTTGCCGCAATGGCGGGGCGACGTGCCCTGCCTTCTGCCCCTCTCACGGAGGCGTTAGTTAAGCCGTTTAGTGTGGACACAGTCTTACTTCAGATCAGATAAGTGGCAAATTTGTCTTCCAGGGAGGTGTGGCAGAGCTGGTGTGATCATCCTCCCCTCGGTCTCACATGCAAATACTTAAAACCATGCGCTGGTGAGTGCTCGGTGTAGCCCCGGGGCATTTCTCATTTGCTTTGTGGTAGGGAACACTCATGTCTGACAGGAAATCTCTCTTTTGATAGTTTTCCCTTTTTTAGCAGCAAACTTTCAGCTTTTCCCCAAGGGCCTTGGAAAAGCTAATCCTAACATCCCAGGTTTCAGCTACCACCCACCACGCGTGTCAATGGTGGGAACGCTGGATAGTTGGGGGTGGCACATACCCTCATCCCTCCACTTTTTGTCTGCCAGGAGAAAAGTCCAAGCCTGAGATACCTCTTGCCAAGGAAGGGAACAGTGTTAGGTAGATGCCAAGGACTCAGAAATCATCAGACTTCCTCTAAAGGAGGGGGCTTAAAGCTGTGCCTGGGCGATGCGCTGCCCTGCACATCCTGAGAGGGGGACACGGGAGCATGGGTCACTTGGTGCAGGGACATCTCACTAGCCCAATGCAAAGGCCAGGCGAATTACCAGCCTGTCACAAAGCCAAGAAACCAAAATATTCACCCTGTTGCCTGTTTTGGCTTCCCTCACGCTGCCTTGGAGCATCTGGACACTTGCATCCCCCACTGAAATGCTGATTTGTTTCTCTCAGGCACCCAGAGCTGGTTCCTTGGTGCCAGACCGACTCATAAGTCACTGTTTAATTTGGTGTGGGACACGGTGGAGCAGTGTGCGGTGAGACCTGGGTGACCCGGCCCCGCCAAGGCTGCACACATTGGGCAGAGCCTACAGCACCTTCCTCTTGGGGAAAGGAGCATGCTGGAAAGGTAAAACACATGAAAGGAAAAAAGCAGCTGAAGAAAGCAACCTGGGACCCTTCAGTATCTGCCCATGCCCCTGGCATTGCGAGATAGCAAGAGTCAAAATTATTCCTAGCAAGCAGAGCAAGCTGATAGAGCCGACAGCAGAGCTGGAGCTCAGGTGTGGTGTCCCCCGCCCTGCCTGGCTCACACCAGGCTCCTGGGCATCCTGTGCCAAAACAAACCCCCCATTAATGCGTGGTGGGCTCTTGCCTCTACCTGGGAGGTTTCTGGAAAGCAAATGTGGGGAGAGGAGACACGCTGGGGGCTGTCCCTGTATGGCGTGGTGCGGCTGCTCCCACACGGTTCCTCCTCTTTCCCCATCCAGCCTGGAGCCACTGCCCCCAGCACTTTCCTGACTCACCTGCCCAAACCACCCCCTCCCGCCCCGCTCCCGCAGTGCTGCTGTGCGAGGATGCACGTTTAGCAGAGGTGTGATGCTAATAACGCGGCGTAGGGTGATGTAAACAGGAAATCCTGCCACGAGACACCTCGGGCACTTCATCAGGCTTTCAGAGCCAACCATCACCCCAAAGAGATGGAGCAGCCCTATATCCGCTTGTAATGCCGGGCGGGAATGCTGCCGGCGGGGTGACGGAGGACAGCGCCTGGCCCGGCTGCTCTGCCTTTGGCAGCCGTGCCCTCCCGAAACGCGAGCGGGAGTCAGCTGCCTGGCAAATCCAAAGGAGAAAGGTTGACTTGCCAAAACTATTTATTCTATTCAAGGCAGAGTAATAGATGCTTGTCTGAGTTGTGTCTACTATTAGTGGACCTGTTCCAGAATGGTAGGAGATGTGAGGGAAAAAAAAGTGCTTCCATTTTAATAACTAATTAAACGGGCTAACTCAGCCAGGGACCGCTGCTGTGGAACCGAATCCAAAACCTAAAAGAAATAGCGGTAGCTATTGCCCGAAGCCTTAGCAGTGAATGAGTGATAGAGCAAAAACATCTGTCCCTTGGAAGAAGGTCAGAAAAGGCTGATAGTCCTCTTCCAAATGGAGAAAAAAACCTCTCCAGACTGAGAAATAAAACTGCTCCTGCTGGAGCCGTGCCCCCCGGCCCCCGGCCCGGCGGCCAGCGCGGTGGCAGATGCTCCGTCTGCTGCTGCGGTTTGGGCATATGGCTGCGTGCGGGCCGCGGGGGCCGGGGGTCAGCACGAGGCTGGGGGGTGCCGTGCTGCTGCCAGAGCGGCCGGGCTGCCCCAGCCCGCAGCCGGCCCTTCTCGTGGGGTTACTGGCTTATTCAATCATCGGCTGGGCTGACCGCTCCCCGGCGTCCTCGTGGCTTTGCCTGCAAAGCTGGCTTAATTCCTGGCCTTGAAACAGGCTGGGGGCATGGCGTGTGAGGATGTCTGCAGTTCTCAGCACATTTATTGGGGAAAACCAGGCCTTTTCCATGCATGTTTGGGCCATCACACAGCCTCCCCCATCATATTATGCCTGCGTTAGGGACCACGCTCACCTGGGTTTCCTGATGTTCCATTGACACCAGCAATGTGTGCAACCTGCCTCGAGGCCCTGGCAGCTCCTCCTGCAAAGAGATGCAAAAGTCTCTCTGGGCCAGTGGGGGTTTGCCTCCAGCCTTTTCTTCACTGAAAGGATTGTCAGGCTCTGGAATGGGCTGCCCAGGGAGGTGGTCGAGTCCTCATCCCTGGAGGTATTTAAAAGAAGGATCGATGAGGTGCTTAGGGACATGGTTTAGTGGTGGGATGGCAGGGTTAGGTTAAAGGTTGGACTCGATGATCTTAAAGGTCTTTTCCAACCAAAGTGATTCTATGATTCTCTGTGCTGAGTGGGATGCACCATGAAAAGGAGACCATTCCCACACACTCCTTCACTGGAGATATTCAAAGCCCGCCTGGACAAAGTCCTGTGTAACATGCTCTAGGAGAACCTGCTTTAGCAGGGGGGTTGGACTAGATGATCTCCCGAGGTCCCTTCCAACCCTTGCCATTCTGTGATTCTGTGATTTTTGTGCAGCTTTCCCCGGTGCAGAGGGCATCCCCCCTTACCTGGGGGCCTGTTTCTACTGAACTTGCACAAACCTGGCTAGCTGGGTCGCCTTTGCCTCGCTGCCACATTTGGCTAAAATTGGTCAGTAAGGTCAAAAAGGCAGGAACGGATGCTCACACGTGTGCATGCCTGCAGGAAAGCAGGCTGGAACCAGGGTGCCCGGGGGCATGCAGGGGGGCACCAGGCCAGGGGGACCCCACAGCAGCGGCCACCAAGGGCACGGGCAGAGATCTGATCCCACCTGGCTTTGCATCCAGGACTGTGCAGCCAAATCAGGCGGGAAAAAAATTACCTCAGCTTGTGCATTTGACAGCAAAATCTTTTTATTTATTTATTTATTTATTTTTAATCTGACAGGTTCCTCAGGCAACCCTGGAACAACCCAGAAAGGATGAGCGGGGCACAGTTTTATGCTTTAACTGGGCAGTCATCTCTCGGTTGATAGCGTCTCATTTCTCTCTGCGGGCACAGCTGCCAGGCAGAGCAATAAGTCTTTCAGATGGACGTACTTGGCGTGGACCTACATTTACCTTCCTTTCTGCAGCCCTCTCAGCCCCTAACACTGCTCCCAGCCCCGTTATCCAAGCGCAGAGCTTTTTCAGGATGCTAAAACCCGGCTGCCTTGGGTTATATTTACTCCTGCTAGTTTGGGACAAGGCAGAGATAAAGTGACTCTCCCTGTGGGAGGCTGCACGGGCTTATTTACTAGAGGAGGCCATTAGGCATGGGGCGGCGGCTGGGGCCCTGCTTGTCCCCACGCGGGACCTGTAGCGTGCGTTTGAGCCGTGGGTGCGCATGGAGCGGCCCCGGCACTGCCCCACCGCCATGGGGGACCGGAGCCACCCCCCAGCACTGCTCCGGAAAAGATGTTGGAAATCAATTTGATGCTGGGAGCAGCGTGCCCGTGTTTATTCCAAAATGATCCATGGCGTGCCGGTTGTAGTGCTTTGGGCCCTGGGAGCTGGGGTTTGCTCAGCTGCCTCTCCTCCTGACCTCCGGGCTGCCAGGATAACGGCTTCTCTCCTCTTATCTCAGCTGATGCTATCACTTGTTCCTCCCATGCCCACAGACACATGTCATGTGGTAAAAACTCCCTGCAGGGAAAGCCGCCTTCCCACCGGGCTTGATCCTTCATCTGGGAGGCCCGGAGGGAAGGGCTCAGAAATAGATGCTTCTCTCCCTTTTAAAGCATCTTTGATCCAAAAAGGCCTGCGCGATATCTTGCCTTTTGATCTGTATATGAGAGCACGTGAAGGAAGATTTGAGCTTAAACCCCTCCTAGCGCAAAGGACAACGCCGGACTCTGTAAATCTGAATTGTTCCTGCCACCGGCTGCCGTGTGAGCCCAGGCGAGCCCCTTGCCCCGGCACCACTTCATGTAGGGGGGACAAGGCAGGTGTGGCCCCGCAAATAAGGGTTTGCCGGCTTCCCAGTTTCTCCCTTTTGCCGAGAGACCGATTCTGTGCAAGCCGCGTGCTCGGGAAGCTGGTCTCTGGACCAGAGCTGGGTACCCAGGTCGTTGCCTGTTTTGCCGCAGAAACAAGTCCCTGATCGTTGCACACAAGCGCCTGCCTCTCGTGTGCCCTCCTCCTCTGGTGGCCCTCAGGGTCTTTTTGTTACACGCTGGTATTTTGCTGAGGTCAAATGGCCCTGGCAGAGGGAGCCTGAAGCAGCATCGTGCCCCAAGGGGCCGGAGCCCGCAGGCGGAGGCGAGGAGGGAGGAGTGGCGGCGGCACGGCGTTCTGCCGGCCAACGAGATGAGTCACTTGGGCTCTTCCACTCTCTTCACCTTTTAAAATAAGGTGGTGAGTAAGCCTGGTAATACCCAGCTTAAAAGACAACGCTGCGGCTGAAAAAAAACTAGATGGCAGGTTTGCTATATATACTTCTTATTGCTATTTTCCTGTATGCCGTAATCTCTCGGTGTACGTGCCTGAGACAAGCAGGTAAAAAATGGAAATATAATGTTGGTTCCCTGAGCATATTGTGTGCAAGGCAGGCGTGGGGAGGGGGGGAAAGGTGGGCAGATTCACTCCTCATTACCCGCCTAATGATCAATAAAGTCTCCTAAGATGCTGAGGCAATGCTCAAACATCCCAAGCAGATGGGCTGAGTGGTTTTTCTGTGCAAGAGGATTTTGGAGAGCAGCCGGCCATCTGGGCTCAGTAGCCTGCCTGTAACACACAGGTGAGACCCAGGGTGGAGGGCTTTCTCTGGCCTCTTGGTTATAAAGAACGCAGCATCCCAGAGGATTTGGGTGAAGACCTGGCGATGGCAGGGGTGAGCCTGGAGCAAAGGCACATCCCGTGCCTCGTGAAACTGGCTGCGGCTGGCGGGATCAGGACCACCAGAGATGGTCACCTTGTCCCGGGGGCTGCCAGCCACCTACAGAGAAACCTCTCTCTATATATATATATCCCATGAGATGCGTGGATGCCTCTCAGGTTTCTCCCTGGCGCATCACTTCAGAGAGATGTGGGTTGTGTTCCCTTGGTGCTGGCTTTGTTCTCGATTTGACAGGGGTAAAAATAGTAAAAGAGAAAGAAAGGGAGTGTGTGGGAATGGTCTCCTTTTCATGGTGCATCCCGCTCAGCACAGAGGCTGGAGGCAAACCCCCACTGGTCCAGAGAGACTTTTGCATCTCTTTGCAGGAGGAGCTGCCAGGGCCTCGGGGCTGGAGGCGGCAGCGCCCTGCATGGCTCCCGCCCGCCCCTGCCCAGCCAGGGCTGTCGGTGAGGAGCAGGAGCCCTTCGCTCCCCGCCCCGCCGTGACTCACAGCGTGCCCGCTCTGCCCGACCTGAGGGTGGTGAAACACTGGCAGGGGTTGCCCGGAGAGGTGGTGGAGGCCCCATCCCTGGAAACATTCAAGGCCAGGTTGGACGGGGCTCTGAGCAACCTGATCTAGTTAGCAGTGTCCCTGCTCACTGAAGGGGGGTTGGACTAGATGACCTCTAGGGGTCCCTTCCAACCCAAAACATTCTATGATTCTATGAGCTGCTGCAACTGCTTCGGCATGCACTGCCATCCGAGTCATTCCTCATGCAGGTGTCCCCTCGGCAGGTCCCTGGTGCTCCAGCATCCCTTACAGAGCGCCCTGCTCGGTGTGGGAGAGCGGCTCGTGGGGCACGGTGATGCTCCTCCTTACGTCCTGTGCCAGCCCCTGCCCCTGAGCTCCACGGGGATGGTCTCTGACCAGCTATGGGAGCTGGCAACACCTGTATAGCACAGGGACAGGGCACGGGCATTGCAGAGATAGCTCTCTAATTGCCCTTAAAACTGCCCCTCCAAATTAATGATCATCCTCTGACCTGTCCAGGCAATTATGATGCTATTTTTTGCCTTATCTAGATCTGTGCACCAGTGCGTCATGTGAACATGGCTTGTCACCGTGATAGCTCTCTCCCTTCCTAATCTATCGTCACCATTGATGGTTGTGCACAAGAGAGTGACTCTTTTCCTGTGACAGAGAAGTGCCATACCTAAAGGATTAGTTTCAGGTAACTCACAGGAGATTCATCCTGGCAGCTGTGAGTTACCTCTTTTACACTCTGGTCCTTAAACCCGCTGTTTTTGCTCTCTGGTGACACACAGAAGAGACTTCCAGGCTCCCTCTTAGCTTTCCCTGCTACCTTTCAGGAGGGCGGTGCCCAAAATCACATGGGAGTTTGCAAGAGCTGAGCACTGCTTTGGAGAAGCAGGGGAAAGCTCCTGGCAGCAGAGACCAGCCGAGGGGAACCACCACGAGAGCTGTTCAGGCTTTCGCAGGAGCTGTAGGAGCCAAGAGGAGTGTACCTGAGCATCCATGGCTTCAGCTGCTACCTCAGGCGGTCTCTGGGCTGTTTGGCCATGATCACCATCCCAGAGGCTTTGTGCGAAGCACCCGTGGCATGGGGCAGCCCAGCTCGCCATGCCATCTGCAATATTTGCAGAGATCCACGTTGCGGGATCTGTTGGGAGATGGTGCTGGCGTTCTGTCACCCCAGCCAGGCTCCTCACCACCTTACACAGCTGATTACTCCCAGGCCTGCCTCATTCACAAGGCAGTAATGAGCTGCATTTAGAATCATAGAATAGAATCATAGAATCATAGAATCGTTTAGGTTGGAAAAGACCTTTAAGACCATCAAGTCCAACCGTTAACCTAACACTGCCATTCCACCACTAAACCATGTTCCTGAGCACCTCATCTACCCTTCATTTAAATACCTCCAGGGATGGGGACTCCACCACTTAACCATGTTCCTGAGCACCTCATCTACCCTTCTTTTAAATACCTCCAGGGATGGGGACTCCACCGCTTCCCTGGGCAGCCCATTCCAATGCTTGACAACCCTTTTGGTGAAAAATTTTTTCCTAATGTCCAACCTAAACTTGCCCTGGAGCAACTTGAGGCCATTGCCTCTCGTCCTATCGCCCATTACCAGGGAGAAGAGACTCACCCCCACCTCTCTACACCCTCCTTTCAGGAGGCACTGTGCCATGCCTATGTCCACATCTTCGGTGTGGCTGCTGGGGCGCGTGGTATTAGAACCACCGACCGGTGGGACAGAAAGGGCTCCCAGGGTTTGTGCTTGGCAGGAGGCTGAGTGGAGCTCTAGGACTTCTTCCAACACACCAGAAATGCCATAGCCCCCTGATACAAAAAGCTTATCTAGAATAAACACGCTCTGCTGGTGGGAACCTGGTTTTTTTGAAAGCTTATGGGTTAATTCTGTGTCACATCAGGGACCATCTGTCCCCCTGCAGCTGGAGCAACCTGTGCCACCTCGCTGGCTTGTTTGACAGAAACGTGTACGTGCCCATGTCTAACCTGAGTCAGACGTGCCCAAATGCGTGATTTTGCTGAATTTAATGATGACGGAGCCGCGGGCTGGTATTACCCACCTGGAGGGAGAGCATCTTATCCCTGTGAGACGGCATATGTTCTGCTCGAGAAATGCCTTTCCAAAGAGACGAGAGCAGCCAGAAACACTACCTCCTAGAGAAATTAGGAGTCAATAATCTCTTGGGAGAGAGGGAGGCTTGAATTTGAATCACATCCCTGAGAGATTTCAAGAAAGAAAATTAATATGAAGGTGGAATTTCCACCCTGTGAAGGCAGCTCGTGGACCTGGGCCATGCAAAAGCACCCCGGGGAGTTTGTAGCAAAGCAGTGGGAATAAAACAGCTTCTTTGCAGGGGGCAGCACCTTCCGCTCCCTCGGCAAAAAGACCTCATGGAGGGTGGGTGCCGGGCCTTTTATCTGCACTTACGTGTGTAGCGATAAGGCTATGGTTTTTGAGAATACCCAAGATCGAGTGTGAAAATCAAAAGTGGCTTTATTTCGGTTCCAGGGCAGAAGCAAATAAAATGGCCACCCTGTCGGCATAAGCAAGAATTATCAGCCTTAAAGCAGATAGCTCCAGCTCTCCGCTGTCGCACAGCAAAGCAGAACCATGTTGGATATGTGTGTGGCTGGCGGGGCAGAAGCGTCCTCTGTGAATGTGAAAATTCAGAAGGGAGAAAAAGGGGAAAATCTTGTGTTAGGTTTGGAACAAACAATGTTTAGCTATATCTTGCAGTTGGTGTTATTCTCAGGCACAACCAGCAGCAGACTCATCAGACTGAATAATTTCAGAGCTGTGCTCAAGACTGCTGCTTTATTTTTTATTGCCATCAGAATTTAAACAGAAACAACACATTTACTCTTATTTTTACTTTTCTTGTAATTTTTTATGTGAACAATAGAATTGCAGAGTCACAGAATTAACTTCAGTAGGAAGAAAGCCAAAGCAGGGCCAGCTCCAAAGCTAGAGCGTGTCCTCAGACCTTTGGTTCTGATTTTCTCCAGGGATGGAGATCCCACCTCCTCTCCAGGCAACCTGTGCCAGCGTTTGACCACCCTCACAGTGAAATACTCTCCTTCTATCGAACCAGAATTTCCCTCGTTGCAACTTGTAAGCATTGCCTTGGTCATTTCAGTGTGCATCTCCAGGAACAGCCTGCCTCTGTCTTCCCTGTAATCCCCTTTAGGCAATGGACTACAGCACCAGGTCCCCCCATAGATGGCATGAGGACCCCCCCTCAAACACCACCCCCTCCCTCCCCCCCAGTATGTCCACGTCTCTCTCATACTGGTGGACCCCAAGACTGGACACAGCTCCCCAGATCCCCAGGTACCAGCTAGAGGGGAATTACCATTTCTCTTGACATGCTGGGTACGTTCTTGCTGATGTGGACCCACGTGTGGCCAGCCGTCACCCCCCACTTAGCAGAGCTCTAAACAAGCAATGATGTGTTAGTCACAGAGTGTGGAGGGAAAATGCCATCACTGATAGAGATCCTTAAATATTTGACTTCTCAAGAAGCCTGAAATCTGTATTTGCTTAGAATAAGAATAAGAGGATGACTTGAGAAATGAGAAAGAAGGAAGGGGGCATAATCTAGCAAAGATATTCAGCCTCAGTGAAAGGTATGGACAAATATTCATTGGAGTAATTAAACAGGTTTAGATCCCATTCGAGTCAAGGATCTCCTAAGGCTTAAGTGGAAAAAACTAGCCCAGCCATCAGGACAGGCAGTGCTAGACCTGTGCTCTTTTTCCCCAAAATCCAGGCTGCTGCCCCCCCAGAGCACCAGAGGAGCCAGCCTGGGAGGCGATGAAGCTCATGTGCCTTCCCTTCCCCTCGTGCCCCTCAGAACATTACCAACCCACAGAAAGAAGGCTCAGCCTCCCTTTCTGCAGGATCTCTAAACCTCCAAACATCTTAGCACATGCAAGAAACCTCCACCTGACTCCCGGGCCCTTGCATTCCCATCATTGCCTACCAATGCTTGTGGCACAAAGCCTTGGGCTGCATTGGTCTTCCCAACAACTCGTCCCTGCAAAAACATCTCTCTTCCTTGTGCTATCTCTTAGTTTTAATCTGTGCCCCAACTGTATTTTACCAGATAGGCTTTCAGCCCGTGTGTGACACTGCAGCCAGCTGGTGGTGGTGGTAGGGCTGCCACATAGACAAGTTCATGGCAGTGGAGTCTGTCCTAGGACCCCCAGCATCCTGAGAAGGACAGCCATGAGAGGAGATGGGGGGCACCCCCTGCCCAGGGAGACATGGTGCTGCTGGGAACAGTAGTCTCTTGGAGAGCTTCCCCCATGCTTAACCCCTAATTTCGTGAGCTAAAAGCCCCGTCGTGCAGAGCACCTTTGAAGCACTCCCTTCTCCTGCTTCAAACTACTCTATTGCCATCACCTTCACTTGCTCTGACACTGCTAGAAACCTGGCTGGGCTAGAGTAGCCATGGCTTGTGCTGGCTGGGGGGGGAGGCACAGCCTTCACAAGCAGTTGGTGGGTATCCCGACCAGCCAGTTCACAAATACACACCCCTTTTATCCTTTGCTTCTTCCTCAAGCTACAACAAACCCGTGCCCGCTGACGTGGCTTCTTAGTGGTGGCTGATCTCCCACGCACCCTCCTCTCCCATCTCAGCATGGACCAAAACAGTGGAGAGGGAGGCCGGGATGGTCAGGCACATTTTGATACCTGCTTGGTTACATGAGTACAGCAAAGCCTGCACCTCATATCACTACCTTCCCTTCCTTTCTGGATCCCTCACATCACCCCAAAGCTGGTGCATGCCCGCCAGTGCTGCTCACTAAGTCACTTGAAAGCCTTCTGACAACACGTGCTCATTCACCTAACGCGGGGATACGGCTGCCTCGCCGTCATGTGCTCGGTGCTGCACATCATGACTCGTGCCTGACTGCCCCCTAGAAAAGGCATCAAAACGCCCCGGGGGGTTCTGTGCTGGCCCTCTAATCCCTGTGCCTGGCTCTCGGGGAGGCTGGACAGATTTCCAGCACAGTTTGCAGGCTGCTGCTTTGAGGTGGATGCTGCTAAGAGGGTGCCTGGATGTACCGGTGTCATTGCTGAACTGCATACGGTTGCCATAGAAATCTAGGACACGTAAATCTGGCTGATAATCATCTTTTTCCCACCCTTTCTTTCTTTTTGCATTAAGTAAAGGAAACTGCACAGCTAGACCTGCTTTTCTGGGTAATGCTCAGGGAACAGACCTGCTCCAGAATAGGTGATGGACAGAAGCTGGAGAAGGCTTCTGCTCAGCTGAGACCTTACACTGCTGCTGGTGACACAAGGTGCAAGTGAGAGCAGACCCTGGTCTTGCTACGTGCCATCCCTCCACCCCCAAAAAACATGATCTCTTAACAGCAGAAATATTCTTTCCTAATTAGTGATCCATCTTTGTGTCCACAAGGCTCTGCCAGATACTTCACGACAAATACTGTTTGCACTTTACAGCATGCTATGATATGACCTTTAAGTATATACATTTGATTTCCTCCTGTAGATCCTGGATAAAAGCAATATAAGGCCTCATTCACCTTCAGAAATACCAACTGCTTGGCTCATGGTGCCTGCCCCAGTGCTACTGGTTTTTAAGCAATCATCTCACTGGAGTTGTGTTCATAACACGCCTGCTCCTTTTGCTTTGAAAGAGCAAGGTCAGGGCACAAATAATTATACAGCAAAGAAATAACCATTCCAACATTTTACTAAAGACCGTAACAGAAGTGTTTAAGAAAATGTTGAAGTGTTAAGAGTTTAAAGAAATGGGGCTTCCTGCCACAACCAGAATTATCTCACCCTTCGGTTGCATGATGTCCTCCCAAAGAGGAGCCCTGGCCAAACCTGGTGGTTGTTGCAATGTGAGCCACAAGACGAAACAGCCAAGATGAGGAAGCCCTTTGCCTTTCTCAAAACTTTGCTTTTTCTCACACAAGCCCAGAAGCCGCCCTCCGCTCACCTTAGGGAGCCCTCCCCCATGTGAATGCTGCCATTAATGTCAGAGGAAATGAGTACATGCCCAGCAGCATGGGAAAGCCTTGCACAACCAGGCCTAAATATAAACCGGACATGAAAGATAAAGTCTCCAGCAAATATAATTGCGACAGCTCGGGGACCCAGCCAGCTCGTGTTAATGTCAGGAGGTGTTGGTTCCCTGGCCATCTCCTGGCTTACCCTCAAATCAAACAGCATCATCCTTGAAATTCAGCCCATGGCTGAATTTTTTTTTTTTTCTAAATTAAAAGCATTCTTAAGGTAGCTCCTATTAATTGCCGTTTCGAAAGTGTTGTGGCATAAGATGATGAGCAGCGTGGCTCCTCCTCGTATGCCACAGCCAGGGCTGTCTTCCTCCCCGCATAGTGGTCAGGACATTTTTTGCCACAGCCCGCTGCACCGGCCAGCCTGATGTCTGCCAGCGGGTGGGGTGCTCGTGGGCACCAGAGCTCGTACCCGTGTCACGTACACCCAGCTTGCTGGGCCCCATCAGAGGGAGGAAATTCGGGTAATTACCTCCCTGAGAGCCAGACTTCCAGAGCGTATAATTGAGCTCAAATTAAATTGCTCATCAACAGGTAATCAGCTGGTCCGCTTGATTTGCTAAGAGTCATAGCTGACGCTTTCCCGCGCCTGTGTTTTGTTCTTTGACACGTTCCAGGATTTAAGGTCAAGGTGAGGAGCAACGATCAGTCCATCCTGCATGCCAAAGCCTGGCTTCAAACTCCAGCCCCATAACATCTTTAAATGGCTTTGGGTTGGAGGGTTCAAGTACATCCCATGGGTAAGATGGCTCTGGCACATCCTTTTTTCTGACAGTCCTCCAGTAGGAGACATTGCTTCCCAGACAGCTTTCTAGGCAACCCAGCTGCTGATCTGGCACAGTACGGTCGTTTTTGCAATACACCAAAACGTCTGCAGTGACGATGCTGGAGCTTGGCAAGCATGGCACTGGAAGGGTATAAACCTACAGCAGCAACAGATGGATCCAATCCTGTGAGATGCTGCGAGCCTCCTGGGATGTGCTGATGCTCTCACCTGCTGCTGGTGACTTTGGGAGATGCTCCACACCTTGTGAGACATAGGCAGCTGGCCAGGCTCCTGAAAAAAAACCCCAAACATTAAGGAGACGCATCAGTTTGTGGCCCGAGCTTCAGAGGGTTTACAGGACCTTTTGCACAGGTTTCAGCGAGAGAAATATCATCCCGCAGGGTGGTGGTTTGCAGGAAAAGCGGCGTGGCTTGCCTGCGCATCCAGGCAGAGTTTCAAAGGCAATGGAGATCAAAGGAAACGGCTTCAGACAAAGCCGCGGCACCGGGTGCTAGGCACGTTAATAATTTAGAAACAGTCAAATGCAAGAATAGTCAAATGCAGGCGTGGAAGGAGTCACGGGGCTTTTGAGGTGAGTAGAGCCCAAAGCAGGAGATGGGTACCAGCGCAGGGCAAAGGCCTCTCGCTGCCTGGCTTTCCCTGCCTGCTCGCCCAAGGAGCTGGTGGATGGTCCTCCCTCTCCGGAGGGCCTGGAAGCATGATGCCTACAGATGAACGCGTCTTTGGGAATAAAAAACTCTGATTTTTGCTGGGTGGGTATGCAGAACCCTTGGAAAGTCGTGAGTGCGCAGCCTATGGCCCACTGCCATTCATTTTGTGCACATGTGGGACCTGACCCTGAGGATGCTGAGCATGCCCAGCTGATAAAAAGTGTTTTTTGGGTGATAGCTAAAGCTTGTTAGTAAGTGTTATTAGGGGGATTAAATGTTTCTTGGGAAATAAAGGATTTTTAATCAAGCTTTAATTACCATGTGCCACAGATCTTCCTTAAACTGAAAATAGTGAATTTCAGTGTGAATTGTTTTCTTAAGTGACTAATGGGATATTGGAAAACTCACCTGGTGATTTTTAGGGATGAGTGAGAGAGGGTGTAAACAAAGAGCCTCTCAGAAAAGCGCTTGTAATCATTCAGCCCTGGCTGCATCAAGAGATGAAAATGGGAATCTGAACTGGAGCTCCTTCATAAACCCATCTCACAATATTAAGGTATAAATTTTAGAGGCAGCCCACATAATGGCTTTAAGTTTCGAGTCACGTGTATGATCCATTTTTAATGGTACTATTTTTGCTGTGGCGCTTCTGACAAATGGTCAGAGAAATGTCAGTCTTGACAGTCCATAAAATTAGCAAAATCCCCCTAATAAAGCTAAAAGCAGGAACCACTTCCCAAACCTGTAGGGGCAAAGACCTGGGTGTGTGGCACGGCTCACGTTCCCTGGCACTGTGGGGACGGCTCTCCATGGCACAGCAGAGCCTTTCCAGGTCCTTGTGCCACAGGCCTTGGTCTTACCAGGTCCACAGCTTCTCTGGGCACCTTGTCCCAGTGTCTCACCACCCTCATCATAAAGAATTTCTTCTTTATGTCCAATCTAAACCTACCCTCTTTCAATTTAAAACCATTATCCCTCGTCCTGTCCCCAGTAAAAAGTCTCTCTCCATCTTTCCTATGAGCCCCCTTTAAGTACTGAAAGGCTGCAATCAGGTCTCCCTGGAGACTTCTCTTCTCCAGGCTGAACAAGCCCAACTCTCTCAGCCTTTCTCCATAGGAGAGGTGTTCCAGCCCTCTGACCATTTTCATGGCCCTCCTACAGACCTGTTCTAGTAGATCCATGTCTTTCTTGTACTGGGGACCCCAGAGCTGGACGCAGGACTCCAGGTGAGGTCTCACCAGAGCAGAGCAGAGGGGCAGAATCACCTCCCTCAACCTGCTGGCCACGCTGCTTTTGATGCAGCCCAGGATATGGTGGCTTTCTGGGCTGTAAGCGCACATTGCCGGGTCATGTCCAGCTTTTCATCCATCAGCATCCCCAAGTCCCTCTTGGCAGGGCTGCTCTCAATCCCTTCAACCCCCAGCCTGTATTGATACCAGGGGTTGCCCCGACCCAGGTGCAGGACCTTGCACTTGGCCTTGTTGAACCATGCTGAGGTTCACATGGGCCCAACTCCTCAAGCCTGTCAAGGTCCCTCTGGATGTCATCTCTTCCCTCAGGCGTATCAACCGCACCACTCAGCTTGGTGTTGTCTCCAAACTTGCTGAGGGCGCACTCGATCCCACTGTCTATGTCGTTGATGAAGATATTAAATATTGACCCTTGAGGGACACAACTCATTACTGTTTCCACTTGGACATTCAACTGTTGATTATAAGTTTGGACACATCCAGCCAGCCAGATCCTTAGCCATCTAACAGTCCATCCATCAAACCCATATCTCTCCAATTTAGCAGCAAGAATGTTGTGGGAGACTGTATCAAAGGCCTTACAGAAGTCTAGGTAGATGACATCTGTAGCTCTTCCCTTGAGCACTGATGCAGTCATTCCATCGTAGAAGGCCACTAGATTAGTCAGGCATGATTTGCTCCTGGTGAAGCCACAGAGGGCATCTGCGCCCACGGTGTCTGGACAGCCCTTTTGGGGTGAGGGTTTCCCTTAGACTAGCTGCAGCAGGGCAGGACGCATGATGCCTGGGGGTAAGGTGTTGAAGAGTCCCAGAGCTGATGGATCGGTGAGGCGGTGGACATTGCAGCTTCCTGCTGCAACTGGCTGCTCCAGGCCACCCAGAGGTCCCTTGTGGCTTCCTTGGCCCTGAGCTGGGGCTCACTTTGCCCATGCAGTCTTGTAACCCCTCACTACTTTTTCCTTCAGGCACCAAGAGGACACTGGCATCTCTGAAAGAAGCTGATGGAGACCCTGCCCTAGCTGCAAGGCGTGCACAGTGGAAATGGGCCATCAGCCCTGGGCTGAGCCCGGAGGGCCAGCAGCCTGCAGAAGGCACCATGTGTCATCACACCGGGTGCAGGATCAGCCCCTGAGGAGGAGGAGGACCAGGCTGGGGGTGATGGAGGGAAATGCTTACTCAGCATGTAATCTTGATGGGCCTTTTAGTTTAGGAGTTCCTTAAGGTACGTGCCTACACCCACACATACTTATATATATACATACTTACCTAGATCTCAAATCCAAAGTTGAAGTACAAAGGCTTTTAAAAGCTTTAAAGGATTTAAAGACTCCTACTAGGAGCAATGCTGACCTGGGAGAGAGAGAAAATAAAGGTTTGCACTGGCTGGGGGAGCAAAAATGCAAAAGGAATGTCATGGGGAAGCCCGGTGTCAGCCTCGCGTCCTTTTCCAGATTTTTTGTCTGAACACAAATTGCGGTCAATGTCTGTGAAATGGGGGGCACTCAGCCTCTTTGCCACCATCATCCCTAACGTCCTCTGCTCACGGGCTGCCCCTCAGTGCACAGCACAGCGGCAATCCTGCCACCCCATGCTATTGCAATAAAAATAACATGAAATAACAGAAAATGAAGCTTGGGCCAATAGCTACTGATTGGAAGCGAATGGAAGGGGAGCAAGTTCAGAGAGGGCTGCGTAATACAGCCAAGAGCTGATGCTTCAGGAAGCATTCACCAGGGAACGTGAGTTTTTTCCTCTCTTCTTTTCTTTCTCTCTGCATCTTTTTTATTGATCTGCGAGAGGAGAGAGCTCTGTGGCTGCAGTATCTGAGAGCTGGTGGTATCTTGTGCCTTCATCTGCAGCCCTTGTCTCCGTAATTGTTTCTGGCTGCCTCTGTACTGCATCTTGGGCTTTCTCTGGGAGGGCTTGCAGCCATCTGAAATTAAAGATTCTTCTTCATCAGTCCCTCACCTGAGCTCCTTGCTTCCACTACTAACCAGCATTTTCCTCAGCATCCTGAATTGATTCAGTATTTCCATTGGAGGTCAGGCATTTCAGCTGGAAAAAGCCATTGGTGGTGAGGCTGGCCACCTCTCCCTTCAGCCCCTGCCTTCCTCCTCCTCGCCCAGTACATGGGAGACTGGTTCAATTCTCCCACGTCCTCCTCCAGCATGAGGAGCTGGAGCAATGCTGCAGCCCTGTATTTCCCTCATTTCAATGGTGGCTTAGAGCCAGGAAAACAGCTCAGCCCCCCTTATATTTTAATTTTTCTGGGGAAGTGGGTGGGTGTTTCCCTATCAGTGTCTGTGTGCTCAGAGCCCACGGAGGGGAAAATGTCACCCCGCTCCCCACACCTTCTCCCCCTCCTCTCCGGCCCCCCATGCCCGGCTGGTGTGGGCCCGCGACAGATGGCTGCTCAGTTTGCATCAGTCTTCAAGGCCAAAAACACCGGCATTTCCCAGGCAGAGTGGTAACCGGATGCAGAGATTAGTGCTGGCACATCTCCATGTTTAAATGAACTTCCCCTAATTAGGGAAATTGCCTGCTATGACACTTCAGCCAGATCCTCCCTGGAATTATGTTCATAAACTTCTCGTGCACTGCGTTACGCATCGAGCCACGAGCTCAGCGTGCGGTGATGCTTGCCCCCGAGCCCCTGCCCGCGCCCGCCTCTGCTGCGGTGGCCACGTCGGTGCCCAGGGTTTATACCCTTTCACCCCCTCTTTGCTCTTTTCGGCTGGAGATGTGCAGGTTCCTCTTCCCCCACCTCTCAATGGTTACCGTAATGCCACCAAAGCCATGACCCCCACACCTAAACTTTTATTATCCGCCACCCCCTGCTCAAATCCCCTGAAATCTGTACCTGGCCGACTCATGATGAAACTTTCCCTGCCTCCCTTTGCTAAACACGCGTGGTTGTTAGGAGACCTTATGGAAGAATAACTTAAGAGGGTTGTGTGTGTACATCCTATACTGCCACATTTTTTCTCAAAACAGACTCTTTTGGGATATGGCGAAGACTGTGTGCTCTGAGACAAATTAAGTCTGGAAAAAAAAAGAAAGAAAACCAACCAAATTAAGCTTGTTAAGTTTTACAGTAAACTGCTGCAAGTCTGAGGCATGACATAAAAGCTGGGGTTTTCAAAGGACCCTGAGGGAAGCAGACCTGGGGCTGACACTGAATTTAATTTGCTCTGTGCCGAAGGAGGCAGCTTTGGAGAAATGCCCATATGCATACTGATCCTTCAGTTTTACCAGGTTTAGGAAAAATTATGTGCTCCAGAGCACCCATGAGCCCTCATGCTGGATGGAGAGCAGCATCCAGAAAAGGGGTCCCTCCACCCTGGCGCACGGTGGGGACTCCGTAAGCACCATGGCTTATCTTTTAATAGAGATATTACTTTTTCTCGAGAGTTATAATGGGAATTTTCTCAGTGTACACAGACAAGAGAAAACATTTTCAGAACAGAAAAAAAAATCCCAACCCTCAACAAATTGCAGATGAAATCTATGTGAGAACAGGAAATGAATTTTCTGTTAATAATCCTTAAGGTTAACAAACTCCTAAGAGCCGGAGGGTGAGAACGCTGCCCAGTTCTGGCATCTGCCCTCCAAAGCGCTTTTTTTTTTTATGTCATTTTTTAATTGAATGGATTTCTTCTTTTCTGTTCTTTGAATTGCGGGTGATGCTTTGGACGGCATAAAGAGGCACTGAGCCAAAATGAGCTGGAATTGAAAGAGGACTGAGGGAAAAGCAGGCCTTTCCTGGTTTGAGAATATTTCTTTTTAATGTGGGAAGAGGCAAACCAAACCGGCAGAGTTCCCTCCAAAGGAAAAAACACCAAAACCTAATTCAAAAGTCCTGGCTTCAAAGCCTGGCTCCTTATCTAAGTGGCAGGATTTGTCATCACAAGGACCGTCACATAGGGAGTAATGGAATAATAAGAGTGAAAGTGTATTTAGTACTTTTAATACAGTGTTGTCAATCTGAATTATTTCATCTTGAATTCCAGCGTCTGGAGCTTTTGTTAAGGACCGAGACGCTGCAGTCATGCAGCTTTAGCAGCATCGCAACTTTTCATTCCAGCGTCTTCTTTGTCTCCTAGATGTGGGGGAAGAAAGCTTGAAAGCCCAGGTCCTGAAGACGAGGCTCCAAAAAGCTTGTGAAAGATGTCTAACTGCTGCGGTTTTAAAGCCTCAGTGTTTACAAGCAGGATGAAGATTTTGGGGGCAACGAGGTAAGCATCTGGAGCTGGCCAGCATGAGACATGAAGCAACGTCCAGGGGACATGAAGCATCTTCATTCCGCCTTAGCATGGAGGAGGCTCAGAGTGGCCACGTCTCCATGCTGCAGGAGCTTGGACACTGCAGTGCCATCCCCGGGGTGCATGCTCTCCCTTAGGGCCTTGCTGACTCCTTCTGCAGCTACTGCCCATTTTCTCTGCCTTTGAGGAACAAAGCCACCACCCTCCCTCCTCCAAGGATCTCACCCCAGGCTCCTTCCTGGGTGTTGGGGCAGTGTGGGGAGGGCATCCAGAGCAGCACCGAGGGATGCAGAGCTGGGGAAGGGCTCCCAGACCACCTGCATCTAAAGAAATTTGGAGTTTTGCATTGGCTCATTAGAAAAGCAGGTTGTCACAACATCTTGGAGCTCAGAAGGTCCCTGTGCCTCTTGGTGACCCTGAGCCAGCTCTGAGTTTTGCTGTGCCTCCCTTACCCAGAGGCCAGCTGAGCATCTCAGTTTCACTCCAACGTTTAGCTTCATGGTTTCAGGAAAAGAGTGAGATCGTTCATTGTAACCAAAAAATAAAATAGAGAGTGCTAGGTACATGATCTTTTTCAAATAGCAGGATTTTATGTCAACTTCATGATGGGAAGGAAATGGCTGGATGTTGGCAGTGGTGATCCTGCTTTTACCTAGATTTGTCCCAAAAGCAGGATGACATGAATGTGCTGGAGGGGACTGTAACACCTGGGGATAACGTTTTGCCTCCACGCAGGAAGGGAGGGAGTAGGGTGTCTGTCCTGCCTCGGGTAAACCTTTGCGTCTCCACTGACATCCAGACGCTGTTGTGGGGGCTGAATATCAATGATAGTGTCTCCCTGCACATAGGTAGGGCTTGTGAGCTACCATGCAAGGTCCTTGCCTCCCCCCCAAGGTTTGTTTTGTGATTGGATCTTTGATTGCTGGCAGAACTTAATTTCTTTCTAAATTTGCCTGGAAATTAATCCAGTTCCTCCAAGCGCCAGCTATTTGCAAAGAAATAACAACATCCTGGGTTAGAGTAACTCTGGGGCCGGCGATTAGATCGCCAGCCCTCCCTCTAGCTTCGCACAACACATGATGAACATGGCATTATAATGTCAATATACTCAGTACACTTTCCAAACCCACTGAGCAAACACGTGCCGAGAGCGCGCTGCAGATAGGCTTGCTTGCCAAGGGCTGTTGCCTCTTTCCTTAGCTGTGTTTAGCGAGTACATGGTTTTGTTTAAACAGGAAAACACATTAAGAGGCACTTCATCTTTGAGTGTTCCTTTCTACGCTGCCTGCATTCCTGGCTGGGGTGTTTAATATACATTAAATGCAACGTGCTCGTGGGACCCTCTGATTAAAATACTGGCAGGCCAACAGCGCCGCGCTGGAGTAATCAGGGTGACTACTTAACTAAGAAAAGGCCAGTTATGTTCAGTTCAGTCTTTCATCACGTTTCGTTTCCCTTAGGTTTCATGTCCCTTGTCCAATAGTTCGTATGCTTCCCATAGAGCCTCCAGCGGTCACAGCGATGACACCTGGGTTAAAATCCAGTCATGATTTTCAAGTGTGGCTTCTGGGGTTGGGGTTGGGTTCCTTTAGCTTGCACCATATGAAAGCTGACTTCAGCCTCAGCCGAACCTCTGGGTTTCTCATGCAGCTGGGATCAGTGCGTGGTCGCAAGCCAACGCTCTCCCCGTGCCCATTTTTCTGTGCTGACCATGGACAGACACGGGATGGCTTACGGAGCCATGATGCTGCATGAGGTGAATCCCAGCTGAGGTTACTCTATTTTCAGACACTCAATTTGAGTGGGTTCAAGGTGCCTGGCCTTTGTGGGAGAGTTCAGCACCAAATCTGGTGCCCTTAAAGTGTGTTAAATTGAGCAAAGACACTCATCATCAATCCAGGCCCTCATCCTGATTAAATTTACAGTGGAAATCTAGTTTTATTCTCTTCCACTCAATGGGGCAATATAGATTTATAGCAGCTCAAGGCTTGCCCAAATGTGAAAATTTACAGATGCAGCTATTCCAGAATTACATCAAAACTAGTTCTTGACTATTGACCAAAACCAAAACCACATTCCTCCACAATGTCCTGAAACAGATACTTTGGCTGAATGTAAGAAGCTGTCTCCTTGCCTTACTGAATTTGAATCCCCAAACATCAGGTCCACAGCCCCACAAACATCTTGGTCTTCAAACGTGACACCAGAGCTGCTTTCTCTGGCCTGCCAAGCGTGTCCTGGGAGGGGTTTCTGTCTACTCCACCTTCACCACCAGAAGACCCCCTGCCCTGGGCCCAGCGATTACTGATGGTCCTGGACTCACTTGGCACTAAATGCAACCCTCCCAAGAGCTCCCACCATGAAAGGTATGGAGAGGGTCTTGCACAATTCCCTCTGAGTTTAGCTACTGGGGATGAGACACAGATCTTACCTGTAAAAAAAAAAAAAAAAAGAAAACAGAAAGAAGAAAAGAAAACACAGCCACTGATTCTTTCTAACCTCTCTTTCCTCTCTTCTCATGAGCCTATTCTGGGATAATTCTCAAACAATCAGGTTTTCCTGTCTCCATCCAATGCTCTTCCTCTCAGCCCGAGACACTTCTCACCTGCAATCACATTTTATTCTAGTAATCAAAAAAAAAAAATCCCTGCAGCACAAAAGGGAGGTTATTTTGCCTCCTTGTCAGTAGACGAGGCTGTCAAAGTGGGTTTCCATTAGATGCGACATACCCAGTGCTAAAGTTAACAACCACTTTTGTTGGTCCCATAGCAGGCTGGGTCACAGGTGCCAGAGACCTCCTCCCACAGCCCAGGGCTGATCTGGTGCCTCGTGGGACATCAGGGTCACAGCAATTTAAGAGGCTTGTCAGAAACTTAAATGATGCTTCAACACTTTCTCCAAATGATCACAACATACCAGGCAGATTGAACTAAACTAGGGAGACAACAGGGCACCAGACCTGGAGATAAGCATGCCTGTATTTACACCAGAATAAATCCTTGGAATAACTTAACAGAGCTTATCCTGGAGATCATGTAGAACAATTTGCTGGGTACATTTACAAGAGCAGACAAATCAGGCCAACAAAATCCATTTTCACCTATTTTTAGTAGAAGTGTAGGGAAAGACTTTGGAAATGAGGAAGGATCTATTTGCTTGTCCCGGAAAAATAAGTATTTTAGAGTTAGTGGCTCTGGTTGTCAGCACCTCACCTGAAAGACTGCACAAGGGTCCGTTTGCCTATAAGAATGATCGAGTTATGGGATTACGAGTCCCTGCCCATGAGAAAATCAAGCATGGAAGGCGATACTGTACGGCATCTCTCTGTATGCCTGCCCAGATCCAGGCAGTGCTCAAGTACTACACAAACACTTTGTTAGTTACAAAAGCCCCACAAAGAACCAGTACTGGGTGAACCAGTTGACCAAGGAAATGGAGACTATTGTAAAGGAGAAACTTGAAGTTTGTGGTGTACCCAAAGAAAAGCCAAGAGGAGCTGTCACCGCCCCCTGCAAATGCCTGAGAGAGGAAAAACTATTTAAGGTAAATGTTGGCATCAGAAAAAAAATTAAAACCTCTCTCCAGAACAACTCAGGCCGCCGAGCAAAGATCTCTCACCATCAGAGCGTGATGTCCTGTGAAGTCCCTGAGCTTCCCAGGGCAGTCATGGAGGCTGGGAACCCTTTGGTGAGCTTCAGCCTGGAGCTGCCAGCAAGTGGTGGTCACCACCGGGCAGGGGCTGGCACATTATTGCAGTTCTCCCTCCGGTAAGGGAACTGCAGAGCAGAGCAATGTCTGCTTACAGCACCAAACAACCAGCCGTTGTCCTGAGGCTGGCAGCCCGCAGCCATCCCTGAGATAAGCTGCTGGCTGAAACCAGATCCTGGACGTTGATGATGCCTGGAACGTCCATCAGACAATAAAATCAGTTGATCTTATCACGGAGAGGAAAAAACCCAGAAAGATTAGGCCTGGGAACTGCAACCCAGTCACATCTTTACTCCAAGACAGAAATAAATCTCACGGGTGAAAATAACGTAGTACAGACAGTGCTGGCCAGTTTGTGGGCCACTCTGGTCTCATTAACGAGGAGGAGCAAGTGGGGACAAAGCCCAGAAGATGCAGCGATGAGAGGCATTGCATCTGGCAAACCCCAGTGACTGGTGCAGCCCTTGAATGTGCCGAGGGATTGAGCAGAGAAACGGCAGCAGGCAATGCAGCAAGGGTTAACCCCAGAGACCACCCCGCGCCATGGGGCAGCTGGCTGGGGCTGGGGCTGGTGGCCACCTCCCGGCCAGCAGCCTCCTGGGGAGAGGAGCTTCCTGCCCGCCCGCAGGATCTTTCCTCTAACTTTTCTCGCTTTAAAACTGGTTTTATCCTGACAACTGGTATAAACAAGTCTGGTAGCCTGCAGTCAAATCCTGGCCCTAGGATTTCTGGTGCCCCAGATACAGCTGTCGGAGGAGATTGCAATGACCCCATTTATTCCCTGGTTAGCGGTAGCAAGAATGCTATGTCCACGTCAATTCAGCTATATCCATCTCTGTTGATATTTTTTTCTCTCTGGAGGAATCTAAGCATTCATTTCCCCTTCCCACTCATGAGGGTTTGCTCAGAGCTGGGGTAGCCTCACTGACGTCCATGGAGTGATTGCTGGATTAGAAAGAAGAAAGGTCCCAGGAAGGTTGGCCATGAAAGGGTTTTCCACATCCTCCACCTGGTTTGCATGACAGGATTTGGTTTTTTTCTGACCGTACGGCCATGCTGGGGTTTGCTCGGGCCTTCGAGGGCTGCTCTGTGCTGCAGGGAGCATGGCAGCACCTGCGGGGAGATAGGCTGGGCTCTGCCAGGGAAGACCCCACCGGCACTGTGGGAGCTCATCTGCTGGAGCCCACCAGGCTCTGCCGAGGTGGAAGGAGCCTCCAGGTCCCGGGACAGCTAGTGCCTCCTCCACGCACAGTGCGTTGTGTGCCAGGACCAGGTCCTGGCTTAGGCCAGGTAACACCTTTTACAAGGCACCAGTAGAGATGCTTCACCTGCGCACAAAGTGTCTGATGCATTTTTTGTCCGTGTACACTAAAATAAGTATTGCACAGCCCAAGAGTGACAGAGGCAGGATCATTTCTTCAGTCACAGCCAAGGTCCTGGGCAGGGATTGAACATGTTAAAAAAAGTGATGTAAAAGTCATTATTTGCCTCCAGAGTGATTGTACGCAAAGAGATGAGGGCAGCTAATAAGCAGAGGGAACTAACATTTATCAAAAGGGAGTAAGAGTCCTTTCAGGCAGTCATTTAAACAAACTGAGGGGAGGATGATGAAGGAGAGAGTAACTGATAAAACACTGAGGAGTTAAATTAGTGGGAAATAAATAAAAAAAAGGAGATCTGACTTTTTTCAACAGCTAAATTCCTCTAGCAAAAAAACATGGCCTCGCCTCCAAGACACGATGAAGTAGGTCAGCAGGATTTGGGTGATTATGTTTCTGGAGCTCCTGAGTCCAGAGTCAGTTTTTCCAGGTCTCTGATGTTGCGACGAGGAGCTGCTTGACACAAAGAGCTGTACAAACCAAAACATTTCAAGGAGAGCCCCCCTTATAGGGGCTTGCCTTGCTCAGTCAGGGCTGACAGACATTGCAAAAGACCTCGCCACCAGTTTATTATTAGTGGGAGTAGACCAGTCCTAGGCACCATGTCAAATGCATGGGGATAGCCTGGAGGTTTTGAAATCTGAGCAGACCAATGCGGAGCACAGAGGTGAAGGGACTTGCCCAGGGTCAGAGCACAGGTTAGAAGGGGAACTTGGGCAATGAGCTCAGATCCCCTTGGCGCCACATGTTCCTGTTGCACGTACAGTTAGGCAGGGCTGCTGTAGGGCTTTTACACACTGTGTACCTTTTTGGCCTGGTTACTGCAGTCTTAAGCTTCAACTTCTTCCAGCCGTGCCATGCTTCCCTCCGGTACCCAAGTGGGAGGTTCTTCCTTTCACTTCTTCTTTCCCTGGCTGCACGCAGCCCTGGGGCAAACGGCCAAGAATGGCAAGTTCTTCTTTGCAGCTTCCTCAGCTGCGTTATGCAAGAGATTAAACGGTTTATGGCCCTCCACCCACCCACATTTTCTGTCCTGTGACTTTATGCAAGGTATCTTTCAATCAAAATTAACAGTCAGCTATACTGACAGTGCTCTCTGAAGCCAGTGACCTGCCCTCCTAGCTCCAATGCTGCATATACTGTGCCGGGCCAGTCTGGCTGTCACCACCCTCCTGTTCCCAACCACATCTCTTTGCAGAAGTCACAGCTGAGGTGCAAACGTTTCACGGGAAGCTGAACTGGTTGCCTTCACTGAGTGCCCAGGCCATGGCCTGGCTGCCCTGGAAGAAGCTGTCTCCACTGGACACACTCCCTCTCACTGTTTTGAGCAGCTATTCCAGTGCTGGGCAGGAGCCTGTTGTCATTAATCAAAACCATACCCACGAGAAAGGGCAGCAAGAAATAGTTTGAGGATATTTTAAACCAGAAACTGCTTTTTATGCTTCCTCTTGAGAACAGCCAGTCTCTGGCCAGGCATGAAGCATCTCTTTTCTCTTCCCTTTCCCCTGTGTCACCCTGGTCCCAGGAGGGTGCTGGTGGGCGCAGATCCAGGTGTCCAGCTCCTGGGGCTCTGAGACCTCAGGGTGCTCAGTCCTCCCAGCACCCTTGTGAAAAGTGGAAGGGTGGTGGGCAGGGGCACCCACTACCCTGCTGTGAAGGTTCAGGCACCTGGCCCTCCACCCCCTGCTGCAGTCCCATGGGGCTGCCTTGTGCTCCAGACCCCTGCCTTTACATGCAGTTGAGTTACAACCCCTGGCAGAGCATGGTGGCACTGCAGACACCAGCTCCACCGGGCTATCTCCTCCCCATGGCAGCCTGGCTCTGCCGCCCCTCTCCCTCCTTCCCTTCCTCCCTCCCTCCCTCCCTCCCTCCCATTCAGCTCTGTGGGGTTCAGCCCAAAGCATTCCTTCAAGGTGAAGATCACTTGCAAAAAGGCTGGAAGACCGAGCCAGGATTTTTCCAGTATCGCCCATAGATGGGCCCCCTCTCTAACCCTCTTAAGAGTTCCAGTCTTGCCAGAGGGCTGGCAGCTTGGTTACAGGAGATTTTCTGAATGCGCTTTACCATCTAATATTTCTTTCAGAACTGTTTGCTCTGAATAATAAGCTGCAACGCGTCCACTGTGCCAGAGTGTGCCTCACCCACCAGCTACAGCTCAGTGCTGGGAAGACTGTAGGTGCTAAGGTGCATTGCAAACTGAATAGGGACAAACCTTTCCTAATTCTGGAATTACTCTACTTGCCTCCCCATGTCCATCTCTTCCACTTCTTCCCCGCTGTTTTTAGCAACTTCATCTGACCAAAGCATTTGGGAGCTGAGCTCTCTGAGGGCAAGATGAGGCAACGGGCAGTTGTGTGTTCGGTCCCAGCTCTGATCCTGATTCCATGTGTGGGTTTGGGCAAGTCATGCACAGGTAGATGCAGATGAAGACCTGGGTGGCACTGACTGCCCCTGGCCAAAATGATCTAGCGGTCAGAGGACACCTTGTGTGGTTCCTGTGGTCTTTGGGGGTCTGAAGGAGAAGATGCGCCCATCTAGCCTGTGGGACAGGAGGGGCTCTGGCACGGCTGTGCTTTTCACCTTCCCTTCCCAGCATGACTGGCACAGCTGCAGGGGAATAAGAGGGTTTACAGCTCTTGGGGGCATCTTAAACACATTCCCCACCTGCTTGGACATGTCCTGTAAGGTGTAAGTAAGCCTGGAAGGGACTGTGTGGCTGTTGAAGTTGGTCCCCTCTGCTAAGACAGCCAGACACGGGAGTGAGGAGAAGAGGAGCCTGGCTACGTGGCTGAGAGGGGCAGCAGACCCGCTGGGGATTGTGATTTCCAGCCCCTGCTTCTGGGCTTGTTTCCGAGTTTCTCTTCATATCATTCCTGGTGCACTCCCGCATCACCAATGGGGAACTCAGCCGCTGCCGCTGGGAAGCCTGTGTATTAAGGGCACACAGAGAGCCTGTGGCAGAGGGAGAATTTGGAGACAGGTCCCCACAGTGCCCGTGGAGCTGTCTGAGCAGAGACAGCCTCCTCCTGCCCAGCATTCCCGCCCTCTCCTCCCCAAACCCAGCCACACCATATACCCTCTCACACCTTGTGTCAGCACATGGACAGCCCTCTGCTTCCCAAGGGTTTGGTCATTCCCATCCCATTCGGCTCCCACCCAAGCACCCCGTTCCCTCAGCCCGGCACCCAGACACCCACCCAGCGCCACGTCTGTGCACCCCGGTGCGAAAAATCATAATCGGGAAAGCAAAGGCTGTGCAGTACAAGGTGCACGGGTGCGGAGGCAGATGGGGAGCCGGGGGCTGGGTGGGAGGCAGGGAAGGGACCGGGCTTTCTGCCGCCAGCAGGTGGCATCGCCACTGTCACCGCCCTGCCCAGGGAAATCAAGCAAAACTTCTTCTTTTCTAATTTTTTTTATTTAGTTAGTTAGTTTAAGTGTGGGTGAGTCCAGAGCTGCAAAGTGTTGGATGGGTAAATTTATAAAATAAATTCTTAAAATGCGGTATTCTCTGAAAGGGCTGTTCATGCAAAACCTAATGAAGGTATGCTGCCTCGTTTATTCCTGGAAAATAATGTGCAATATGCAATGTGCATCCTTACATCCTCCTAACCCAAGGAGCTGAGGGTACTCAGTCCCTTGGGTCGGGCCCCAAGAGGACCCAGCAGCGCATCTCTTCTGCAGCATCTCCAGGTGCCTGTGAGGTGACGGGGGACCACGCTGGATGCTGATCACAGCCCGCTCCCCTGCCAGCTCCTACATTTCACCCTGCACTGCACAAGCCCTGCCTGAGCAAAGCTCCGCCCAGGGAAGACTTGATGATCTTAAAGGTCTTTTCCAACCTAAATGATTCTATGAAGACAGGCTGTGCCTCCAAAAGCAAAGTCAGTGAGTCAGCAAAGTAAGGCTGACTAAGCACTGCCTGGCTAGACGCTGGACATCGAGAGCAAAGCATTAATGACTTTGCATTTATTAGGCAGGATTACTGAAGTGGCTACAAGCTAGCAGCCTTAAAGCACCCAAACACTCTTTCAAATGCAATGTCCTTACTAAGTTCACGTGATAAAGATTTCAATTCCTCCCTTCCCACAGTGAAGCAGATTTGTCCAGGTGAAGCGTAAGCCAATGTATCCTGTCATCTCCATTTACATGCTTCTTCCACCACGTCAAAGGGTCAAGCATGTTATGTTTTGCACATACCATTAATGATTAACTGTTGTCTGTAGAGGAACTAGTTTTTCTCTTGACTTTAAAAAAAAAAACCTTGAAAGATGAAACAGAAAACCAGCCTTGGGTTGGCTCCAGCGGGTATTTATGACTACGGCATTGATGGTACAGAAGATTAGAAGGCATTTGGAATCTCAGGCATTTTTTTTTTTTTTTTTTTTTTTTACAGATCTCTTCCTGTTAGGTTTGAAAATGGTCAGAAAAGCATGAGAGAAAAAAAACAGGCTTGTGGTGTGGGGCACACAATTTCCTGGTCTGGTTGCCAACTCTGTGTGACCTTGAACGGGTCATTCGGAGAGGAAAGCGAGAAGGGGCTATCCATCACTCCTGTTTCTAGGCTTTTATAAGTTCAGGTCCAACTCTCGGTGATGACAAACCCTGAGTCAGGGTTGTTCCCTGAGCTCTGGGGCAGGGCCCCACAAATACCACAGGCTTCACTGAAGATGGTTGTGTAGGTTCTCCCTACAGCTGATGGAGGGTGAATCGTCCCACCTATTTTGGGATGGGATGAAATGCTGTCTGGAAGAACCTGCTAAAAAGGATGTTTTAAAGACAGGTTCTTGCCTTGGCTTAGCCGCCTAATTTTGAGATGGCTGAAGATGGCTAGGATGATTCCTAGCCTTAACCTCCTCAGGACGCTGACTTTTAATTGGGAAGAACTGTCCCTTCTGTTGTCTTACTCCTTTGCATATTAAGATATTCAGAGAAAGGACTGATTCCTACAGTATAACATCAGGGACCTTGTTTCCAACTAGATGCCAGATCAGGGAGGGCCAGCCTGACCCAAGGGAGCTGGGGGACCCTCTGACATCCATGCTTGGGGATCCCCCAGCATGCTTGTGTGCCCACTCACACGCGCGCCGAGCTCTCCAGACATCTCTGGTAGCTCTTAGCTGCATGAAGCCTTTGATAGGTACCCTGTGGGTTCGCAAAGGTTTGGCCAGCCCTGCTCCAGGCACTGCACGAACGCGGGCAGAGGTGGCTATATCGCTGGTAGGGGAGCAGCACACTGGCTCATAGGCATGTACCTCAGCTGGGAGAGATCAGGTAGCTTATGGTTGACTCCCATCTTGGTGGCAAGGGTTGGGCAGCACATTCCCCACTGGTCCTGGAGCTTGTTGTGCTGGGGCTGAGGGTGCCTGTGCATGAGGCTGGCTGCTGTGTACAGCTCTGCTGCAGCCGTGGCAAGCCCCTCCAAACCGACACCAAACAGGCCACAGAAACAACCATCTCCCAAGAGGTCCCACCTCTCCACAGCTCAGCTTTCACATAGTAAGTATCCCCTGACGATAAAGGAAAATAAAACTAGCTTTGACCAAATTATTCTTTCAAACACACCCTCTGGTCATTGGGGGAGAGACGGAAACACGAATATGGAGTCACGGATCAGTCAGTTGCTGTGCACAGAGGCTGTATTGATGGACATGTTAAAAATATCCGGATGGCTGCAAGCCAGAAACCATTTTGTGTCTAAAATGGGATTTCATTTCCTTTTCCTTTCCTTTGTTTTTGTTCCACTTTTTCTGAAGGGCCCTTTCCACGATTCACTATGTCGACGCTTTACACTTCAGTTGTCCCAAGGCAGGGAGGGTTTTTTTATCTGCTAAAGGTGCTTACAACAACGTTTTCAATGGTACAGTATGGACAGGCTCGCAGGTACAGTTCTGGTTCGCTGCTGCAGAGAGAGCTGCACCAAGGAGCAGAAAACTCATTGCATTGCCTCTTCCTCCAGCTCTGCAGGGAGCTTGGCTGTCCTGGGGAAGAAAAAAGGGTTGAAAATCATATCATCCTAGAAAAGGTCAGGTTGGAGGGACTTTCTGGAGACTGCCTGGTGCGACCTTCTCTTGAAAGCAGGGCCTTCAACTGGATTTTCCAACTCGCTAAGCATGGTGGTAGCCCCCCACGGCACCCTCTCCCATTTTCCAATGTGTCTTTTAAACTGGGGGCACCAAAACTGGACTAGGCCCATGAACTGTGGAGAAGAGTGCAAAAATCCCATCCCCTGCTCTGCTGGCTACACCCTCACCGGTCCAGGCCAGGAGAGGGCTTGCTTCTGCTGCTGCAGGGGCACGCTGATGACTCAAATTTGGGAAGCTGCATTTCTGCTGCTCAGAAACCATTTGGGAGGCTGATTTCAGGGACAGGTACATAGTAATACTCCGGGATCTCTTTGGGAGAGAACACATGCTGAGTAATCAATATAGATTGGGTAGAGCACTATAGTATAACCTATACTGGATGCTACAAGAGTGTTGCAGAAGAAGCAGAGAAATATAAAGGTCGTTTGTCTGGGAACTACAAGTACGTAAAATCACCATCCCATAAGTTCAATATTTTCTTCAAAGCAGCCAGTTTTATTTCAGCAGATAAGGACAGTGCATTCCTCCAAATGAATATAATAATCAGAAAGCTTTTACCAACAGTCCCCAATTAGCTTTTGGATATAATTTCACATTGCAAAATTTCAAGACATTGTGTGCAGAGAGCAGGTAGATCTTCTCTGGCGTAATGGTGGTCCTCTGTGAGACGTGACAGCTAACTCCCTAATTAATCTTCAGAATGTCAGAGCCTGCTGGAAGTAATTGGGCCTGACGGTTCAAGGGCTAATTAACTTCAAACCTTGCATTTTTCTCTTGCTTCCTCCACAATTCTAGGTCACTTATTTACTTTCTTTTTACATGATTTTTAATGTTCTGGAGCATGTCTGTCCATACCTGCTTTTCCGGACATCAAGGTCAAGACTAAAGGTATTAAGCTGGGTGTGTTGCACTTTATGAATCCTCCTGGAGTATCTTGACTTCACAGGAGAAGAAAGCTGCTGTAAGCAGAGGGCTGGTCCCCGGGGAGCAGCTCATTGCAGGAGATGCTGGCTGCAGCCTCCTGGGGCCTCCTGTTTGCTGGGAGGTATCAGCAGCATCCGAGAGCAGGGAGCAGGCGGTGTTCCTGAGGCCGGGCATCCTGCGGAGCGCAGCCAGTGTCATTCATCATCATCACCGTCCCAGCGAGGCAGCAGGGAGCCGTTTTACAGGCCCCATAGCATTTGCAGTTTCATGGCTCAATTTTATGCGAGCAGCGTTAGGTGTGCTACGACCCGCTGCCTCGGCAAGCCTCCGCTGGCCTCCTGCACCAGGTCCCCTGGGGCTGGTGCCCCATTTGTCTTTCTCTCTCTGCAGTCTCATTTGACCCTTGGCTGAAAAAAGATGAAGGACTTCTGCAGCAGAGGCTCCAAATCCCATCCCCTGCTGCCCGTACCCATGTTGAATGACCTTGTGGCTATTACTAGAAATGCATGAAAAGCTTTTTCTCTGGTTGACAGGCTCAGGCTCTGGCCATGCACGGATACAGAGCACGCCTTTGTGAGAGCAGTGTGTGCGTAGACTCCTGAGCTGACCCCTGCATCTCTTCAGTTTCCACATGGCCAATTTATAAGGATGAGCGAGGCAAGGAGCTATTTGGGAGGCATTCCCCGTAGGCACACCTGCACTGGGAGCTGTGGGGCTGCCTTCAGGCTCTCTAGCTGCAGGAGCTGGGCGGTGAGAGCAGGGTCCTGCACCAGCCCCTGACCTCTGCCGGCCCTGAATGTGTCCCCGCCGGGGCACGAGGATGGGGCAGCAGCATCCCTCTGCTACCTCCTGCTGCTGGCAGCACACAGCAGGGATGGAAGTCACAGGTGCCAAATGATCTCAGGCACTTTCCGCCTCAGGCATAGCTGTGCTGATTACATTTGCCTTCAGTGTAAGAGAGTATGAAGAACAGGAAGGAAAACTTACTAAATTGCAAAATATTTGGGTGGAAGAGAGGGATTCCATCTGCCCAGGTCTGAGCACAACAAAGCTGCAATTCTGGGTGACTGAAGTTAAATCACAGCAGCGGCCATCTCCCATTCAGCCATTAGCTTCAGACACACATGGCTCACCTGAGCAGAAGGATCAGCTGCTCCAGAGAACAGGGGCTGGAAAAGCTGTATCTGATTTCCTCGCTCTTTTTTTTTAATCCTCATTTCCTCTCAGCTAGGGCTTTCTTAGAGCTGCTGTGTAATCCTCTCCAGACAATATCTAATCTGTCTGTCACAGACGTATCAAGATGTCCCTTGAGTGTGGTACCTAGTGATGACTGACAACTGTCATTAAGCGCTACTCCTCAAATGACAAGGCTCATTTCGTTAACAGGATTGCATAGATTCAGCCTGCAATCTCAGAAGGGGAAAAAAAATGCCATATGTTCACACAGGATTTATAGAATGCCTCCTTTTACAATCCCTGTTATTTAGTAACCCAACAAAATGAAGAACATATGATGATACTAACCATGTATTTCATATATATTTTTGTTGGTTTGCTTTTAAGTGTTCTGTCAAAGAAAAGAATGTTTGATCTTATTCAGGCTGTTTTCTTGGACTAAATGTTATCCAAGTCACTGCAAGTTGTCTGAGCCAATAAAATAGAGGTGAAATGTCAATGGAAAAGAGGTTTCTGAAAAGTTACTATCTTACTGTAAAAGGGTGGTGTTGGCAGAAAGCAAATATAATGAACCCAAGAGCAAATGGCAGCACGAATCCTTTCCATACAGACATTGCAATATTTCCTCTGCAGTTATGGCTTTTTCTGTTCACACTCTCCTAGGAAGGCCATATGAAAGCACTATTAATTTCAGTTTTTCCTGGTCACCTTCCTATCCTGTGTTGAAGGATGCCGTGATGACAACAGTTCAACGCCACCGACTGAAATCAGCTGTGTGATGAATTAAACTACTTATTCAAGTTAGAACAGTCAGGGGTTCATCAGACACAGGAATCCAGTGTCAGAAGTAATAAGTCTTTTGTTCAGACTAGAAAGGTTCCAGCAGCGTAAGGAAATCACCTCTGCCAGCTTCTCCTCCTCAGCATTGCAAGCAAGGCACATGGTGACAGGACAGGAGCCGGCGATGCTGAAGGATTGAGCAGTGACTTTGAGCAAAGAGCCCAGAGTTTCTTGCTTGTGCTTGCATGGCTGAAGCTTATTTTTATCCTTGCTTCAGTCTGAACATCCTCCACCCCCTTGCCCTGGCTACCCTGCCCAGCTCTGGCAGCCAGGACAGCCCGGAGCCTCCCGTGTGTGGGTAACGGAGCAACCCCACCTTGGATGCTCTCAATCCAGCACCTCACTATGTTGATGTTTTTCTGCCTCGTGGCTGTATCCTTTGCCTCTGTGTACAAGCTGTACCACGTGCAAAGATAAAAGTCAAGTGAGGATCGCTTCTCTGTGAAGATGTTGGTATCAGGGCAGGATACTCCTGGAGTAAAAAAAAAGTCATTTGTTTTCCTTAGTGAGGTCCAGCCCTGACAAAGGCAGGGAGTCTCTCCAAAACACACAGGTGCTTCCAGCAGCTGAGATTACAGTCCCAGCAATTTTGTAGGCCTTTAGGATCATTTTCTGCCTGACTCTGTGTGAAATACTGCACACATTAAACCAGCATTCACCTTTGCGTTTAGTCCAATTCTTCTTCTAAAAGTAATTAATTTCTCCCCTTCCTGCCCCTGATCTGTTGGGAGGAATTAGGGGAAAGATGAGGGTATCTGGGGTCCTGGCTGCAGGTGTGAAGCCTGGCACACCAGTAGGTCCATCCAGGTACAGATAGCTATGCTTTGAGCTGGCTGCCAACAAATCAAACCAACCGGTGGCATTTTCATATGAGAGAACTTCACGTGCCCTGGAAATAACCAGGGAGGAGAGCAGCTACTTGCAGTCACATCTCTAGAAAGCACAGTGCCTGCAGGGATCGTATCTGGGTACTGCTACTCTCATATTCTTCACTCTCCATCAAATCCATGGCTTTTGTGGCACCCACCGGCAGGGCCAGCCAATTTTCATGGTGCTTTAAAAGCCAGAGCAGAGCAGTAGCATGCAGCAGTGAATGGGACTGGTAATATTTACTCTGACCGTTGCTGCCTTCTCTGTTCTATAGAGCATCCCTGAAGAAGCATAGGAACGGCAATGGACCTGCTGCTGCTGTCTCCAGGGAGAGGAATCGTTTTGCAGGCACTTACATTTTGGCAAATGGAAACCCTGGCATCACCTGTAGTGCTGTGCGCTCACTTTCTAGTGAGGGGCTCAGGCACTGGGCTTTTCCCTGATGCCAGCACAGCTTTGTCCTTTCCCTCTCTTCCTCCGCTCCAAGGACAAGCCCGAAGGTAACCAGAGGCGAGTTTCTTCTCTCCAAGCCAGAAGGCATTAGGGGATGGTGCTGGGAGCCAAAGCCAGCATGCGGCTTCTCTGGGTGTGAAATGTGGAGAGAAAATTCTCATTCAGGGAGAAAATCCTCATGTGCCTGGGTCTCATTACCAAATTAAGTGATTACATTTTCTGCTTTGTGTGTGGTTAGATTTTTAAAACGCACGTGCACTTTCTGTTTCCAAAGTGAGAAGCAGTAAATACACGGGTACCAGAAGTGGCTTTTGAGTGTTTCTTATTGTCTTTATTTGTGAGCAGAGTATTTTAGCTCCCACAGAAGGCGACACTGCCAGCTTTTGCTATATGGAATACGCAAGCTACCCGAAGCTCTATGCCATTGCCTTTCCACTGACTTCACTGTGTATAGGTGAGGGCGTTATTTCCATAATGTACAGTAAAAGCACATTGGTAGCGTGGGTGTTTCCAGTGATTAATGCTGGAAAGGTCAGGCAAGGATGCCTTGTTGAGATACCCCTGTGCTCTAGCAAAGATCGCTCTGCTACTGTGCGCAAAGTGGTTTGTTGTTTGAAGAGCAGTGAAGTGGTTTGTTGTTCTAATATTACGAAAGTTGGTTTATTCAGATGTACTGGCCAAAATCACTTGAGCCCTCTGTTGTCCTCAGCCCGAGGATCCTCACTGCTCAGTGTGCAGCTAGAGGGGGGATTTTTCTCTTTTTGCTCATCATCAGAGCAGGAATGCTCTGGCAGCCGGAATACTACGGTACCACATCTCAGCTGAGAGACAACCGCTTTTTAAAATTGATCTGGCATGACATGAAGTGCTTGGGGTTTTTGGAAAAAGAACAGTAGACTCTGTTGGGAGGCCCAGAGCCACTCAGTTTGTCTTAAGATTAAAAATTTAAGGTTGGGATTCCTATCACCTAAATTTATCTTTTCAGGAGTCAGGTATCTAATCTAAGCTAGCCATGTTGGCTGCCTGTCTGGTCAGAGGAGAGGTGGGTTGCCAAAACATGGTTCATCCCTCCAAAGACAGCTTCCAAAGTAGATGGGATGACTTGCCCTCTGCTCTTGCCTTTCTTTGCAGTTCATTTGAATCTTAAAGTCAACACCAACCTTTCAGATGACTTTGAGGGAAATCCACTTCTAAGTGTTCAAAGCTGCTGTAGAATATTTCTCCCTGAATTGGGGGACTGATATTTTCTCCACAAGATTATGTTGTTGGGGTGGGTTTTTTTGACCAGCATGCTTGCAACAAATGCAAAACCTGTTAAGAAATTAACAGATGGGGTTTTCTTCTGGCTTGGCTTGTTTTTTTCAAATTATATTTTCCAATGATCTGAGACAGGCTCATACATCAGAAAAGGTTTGTACTGACCCCTCAGAAAACAGAATTCTGGTTCTCCCGCAGGGAAGAGAGGGTGGTCACAGAGCTGGGAGCAGGAGGGTGAAAGAATAGGGCTCTTGGCGTCTCCTCTCCCATTTGCTAACGAAACAAGCCTACCCAATACTTAATTTGGTAGATTAACAAAAGAAGCTATCCCTGCAGAGTTGGAAACAAGCTTCATTATGCCATGTCTTTAAAATTGCCAACAAGCCTCTGCAGGACCTAATTTAGCACATTCATTTGCTCACAAAAGTGCTTGAAGAACAACAACCCCGTCCTGTACAAGGACAAAGAAACTCTCTATTCCCATACTTTGTCAAGCTGAACCAATCATAAATGCAACTGTATCCTTCTCTGCTTTATTTTGCACATGTATATCTGATTCTGTACAATGAAGGAGAGTACTCATAAAAATTCCCTGGGGCTCCGGAGTGCTTTGGACTCTTAACTAAAACACCCCAAATGCCCTTCACTGGAAGACCCCACCAAACATGCTAATTACTTCTACAACAGCCCAAAATGCCCAGAGGGCCAAGCACCAGGTAACGGCACTCACAGGCAGGGGGTATGGGGAAAAAGAAACAACCAGCTTTACTCATGTACACGCAGGCATATACTTCTATAAATTTGTATTTTGATTTTTCTTTTCTATGTTCACCTATCTGATCATTACTTTTCTTTAGCTTCTCCAAGAGCTGCTGTTCTCCAGAAGGAGGAAGTGGACACATGGACAGTCCCGGGAGGAATTAGCTGATCAATACGTGACAAGAGCATCCATCATATATTGCTCCACCTTACACAGATTCCCTGACAGTTGAGCCAAGGTCACAACCGGGAAGGGACTGTCCCCACAGGCCTTCTGACAGATGTGGTCACCCACTGTGTGAGAAAAGGACAAGGAGAGATTCAGAGCCCCTGTTCTTCACAGCTGCAAAGCCAGGACTCTGTATGGAAATGAGAGATTAAAACCAGGGCTGCACCCAGACCTGCCACACTATGGACTTGACATGCAGAAACCATGCCAAAACATCTAAGACAGACTTAAGCCAACCACTTAGGCTTGACATTTAGGCCAGACCACCTGAATAGCTCACTGATCTCCCGAATTTAGTTGCCAATGCATGTGCTTCAAGCCTGATCTCCAAAGTCATGGTGTGCATGACCTGAGGCCTGCCTCATGCCCACAGGGAAGGGATGTCTTCTCCCCACCCTTGGCCAGTGGAAGTCAGCCCCGTGCCACAGCACACACAGTATAGGCTTTCCCAGGACATGACATCTCCCCTCTAGTCTCAGCACAGGCCAACAAAATACTGCAGGCTGTGCTTAGTTTCCACACAGAAAGACCATGAGAATGGAGGCCGGTGATGATGCACGCTCTGCTAACTGCTTAATGCAAACAAAATACTCAGGACAAGGTTAAACACATGCTGCCCAAACTCTTTAGCTATTTGTTCATAAACCTGTAAAACATCACATCAAATCCTGTTAAACTCAGGGGAAAATATTTTTGAATTGGGAAAATCACTCCCACTTTTTAAATTTTTTTCTGAAAATTTCGAAGTCTACAGAGACCTTGTCTCTAACAACGTTTTAAGTGCTTATTTATATTTGCTAGCAGGTAAACCCACTTTAAGAAAACACCTGTGTTTAGATTAGAGGGTTGAATGAAAGGCTTAAACGCCGAAGAAATCAGCACATTCATTTATTTGTCAACATTCCCTGATACAGCGATCCTGTGATGCATCACTCGGATGCTCATTACCGAGAGAGAATGGCATTGCAGCCAGTGGAATGAAACTGAAGCTAACGATTACATGCCAGCAGCAGCAAAAAAACTGCTTTGCAAAAGAACGTATAAGCAAACTGTTTAAATTATTTGTTTCCTCAAAACAGCAAATTGTTCAGTGTTGCCCACCTTTCCTCCTTGTTACTCTTGATACAAACTACTACAGGCTGTTGTTTATTTAAGGCTTCAACTGCAGAAAAGGAGAAACAAATGTGGAAAAGGAAAAAGCTTACCGCTTGGCATATAAAAATTAAAATTCTATAAGATGTGGCCAATGGCTTAGAAAATACAGAAGATGCAACAGTCGGTCTCATGGGTTCTTGTGTGATTTCAGGAGGGCTGAAACACCACTGCCACAGCTCACCAGGCAGGGAAGTGACGGTTCGGTGCTGGTGAGACAATGCCAAACACACGATGCTCAACTCCATGCTAATCTTTCAACTCTGTACCTGTGTTAGTACCTGGGCAGTACACAAGGACTAAGCCAAAATCAGACGTAAGAGTGGGCAGGGTAGCGTTGGTAAATGGCTGTGTTTTAATGAGAATGTATTGCCTTTGTCCCTGAGTTTATGAATTGCTTAGTTATGTGTTCCTCTTTATTGCTCTCCTCCATCCTACAGGCTGCGAGCTACTTGAACTTAATACTCTTGCATTTCCATGCTCAGACTGTTTTTCTTATGTATTTTTTAACCTGACTCATATTTGCAACATTCTAAGCTCGGATGTGATTAAGAGTCACCAGATGGTATTACTGGAGATGGTTTTGCTGATCTTATTTAAACTGGCTTATTTAAGACCAGTTCCTTCCTGAAGAAATGTTTATGGCCAAGTGTGATACATTGCCAATCTCAGTTGTGGAGAGGCTGATGGGTAAAATCTATTTTGTCTAAATGAGTTTTTTTTTCAAGACTGATGTGTGGATTCTGCCCGTTGGTTACGTCTGTGCAAGCAAGCAGCCAGGAGCCTTGTAAATCCAAAATCAATCTATGGAGAAGTTTGACTATATTATTAAATTTGCTGGGATCCTAGGAAGAATTGTAAAAGTCTGATGCTCTCAGGAGCTGGAAAAGTCAAAGCAGCGTGAGAGCTCTGCTGGATCACTGACAGCCTACAGAAATGTGCTGCTTTGAAAATCAGTTCTTTGTCAAAAGGTTTGCGGGCATATATTGCCTGCGAAAGCTAAAATGGAAATGCATTTTTTGTTTCATCATGGTACACACAGTAATCAGGAATAGAACAATTCAGTCTGATGACAGTTTTCATTCCTTTTCTTTGAGGGGGGAAAAAAATACTGAATAGCTTTTTGTTTTTCAGTACTTGCCTTGTTCCTCTACTCTAATATACAGCTTTTGCCTGCTTTTTCAACTGCCACTTATACACTTTCTAAAGCATGGGAAAATTAGTTTTTCATACAAAAGGGAAGAGGTGTTTCATAAATAAGAAAAAGCGGGAGTTCATTTTTACTGCAGTCATTTGTCACAGAAAGGGCAGGGAAAGTGAACAGGATCTTTGTTTGGTGGCATTTTTAATACTCTTGAAAATATTCTGTAATATTCTGTGTAACCAGTCTCTAAGAACTACCTCTTGCTACATCTACAAAGAAATCTGCAATGGCAAACTAGAGAGGATACGCGTTACATGCCATATTAAAGCTACGAAGAAGAAGAGATCCAGACATGTTTTCTCCAAGCTTTCACGTCCTCTTCTTGTTCCCTTTCAACAAGCCTTTAATGATCAGCTCCCTCACTGTGTCCTTTGTGTCCTGTATAAGGATCCTTCTGGAAAAAGGAAAGTTTTTCAGACCTGGTGCAACTCTCAACTGGGCAGTGGGACTCTGCCCATATAGTTTAACAGCAGCCAGGCTGTGCCCCGAGGACTTGGCGTCGCAGACTCCAAAGCGCAGGCTGCGATGGCTGAGTAGCCTCATTTAGCAGAACAGCCAGCCCGTAACCTTCTCACCTCCCTCAGGAGAGCACTGAGGTGTTTTAAGTGATGCCATGATTGTAATGCTTCCAAAGTTACTACATCATTCATGTTTGAAAACCGAGTTAATTAAGGGACAATAGCGAGTTTTGTGCTGCAGAGGAAACAAAAGGAGAACATTTTTTTTGCCTCGAGGTGATTATTATTTAAGCCTTGATCCTGCCAAAGTTTATGCACCTGCTTAAGTACGTAACTAGTTCTCCTTGCTCTTAAGGAATTCATTCAGCCTGTGCCCACTGACTCCAGCCATGGCGGTACCGCTTTCATGCTGAAGGTGCCGTATAAATGTTTGGAGCATCCCTGGCGTCGGATCTCAGCCCTCTGGAACACAAACAATGCCAAGGTCTGGGTGGGTTGGTGCAGAACAGCCCTGAGCACCAAATCATGGTTAACTTTGCAGCTATGCAGTGTGTGGAGCTGAAACCACGGTGTTGGTGGGGAGAAGTGGAAGAGACTGGAGAGAGATTCGCCATAGTTATCTTCAGCTGTATAAAAATTAAGCATCTCATCTAAACTAATTGTGCAGGCTTTTTTAATAGTGAAGAATTAAGAGATTAGAGTGAAGTTAATCGTCTCATCTACGAGGTCGAGGTGGTGGACGTACCTTGCTCCACTGATGACAGATGGAAGTCAGACAAGTAGTTTAGATAAGATATCCAATATTTTTAGAGGACTAAATTTAAGTGAGTTGATTCCCATCCTTAGCATCTGATAAAGGCAATCTGAAAGCATGGCATAAGTTTTTGCACATGGACAAACATTGACGCTATCGCTTCTCATTCGTTTGTTGTGCCCACAGCTGGCACCCAAGGCACCAGCCCATTGCCAATGACAGATGCAACGTAAGTGAGCATCAGTGAGATTGATGTGTCCGAAAAATTCTCCTTTCATTTAACTTTTAACTAAAATCATTTTAATAAAACTAAAATGAATGAAAACTAATAAAGCTGTTTAACAGCAACTACGCATACATAGAACAAACTCAAACGTGATAAAACCTGTCCACTCAGCCTTTCAGACTCTGCTGCTCTCTTGCTGACAGTAAACCAATTAGATGATTTTTAGTGCTGGCTATTTTGGGAGCTGTCGCCTGTACTACACAAGCACCTCTTACCGTCCACACAGGCCTTGGGACTGGGATGAAAAAGGGAGGCTAAAAATAAATCAGGTCCTCTTGGGTTTTCTGCTCATGATGAGTGAAAAAAGAGAAAAAAAATCAATCCCAACACTGGCAGCATTCAGGACCCAGGTGACTGTGAGCTTGGAAGTCACATGGAATTCCGGCTCCTATTAATTTGCCCAGTCCCCCTCTCACCTTATTATAAACCAGGAATCATTGAGATTATGTCAATGGAGTCAAACTCATATAAAATTAATGTAAGATCTCAATGCAGCCTAAAGTCTCTCTGTTAAAAAAAAAAATCCTATATGTAAGACTCCATTCCCCAGAGCTATTTTTTCTCTATTTTCCCCTTTAAATCTGAAAGAAAGGGGACCATTCAGCAAAACAAAAAGCAGTTATTCAGTGTTTCATATACTGACAACATTCATCCTCAGGAAGTCTTTGTCGATTGTGCCTCGCATGTATAGTAATAAAGTAAAAGAAACACAAAACTGTGGTGTCCCCATATCCTATAGATGACATGAGACTATTGTCCCGTTATGTTTAAACAATGCTCATGGAGAGTCCCCCCAGCAACAGTAACCAGTTACCAAAGGTCAAGCAATCTCTTTAGCCAATTAAAAATAGCATTTCTAGACACTGCTTCATTCAGATGTTGTTTCTGGTTTGGCGACTAATGAATGATAGAAAATAAGGCAGATGAAACGTTATATTACATTGACATAATGTATGTAAACAACAATTATCTCCTCAGAGCAAATTCCGAGATGGGTTTTTGTTTCAGTTCAAGTAGCATACAATCAGATTTGAGGGTAATCTGAGTGCTACAGTTAATTTAAAAAATGTTCAGAGAATTAATACGCATGTGTACATATAGATTTAGAGCCTATAGAAATGTATGTTTATGTATATATACACATGCATATGCATATAAGTAACAGCCTTAAATTACAGACATAGTGAAGATCATGAATTACAGACATACGAAGATATGGACTAGATGATCTGCAGAGGTCCCTTCCAACCCCTGCCATTCTGTGATTCTGTGTGATTCTGTGTGATTCTGTGATCCTTAAACTAAAAATCCTGAAGAGTTCTAAGGCAGTGTAGATGACAGACACAAAAATCAAACGAGCGAGAATGATTTCTTACGTCAGTTTAGTATTTTTAGTACTCATTTTATAAATAGTAAATATGAGCTATAATGGGAGCTTGCTAATGTTTAGCTTCCCACTGGAGACCCTTACAGTAATAAATAAATAAATAAATAAATAAACCTAGCGGCCTGATAATGTAAAAAATAACCTGCTGTAGTCAGCAGGACAGAGGGATGATAAAACGCAGCCAGCACTCCAGGGCGCCCGCTGAGTTTTCCCCTGTGCAGCTAATAGGCTACACGCAGCCTTGGGCTGCAGGGGCTCCTGCAAGGCATAAATGAAGGCTGGGATTCTGGTAGCACCAACAAGCAATTTGAGCTTCAGCTCTCATATTTAACAGTTCTATAAATCCATTTTCCTTTTACATCCTTGGTCGGACTGAGAGCGATTTCTCGTGCTCTTTTACTGTCCTCTCTTGAACATTAACTCTGTATTTTTCTTCAATTACTTTCTAGACAATTTCTTTTGCAACATTGAGTTTTGCAACAGCCATTCCCCAAAGTCACAGATTCTTGTTCCTTTTTCTGCAGAGCTGTCATTTAATTTGATATGGCACTTTCGGGGACCTTTGACCTCCCTCTTCTCTAGCAAATATTAATAATTTTTGCCACCACAAACCTTATGACCAGTTGTACAGGACTTTTTAATCCCCACATATTTGATTTGCTGATATTAAAGAGCATTTTATTGCTATGTTTTGTAAATCCTTTGCTAAATGCAAGTTGCAAGTTCAGAGCTTGAGCGTTATTTCAGTGATCCCCTTAGTTCCTCCTTGCTGTCAGGAAGCTGATCCAGGATGGATGCTAAAACTTCTCTTTCCTGTTTCTTATCTATTATAAAATAAGGAACTTCTTCCAGTTGGTTTCAGGGTTATTTTTCTGTACAGGCTGGACAGATGTATCTGTTCATTCCTAGATGTATGGATAATTAAACCACCTCAAGAACGCTGGTGATTTGAGCAGTCTGTAAAACATGCCCAGGGATTTCTTCTTCTCGTTCGTGTTAGTCTTTCCTTCTCCTTATTCCACCTTCGTACCCTCCTCTATTAACCTTCACCCTCGCTCTTAGGAGTTCCCTGACATAATTTATGACATCAGTACCTGTAACACCACTATGTCATATCTCTGCTACACCCATTAGATTGGCAGAGCATGGTTCCTGCCCAGCTCAGCTGCGTCAGGAAGGTCAGGAATAAGCCCTGGCACTCGGTATCACTTGGTTGTTTCCTATCGCCTTGTATTTGCACACAGGTACTGCAAACATGAAGGGGGTGGGGGGGGGAATAAATCCTTAAAGTATATGGGGGAAATAAGGGGCACGATGTGAGTTGCTTTAAATAGCTGTGCATTTTTATTTTCCAGGAAGATTGGTCTGATGAGTAACTTAAACAGTAAATAAATGAACCATGATTCTGGCCGGTGGTGTGTATTAGAAACTCTACAAACCCCCAGATGTCCTTTTGTAGCATCCCTGCTGGCCTTCAGGCAGGTGAGGACTGCTAAATGCTATTCCCAGAACTCTGCCAGCATCGATGGAGGGGCTGGTAGGGCCCACATACTTGACAAAGAAGCAGCAAACAGGCAAAAATCAGTGTTCTTCCAAAGGGAAAGGGATCGGTTTAGTATGAAAAAAATATCTGAAAACACAAAATGTGAGGTTTTTACAGAGGCCAGCACTAGAACCTGACAGCGTGTGGGAGCCGACAGAGGGTAGCAAGCACGCCGCAGGATCCAGCCCTCATTTCCAGTGCAGCTTTTTGCCTGAACGCTCCCTTATAAGGAGCTCTAATTCAACAGGACCAAGTCACACTGAGTTCAATGCAAACTTGGCTCCGTAAGAGTTAAAAAAAATGGTTATGTGTGTCTACAAAGGTGTTAAAAGTATCCTGTTGACTTGCCCTGTGTGTTCCTTGCTCAATATCTTGCCTCTGTGGCTGCCAGAGAGGGAAAGAATCCTGATCTGTCCCATGGCCAAATTCTGGAGAATTAAACCCTTTGTTTCAGGAGCCTTTCACCTTTTCAGGCTGCTTTGAAAATCTGGAGAGAAATCAGAAGCAATGGATGGATGTTCTTGCCTTAAAAGAAATTCCTTGGTGGTGTGTTCCTTCTCCTGCAGATGCTCCCATTCACAGCCTGCCTCAGCGGGAAAATGCTGGAGCACAGTACGGGGCTGAAAGCTTTTAATGTCTGTCTTGGAGCGTAGGTTTGACGTGGTCTCCAGCCCTAGCAATAACAACTATTGGGAGAGAGCGCTGCTCTTTTACAAAATGGCAATTGGTCTTACATGTTATTGATGGGTTATTCTGCCAATAAGGCCACAAAGAACATGAAGTTTTGTGCTTCAGGGCATAAACCAGCCTCTCTGGTAGCCTTGGCAGCGGTGGAAACTTAGTAAATACAAAGATTAGAACATGACTGTCCATTGTGGGGGTTTGTGTGTCTTACTCTGAAGCATTTGATGCTGACCACTGCTGGACACAGGATATCGCATTGGCTGGACTACCAATCTGATTCAGAATAACAGTCCTTTTATTCTATTAAGTACGTCTCAGTACAGAGTCAGGTTTCAACCAGTACTGATGGCCATGAAACACTAAAACTGCAGCCCAACCTACCCAGTAGATACCTGGCACAATTCTTCTCACAGAGAATACAGCATGGCAAAATTCTACTTATTTACTCATGCCATGTCCTATTTTTCAAATGAGGAGCAAAATATCAGTTGTATACTTTATCATTTTCCCCCACAAATTGCCAAAGTAATGACGATGAATGATTTTGTACCTGGACGGCTAAATTCACATGACAGTTCTGCAAGGGAGGTTTAAGGGAAGTAAGATTTGTGAATGTGAGTACAGGATTAGGTCCCACAAGCAGAATAGCCCTTTTAGCTTTCTGTGTTGCTAGCACTCCTCTCAAACAGCACTTCCCTTTTTGCTTGTTCCTTGGATGTGGGAAAGATTTGTTTTCAGATGTGTATGCCTGTAGCACTTGTTCAGGGTTTAGCTGCAAGCTGATCCCAGATGCAGTCGGCAATGACGCTTTTGCAGGGTCCCTTGTTCCAGCCGACTACTGTGACCACAGCTCTCATTTCCTCTCTGTGCGAATGTGAAATGAATGCTATCATAACAGCCTTTCTTAATGCAGGCCAAAGAGAAAAGATCTTTTTCTGCTTTATATTTGACCACGCTGCATTTCAAATACATGACCTCACCTCCATGAAACCAGTGGGATTTATTCCTTTCGCCATACGTAGTACAACGTCTACCAGGATCACCGTGCAGCAACTTTTTTTATTCATTTGCCCAGCAGACAATCATCCTAAAATGATCTCCAGCATGTACCAGCTGTCCTGGATGCTCCATTTGTTTGTGTTGTGTCATCACAGCTGAGAGCTGGGCAGAAAAAAAATTACGCAAATGTGATATAAATGTCAACCGTAGAGTAAACCTGGTACTATGAACCTTTCAGGAAGAAACTCTTGATGTGTGCTTGTATATGTTGTGCCTAAGACAGTGCAGCCATAACTGTAGATTCAAATATGTAATAATAAGAATAAAAAAAGCTAATTCTCCTTGCCCTCTCTTGGACAGCACAGCTGCGTGTCAAAGAGAGAAGCTGATCCTCATTTATACAATACTTGGCAGAAAAATTGACCAACCCAAGTGCGTACATGAAGTAGCAAGGATAGTCCCCTGACTCCTCCTGTACCCCACTGCTTCACCAACACGAAATGCAGGATCCTTCCTTTTAATGGACTGTTAAACCAGAGGCAAGAAAGCAAATCCCATAGAAACATGCTGATTTAGGCTCCGTGTCTTCTGCATTCTCTCCAATGGTTTTGTCCCATGGATGTGCTTATCTTTATGCGCCACAGATGAGCTCATCCATCTAAATAATTTAAAAAAGCCATCTCCAACACAGCGGATGAGCCCTGCTGCTGCTTGCCTTGCTGACCCCTCATCCAGTTTGCCTGTGCTTGTTGGTGTTCTTGCTTTCCTGATGTGCTTGAGCACATGGACTTCTTGATGCTCAATCGAAGGGTATTTCCATATAAACTTTGGCAATTCACCACCACAATTACGAAGCCCTGCTGTCTGCCCTGCCTCCTCGCAGCAGAGGAGGTGGGAAGGGCCATGCATCTTCCCCTCAGCTGTCACAGCACAGCCAAGGACATCATTTTGAGTTGCCACCAATTCCAGTTTACATGAGGAGACGGCTGTGAGTTGCAGCGCCTGAAAAGCAGACACGGTGCCTATTCTCCCACCCCTCCGGGTGCTAGTGGGGAGGGCATGGGCAGGGTACCTCCTAAATTACCCTGAGATCACCTTGAGGCACCTCTACAGGGCTGCTGTCTGCATGGAGTGAAGGACTGGTCTGCAGGATGGCCTTGGAGCGGATCTCAAGAGCCTGTTTAAACTTAAGCTCTTGTATGTAAGTCAGTGGTTTTTTTTTTGTTTTTTTTTTTTTCAGGGAGAAGCCCACATTAATAACATTCTAAGTATAAACTCTGTTCAGCAGGATCTATTTATAATTCTTCAGTCTGTCACTGATTTAACCAGAAAGTCATATGTGCCCAGGAATGCGTATGATTTGGGATGGAGAGACATCCTTCAGGGCTCATCCCTTGGACCCTCATCTATGAGTATTATTATTTAGATACTTTACAAAAAAAGAAAAAAGAATGAGGAACCCTTTTCTGTCTCTCAAAGTTACCCGATTGGAGAAAAAGCAAGCAATGCTTCAAAAATATGCTAATACTCCCACAAACACAAGCCTTTTTATCCTGCTGGCGTCTAGAAGACCTGCCTGAGATTGGGGATGATGCTACAAGGTAGCTATACAACCATTTATCGGGGAGAGTCACAGTCACAGCATCGTTTGGGTTGGAAAGGACCTCTGGAGGTCATCTACTCCAACCCCTGCTCAAGCAGGGTCAGCCGGAGCAGGTTGTCCATGACCATGTCCAGTTGGGTTTTGAGTATCTCCACAGACGGAGGCTCCACAACCTCTTTGGGCAACCAGTGCTAGTGTTTGGTTGCCCTCACAGTAAAAAAAAAGTCTTTTCCTATATTCAGATTGAATTTACTGTCTTTTATTTTGTCCCCATTGCCTCCTGTCCTGTCAGTGGCAGCCAGCCTGGATCCCCCTTCTTCATTCCTTCCCACTGGGCACTTACACTGGTGAGAACCCCCCAAGCCCTCTCTTCCCCAGGGCTGAACAGTCCCAGCTCTCAGCCTCTTCTCCTTGTGAGAGATGCCTCCCAAAAATGTACTCACTAAGCAAACTTGGCTGACCAGAGGATGATGTGCCTGAAGTCACACGTGTGACAGCATGGGATCCTCACAGAGATCACACGAGTGGGGCCACTTCTGCTGGCCCCAAACTCTTCTCCTAGGCATCGGACGGGGGTGCTTGCTGTCAAATCTGTCTTCTGAAGTTGGTATCTTCATGCTACTTTGGAGCAGAGTATAAAGAAAAGAATTATAAACCCTGTAAGGAGCGGTGTCTTGCCAGGGGTTGCCTTTGCTGCATGGAGTCATAGGGAAGAAAGGCAGCCTCAAACTTTCAGTATTAAAGGGAACAACTCTGTCTTAATTTCCTGTGGTTTTACATGAGATCTGTCCCCAAAGGAACCAGGCTGCATCTGTCACAAGCTCCATCTACTTGATTTGCTTGATTTTTTTTTTTCTTGGACAATCTTACAGTAGCGGCATATGAATGTGTCTCTCCATACCCCTCTCAAAAGGCCTGCTCATTTCTTCAATAGATCTGACCTCGTGTAGGGTTTTTTTGTCTTCGGGGTGGGATGCATTTTTCACCAGGCACAGCCTTTCTTTGTTGAATGCTGGTACCTGGGAGCAGCCTGGAATAAGGGATAAAATATCCGCTATGGACACCATTTCGGGTAAGGCAGTGCTGTAACAAACCAGGATGGCTTCTGAAGGGGACATTTTACACACCAAGTGCCCTTTCTGCAGATGTTTCCAAGTTGGAGGTCATTGTTTCCACCATGAATCTTACAGGAGCTTTTTTCATTAATAGAACTACACAGTTTGGGGGAAAAAAAAAAAAAGGACCTTGATATTTCAAACTCTAAAAAATAATGTAAGAAATGACAAATACAAAGGAATGCTGTGCAGGCTCAGACTTGCGGATCTGGGGTGCAAAAAAAAAACCCAACCCAAACCAATAAAATAAAAATTTCACCACCACCCCCCCTTTTTTTTTCTTTGGAAGCAGCCCACAGCCCACTCGTTGGGAATGGGATCCATGGAGATCAGCGAGGGGAGCCCCAAACGCCCCGAGGAAGCCGCAGCCGCCCTCGCGAAAAACAACGGCTCCACGCGGCGCTGCCCGCCCGGCGGGGGCCGGGGTCTCTGCTGACCGGGCGGGGACGCGGCCCCCCCCACGGAGCGCCCCCCGCCCTCTGCCCGCCGCCGCCGCCACCGCAAGGCGAGCGCGGGGCGGGGGCGGGGCCCCCTCCTACACCCCCCCCCGGCGGGATGAGGGGGCCCCCGCGGAGGAACGAGCCCCCCCCCCCAGGGGGACGAGGGGCCCCTGCGGAGGGAGACACCGCCCCGCCGCGGGCCGCTCCCCCGCCCTGGCGACGGTTGGCACCGCCCCGCTCCCCTCAGCGGCCTACAAGCCCCATGGTGCCGCGCGGACGCGTGACGCGGCGGGAGCGAGGAGGAGGGGAGGGGGGGTCCGTCCGTCTCTCCCCTGCCGTGTCCCCTTTCTCGGCGCGGCAGACGCCATGTTGGTTTGAGCCGAAGATGACAGGGGGTGGCTGCGGGCGAGGATCGCGCTGAGGAGCGGCACCCCCGGCTCGCAGCGGGGCGAGGCAGCGCGGCCAGCGCGGCTCGCGGGGGAGGGGGCCGCCCCTGCCGCGCCGCCGAGGACGCCCGGAGCCGCCGGAGGACGAGGCGGGGGAGGGACGGCGGGCTGAGGAGGAGGAGGCGGCGGCGGCGGCGATGCGAGCGGAGAGCTGAGGCTGCGGGAGGCGGCCGCCGTTGAACGCCCCCCGGCCCCCGCCGAGTGCCGTCGCCGCGGGAGCGCCGCGGGGGAGGGCTTTCCCCTCCGGCCGCCCCTCAGGCAGCCCTCCCCGGCCCCTCTCCCCGCCAGACCCTGTTGAATGTCGCACACCGCCTAGGGGGGCCGAAGCCCGGCGTCCTCCCCAGCGGCCCCGGGCCCACCCCGGCCCTCCCGCCTCCCTGCCCCGCCGCCGAGGGCAGGAGCGAGGTCCTGCCTGCCTGCGCGGCCGGGTCGCCTGCGCTGACTGAGGAGGTGACTTGGACGCACCATTATCCCGTGAATCATCCCGTCGTCATTTGTCAAGGCTGGGAGAGAAGGAAGAGGGAGAGAGGGGGGGAAAAAGCCTGCACGCAGCTCATGTGGCGGTGCAGTCCTGCCTGGTCTACCTGGCACCGCTGGTGCTGCCGCTGCTGACAGGGATCTGCTGCCATCTCTGGTCTCCCGCTGGCTCCTCGGGTGCAGCCCCGGCACCGCTTGCCCCTGGATACTTCACCTCCTCAGCCGGCCGCCTTCCCCGCTGCGCATCGGGCACCTCTTCTTCGTAGGGGACGTGGAAGTTGCTGCCTCCGAAGCTGACATCGGTTTTCCTCCTTGAAGATCTCCAGCGGGCTGTTCTTGGTGCTTTTTTTTTTTTTTAAAGTTGATTTTAAGCCATTTAAGGTATCATCAAGATGTCCAGCAGCGTTCCAGCTGATATGGTAAGCCTTGCACTCCTTATTTAATAGTATTGCTATGGAATAACGTTTATTTCGGCTTGTTTTGGCAGAGAAGATGGAAAGAAGAGGGGCGTGGGAAGGGAAAATAAAGAAGATCCCGGTTACACATTTAAGGAACAAAAAGTTCCCAGCTAATGCACACACAGCCCCACTGGTTCTGCTTCGCTTTTTGGTAGGGGAGTGGGGAATCCGCAGCGTCGCCCGCCGCGCCGGGAGGCGAGGGGGATGGCTGCTTTCCCTTACCTACGGCAGATCCCATCTGACTGCTCCTGCTCGTGTCGCGTAGCACCGCTCTTCAGCTCTGCCGAGCGTTTTGGATTTGGGTTTTTTTGTTGTTTTTTTCGGGGGGGGGGGGGGGGGAAAAGAGAAACACGAAGCAGAGCGTTCCAAATTATTTGCTCGAGCCGTTTTATTTTTTCCTTTCTTCCTTTCTAAACCAGCTGAAATGTAGTCTCAGCCTTCTTCCTTTTCATCCCTCAAACTTCGCTTCGTTTCTTACCCGACGCTTTGTCTTCCGATGTTGATGGGAAGTTAATCGCTTCGCTTGCTGCCGGGTCAAGAGCGAGAGCGAAATTCTCATGCACTTATTTACATAGCGAGGTCCTTTGTGCACTAGCTGCAATCTGGACGTTTTTCAAGGGCACTCCTAGTACTTCTTATGGCGGACTGTACTTCAGCCTGTGTTGGATATTCGCCTCGGTGCACTTAAAATAGGAAAGTATAGCAGGGCATGAGGAAGGGAGGGTGAATCAGGTCTGCTAAGTAATCTTTCGTTCAGCACGACTTTCCCCATTTGCATACAGTTCCATAAATCAATGGGAAAAAAAAAGTTGTGGCTGCAGTTTGATACGTTGGATCTTTATTCTTACAGCAGAATATTTTCACATATCTCCCCACGACTGTTTACACTAAGGGTACTTTTTTTTCTAAAAGCAGCAGGCTTGTCCCTGCTTTTTTTTTTTTTTTTTTTTTCCTCCAGGATAAAGTTCTGTTTTACGAGTAAAACCTGCCCCGGTAGTGATAACAATAAAACCGAGTAGCCCTTGTTTCAGCCATCGACATACAATTAATGGTGCATATGTATGACGAATGGGCTGTTGAAATATGGGTATCCTTTAGTTGCTTACTTTCAGTGTTTCCTTCACAGCTTTTGTACTGCTGTCAAAATGAGTGACTTCTGCCAAAAAAGCAGAAACAGTAAGATAGAGGGGATGAATAAACACGGTTTTAAGCTCAAATCTGTTTTTTTTTTCTTTCCCCCTCTGCCTGTCTCAAACACTATAAATACATTTTTCCTCCAGAAGAAAAGGATGATGAGGAGACTACTGCATCTGACTTTAAACCCTTTCAATTATTTTTCATATATTTGTTTTTAGTGTCTCTTTGGCTGTTGCATCACAGAAACGCTCTCTCTTATATCACAGAAATCCTTAGCCTGTTCTGTTCACAGAAATCCTCTCCTTAGCTGTGGAGGGTTAGATGCAAATCTCTTAGTGCTGCTTTTTATATTGCCTGGAGGAGTCCCTTGATGGGTGGCACGAAGCGCACCCCTCTTGCCTCTCGCCCCGGGCTGAGTGTGCTGACACCTCCACACTGCCATACCTCTGGGTCCTGCCTGCCTGCTGCCACTAAGCTTGGAATGTTTGATGTTTGACATTTTATGCAAAATACACAAATTTTAAGATAGGTAAAATACTATGTTGTTTCTATGAAAAATATTTCCTTCTGCTATGATGTAATGAGAATACCACTGATGGGAATAGCTAGGCCTAGCGATGCTCTGTTTCTTCAAATCAGGAAGGAGCTTGTTATACACAGTGATGTTTAAATACTGAGTCATTACAAAAACATTTGAATGAAGATGTTACCGATGTGGGTAGAATTTAACTGAATAAATAGACACATTCTGGTCTGTCTTAGGATCATTTTGTTGAGTTTCTGCATTATTAGCTGCAGCTTCTCTCTGAAAGTCTGAAGTGCGTTGTAGAAATACCAGTATTAAATACAGATAATAAATATTACTTTGTAAAAAGAGCACTTGAAAACTCATTTGGGGTCTTCTTTTGCCACCATTCTCCTTATTTCAAAGGACCTTTTTCTGGAAAGAAAATGAGATTATTATTTGATTGCTCTTTAAAGAGGAGCACTTACCAGGCTGTCACCTTGTTTATATATGTTTTTATTTAGTGTAAGATTTTGCAGTTTGCATTTCTCTTATCCGCCCACTGTGTAATTTGCATTTACCAAAAAAAATTATTTCCCATCTCTGTAGGAGTTGGCATGAGTATGATGTAGTGTCATGTTACGAAGACTCCATCACATTTAGTAAATCTGCTGTGAATTACTTAAGTATTATAATAATTATGTTTCAAACTGTTTATGTCAGATTCATGAACTAACCCTCTCATAATAATAATAATAAAACTATTATAATTGCTGCTTAAAAATGTGTTAATTTGTCTTCCTGTCCCACCTTTGAGAAGGATCTGCTATACATAAATTCATAGTAAATTATCAAATCTTCAGAAAGCTTTGTACTTCTTTGAGGCATAGTTTGATCCAGCCTCTTTTTCTCTGACATTAATTGACTTCTTTCCAGAACTACAGCAGATTTTACCAGCTAACCATTTCAACATCACTTCTTAAATAATTTACACCATACTTTATCATTTGCATTCCGCTAGTAAGTTGGATAGTGACACACCATGTTCCAGGTGTTGTAAGTTTGTGGTGCATTATTCCTTAGCGATGTGTGCTACTTACAGGTTAAAACTCCACTTCTGGAATGAAACCTGCTAATACTGACCTCTCTACTTGAGTAGTTCCATTAACTTAATTAGGACTAGGCATGTATGGAGCAGTGCTTGAAGACTATACTCCATATCTAGAGCCTAACTTTGTTTAATTTTTCACATAAGCACTGGCGATTGTAGCAGCAACAGGGCATTTCTGAATATGTTCAATAATTTCATCAGGTAATTTATCAGTTTTACCTTTTGGTAGCAGCTAGAGTTTGTGAGTAACAGCAGGGCTGTTTGCAAGTTGTATTTCTTTTGAAATAATAAGAAGACATGAAGTGATTTATGGACTTGTGGAGTTAATTGGACCGTTTTTTTTGAGCGGACCAAATGAAAATGGTTTGGTATTTGTTTAAACACTGTAGCTCACTTCTTTACTTTAAAACAAGCTATGAATAACCTACACTCAGTCCAGAAGTTATTACTCAATTGATTAATCCCCTTTATTTCAGTGAAGTTACCACGAGAATCTGGGAAGTTGTGTCTCTGTATTCTGTGTGCCTGTGATACTTCTCCTTACAGATACAATTCTTCAGGGATCTTAGAACTTCACAGTAAGGGGCCTGTATGACTGAAAAGTATTACAGTGTCTGCTGTTTTCCTATATCAGTGCATTTTATGTAGGTATGAAAAGGCTCTGCCAGCACTTTCTTCCTGGGCAGTTCTTTGAGTGCCCTCTAGGATATGAAGTTCTTTTTCTGCCTGAGTAGTAACTGAGAGTTACGCTTTTGGCTCATGGTGGTTTTTTTTGTTTGGTTGGTTTGGGTTTGGTTTTTTTGGTGGGGTTTTTTTTTTGGAATTGGATAAACAGCAGGACATAGAAATCTATCAAACAGTTAAAGGTTTTCAATTTTATTATGTACAGCTATTGAATCCATACACTATACTTAAGAGATGTAAGTGATATGGGAGAGATTATTTTTCATAAAACTGAATGTTTGGTGTGAGACTTTTGCAGGCATGCAAGAGGATGGAGTCTGTGGTCTAAACCACTTCTATACATGGATGGTATTAGAAGGGGGCAGCAGGTGGAAGAAGAATAACAAGTAGAAACACTGCTCAGTTCACACCTTGTTAGTGTCAGCATCTTTAGTCAAATGTGTACGTGCGTGTTCTTTTTTAGGAAATTTAGCATAGGTGGTGATGAACAGCTTAAGGATGGACGTGTAACTGATGCTACGTCAGCAGGGGAATCTTGGCATCCAGGAGCAAGGTTCAGACAGGAGGGACTCAGAAGGAGTAGCTGGTTGTATGGTAGCCGAGTTTTGTTGTCCATCAGTCTAAACAATTCTTTCATTTAATAATACTAAGTGCAGTATCATTATAATATGGTTGGAACGTAAAAAGAAAATATTTGTTCACTCATAGCATTTGAATGTATCGGAACAAAATGTAAGAAGTTATGCATCTCTTTTCTTCTGTTTTAACTGCTTTTCCTTTTGCTCTTAGTATAACTTTTTTCCTGGTTTTGAAAATTGTTGTATCCCTGGTAGCCTTTGTGCATCTAGTCCTAAGTTAGTCCCTTATGTGTTTTTTTGTTTTATAATAAAGGTCTAATTATTTCTCTGTGGTTTTGTACCTCCCACGTTGAAAGTTCCAATTCATTACATTCTAAGATAAAAATAGCTTATCAGGTTTTTCTGTATGGATATTTTTTCTTTCCCTTTTTTGATTTTTCACTGTTTGCTGATTGGAAAGGATAGGAGTATCCTATCCTTTGTCATTCTCAGTGTTTTGTTTTGGGTTTTTTTGCCTCCTTTTGGAGAAGGAATTGGTGAGATCTGTGTCAGAAAGAAGAGTTTGAAGAAGCTCCTTCCTCACTGCTTATATATTGAGCCAGGCTTTGTAGCATATTGCAGTGTTTCTTGTAATGAGATGAAGAACCTCCTTCTCTTATCTGCAGCAGTGGCCAGGGATAAACTTGTCAAAGCTGATGCTGAATGTATGTATTTGGGTATATTTCAAAATTATTTGTATTTATCAATTCCCTCACCTAGCCACCATTTTTCTTCCACAGATTAAAAAATGTCTTGCCTATTTATCTACTAACCAAACAGAAATAACTTAGTAATGACTGGCATTGTTACGTATGACACTGTAGTGGAAATTCCACAGCATCCTAACACATTAAACATACTCCGAAACAATGTTTGCATGTCCTTCATCTCATTTTCTTCGGGGATGAACAGCTGTAACCTGTGGATGACATAATGATTGATATTTATGCTGGGCCTTGGTGCAGCACTGTATTTCAGATGGAAGCGTAGGCTGGCAGTATAAACTGTTTCTTCCTTCCTGCCACCCACCCTTGTTGTTATTGTTACCTGAATTGGTTTCTCTCCACTTTTGTTGTTTTACTCTATGAAATGCTGGAGGGGATGTGTACTGAAGGACATTTAACTCCTCCCTTATTGGGAATGCTGGGAAGCCAGCGGTAGCTGCTGGCAGGTTCCAGCAGGGCTGAGGTACAAAAAACAAATGCTGAGTATCTGAGTATAGCAAAATGATCACCCCTACAGCAGGAACATGTAATTCTGCATGTTACAAATTGGCCAGATGTCATCTGTGTGAACTGGACAGCTTAGCCAGGACCTGAATGGGGACAAGTTGCACATCTCAGATGTGGAATTAGGGACAACTTCAGTTACCGGTAATCTGTATTTCACCTTGGAGCTTGTGACTGCTCTTCATGCATATCTAAACTTAAAGTTTAGATCATCAAGGCCCATAACTCTCTTGCTTGGCTTGGCTGAAGGCTGTAGTAGGAAATTAGCCTGACTGAGTACAGTCCTTGCAGCAGACTTGGTAAGCAATACTTTTATGATACTGTAAACAAAATGACTAAGGGCATGCTTTTCTGTTTTTTAACTGAGAGTTCTTCCTAAGTACAACTTCTGTGAATGTTGAAAGCCATGGTGATGGTATATGCAGTAAGTGGGATTTACTTGTTTTGTATTTCTGGTCAGTCAGCTTTGTTTCTTAGTAGAAGTCAGAATGTAAACTTTTGGTGATGTCTCTATATGTGCTTATGCAATACTGAGCAGGATGGAGAGCTCAATTCTGACTCAGCCTGTGAGTGCTACTCTAGCTTGCAGGAATCCAGAAATATCTGGAATGTGACTAATCATTCTTGTGGTTTTATGTAAAAGAGATAGTACAGCTTATTTTCAATCTTTTCTTTGTACAGTATTGGATCCACTAACTTTGTTATTTCCCATTCTAACTATGGTGAAAGGCAGAGCTGCTGATCAATACTCTTTTCCATGTTAAGTCTGTTTTTGCAGCAATTAATTGAGCCTACTGAAGTAGCAAGCCTTCCCTGCCACAATTTTGCATACGTAAACTTTAGCTCACCATAATTGTTGAAGGGATATGACTGAGTGCAGGGCTTTCATTTTAGAAGCTATTGAAAATGAGCACAATGTCAATGAGAAATTTTAACATCATTGCTCTTACATTAGTTTTAACATAATTTAGAGGTCTGTCTTTTGAAATTCAGCTGTTGTTAAAAATTACCCTGTAAATTCTGCTAGAAGGACAGCCTTGTAATTTTTGACAGCTTCTGTTACACATATGTTACAGAACATCTAAAAGCAATGACTGGAACGTTTTTCACTTGGTATACCTCAAGACAAATTTAAATTCACAGATGTACCACTAAGTGTTGCAAGCAACGATAGTGAAGAAATACTGAGGGGAAAAAAAGAATGAATAATCAACACCCTGCAAGAACTGTTTAAAAAAAAAAAAAGGTTGCTGAGACATAAGCTGAGGTTCTGCAAATAGCATTATGCCGTTCAATACTATGGTTTTTCATATCTGAAAAGAAATTTGAGGGGGGAGAAAAGTTGCTAACAGGCTTTCAAAGAATGTAGAGAAAATTATTTAGGAGACCTGAGAGAAACACTTCAAGAACAAGTTAAGACCTTCTTACCTGTAGGTCTGCTGGCCCTCAAAAGTACAGTTCTGCAGAAATACTTCAATGTTGTTGCAGCTGAGTGCTCTTACGTATTTGTGGAAATTTGGTGTATTTTGCGGTCACTAACCAGCATTGTGTTTAGCTCTTTGACAGAGGATAAATTTGTTTCTGCTTGTAAACCATCCACAGTGAAGGGAATCTTGATTTGTTTTAAGACTCTGCAAGTATGTTGAAATTTGATTAAAAAAAATGTAGCGTATATTATCCACAAAGAGAAACTTCGCGTAAAATGAAGATTTGGCAGATTACACAATTGTGACGCTGCCATCTGCATCTTGTAGTTTTTCTGTGCTTTCTGTAAAGAAACTTGAAAATAGCTTGCCAGTGACAGGATTACATTTGTGGGTTTGTTTTGGTTTGATTTTTTTACTTAAAATTATTTGGGAGATTCAGTTCAGAGTTAAATGGAAAGTTTGTGGCAGAGTTTAGCTGAGACTTTATTCCATGATACTGTTGTTATGGAGATGGAAACCAGCAACAAATGCCTTGAGTTTTATGTATCCCATATAAATTAACCAAGTGAAAACAGCAATTCTGCCTAGGAGTTTGGTAGGTTTGTTCTACTACCAAAAAATTAATCTGTGCCTTAGTGGGACGTAGGTATCAAAGTGGTACTTCATGTTCAACAGCACAGGGATGTAATCTGGAAATGTTTGTGTTGGTGTCTACCTGCTGTGATGGTTTTGGTTTCTTTGGGGAGCTGGCACAGATTACCGTTCAGGCTAATCTAATTTATGTCAATGGCTTGGACCACTGCTGAGGAACAAAGGTGGTCTTATCCTGGAGTGCTCTTTAGCTGCAGCTGAGGATCTGGATTTTAATCTGTGAATCTGTTAGCAGTTTGGATAGGAATGAAAGTATAGCTCTTTTTTTTTTTTTTTTTTTTAAGGGTGGACCTGAGCTCTTCTGGATGCTTTTCTGTGATTTTTCATTATGCAATATTTGCTGTTTCATGTTGCATAGGAAATTCTCTCAAGCACTCGACAACAAGTATTTAAAAATAAACACAAGGAAACTAAATGTGTTTTTTCTTTCAGAGATGGAAAAGAACAATGTGTTTCATCTGAAAAAGAATGGTACTTCAAAGTCATATATTGTAGAACTGGTTGGTATCTCCTCAGTGGAGTTATGCTCTGGTAATGCTTTGTGGTCTGGCAGAGATTCACATCACCATAATATGGTTCTGATACTTAACATATATTCTAGATGGTACTACTTAATCTGTCTCCAGAATCTGACATATGTTTTTAATACAGAGAAATAATGGATTAGTGGTAAAATAGTGAAGTGCAGTGTTAGTCGAAAGTCTTGCGTAGCTGGGATTGTAAATTTAGGATTCTCTTCTTAGTGCCAATCTACATGTGAATATATGTGGCACATGCTAGTAAGCCTCAGGAAAGTTATTATAAATTTATATTACTATAAAATAATTCTTCTAAAATAGTAGACCTTTTCAGTATTTCTTTTTAAGATTAAATACTGTCTAACATTTTTCAGACATGCTTATCTTTTACCTACTGTAAGGGACTGATTAGAAGCCTTTGTATGCTTATAAAGCCTCAAATACCTGGCTGCGGTATTTTTTTTTTTTTTTTTTAATTACAGAATTCATATTTGTATGGGCAGTAACATGAACATCAAAATAAACTTAATTCTTGGGATAGTGTTCTGTGGTTGTATTTTATGCACATTACTTAAGGCATATTAAATCTGAATATTTATGTCGTTTTGCCTGTGAATTAATATACTTTTAATCTGTGCAAATGACTTGCACTTCGTAACAGCTGTATGATGGTGAAAGTTTAGCTCTCACTTCTGAAGCTGGGTTATTGATCTGTGATGGAAACAAACTTTATTGGACTTGCATGTTTTAGCGATTTATACTTTGTATACTTGTAAAGCTACTTTTGGCAATAAAACCCAAACTGTCAGAAAGCTTTGTTAAAAGATTTTTAAGTGAGGGGAATAAATACCCATTCACTAACTCCATACGATTCAGTAATAATTAAATTAACGTGAAATCACCCACAAAATTAATAACTTCCAATACCCATATCACAGCACATAAATGGTGAGATGGATGTGTGTTTATAAGAATAATTAAAAACTGCTCTCTCAATAGAGTTGTGTGCTCTCTCTTAGGAGGACTTCCCAAGTTTTCACTTGCAGTAATTTTCTGGATTTTAACTGTTGGACTGCAATGTCCTATATTGAGCAGGACTAATCCTGGTGCAGCATCATGTGCCATGCTGTTGCTGCCCCTCAGTAGCTGCTCGGTGTGCGTAGTGCTGCGGGTAAATCCCTGCCTGAGGCTGGCCTTGCACTGGTTAGCATGGCTGGGATGCCGGCACCAGTGATTTGGCTGTTCTTGTGAACACTTAAGGAGATGCATGGCTTTCCCTGTTACACAAAAGCTCTTGGTAACATTTCTTGGAGTCATTTTAGTTTGACTGTATCTCCAGTCAGGAACTCCGTGTTTGTCCGGCATGTTACTTTTTGGCCATAAAAATGTATAGGGATTGTTTGCCTTGAAAATTCAAAGATTTGGTACTAAAATGTGCTGTAATGTGTGTTCTTTATGCTATCGGTTTCTAAGAAAAGATATTTTAAAAAGCACCTTTTTAATTTAAAGATGTGGCAAGTATTTTATGCGAGTGTCAGCGCTATGCTAGTTCACTTCAAGCTCAAGTGCAAAGGAAGAGAAGCTTTTATCTCAAAAAAAACCCCCCAAAACAAAACACCCAAACCCAAACAAACAAACAAACCCAAAAACCCAAACCCAAACAAAAGCCCAAAATGTAAAAAGGTGTTAGTGAGCATTTCTAGTCTTCTGGACGCAAGACTATGGTTTTAAGGTACAGTATGTCAGATCTGGCACAGAGAGAACAGCTTGTTACTGAGAAATTTGACTTTGTCTTGAGGATCTTGTTTTCATAGCTAATGGCAGGATGATTTAGGAGCTTTTATTAAAGAGAAACTGCAACGGTGTTTGATTTCAGTCTACTTATTGCCTCTGGCCAGTATAGTTTCATACAAACCAAGATTTCATGTAAATCTGGAAATGGGTAGATTTTTTTTCCAAATTACATATGTTTAAAATTACTCGGAGGTTTAAGTATCCACTGTAGTGGGTGGAATGCTAGGTAAACTGTGAGCAGGATTATGATGAGGGCTCCAGTGAAGGTGGCAGTGGGTATTTGCAAAATTGTTTTAGCTTGGAGATCATTGCCTTTGAATTGTGTTTGTTCTCACTAAGAAGGGAGTCCTGTAGAAGGTAGTTCAAGGGAGCGGAGGTGCTCGGAACAGAGTAGCAGCAGAGTCTGGTGATGGGCTCTAATGCTTCTTCACTAGCAAGGATCTCAAAGATTCTAATTTTTTGAATTCATTGTAAAAAGGAGGGTTGAAGCACGTGGTTTTGCAATGATCTGTCATCACTCACGTCAGCTGGGGTGATGGCACTCTTTAACTTTTTCCTTTTCATTCACGGGAATGAAAATAGGCCCTATGTGCCCATTTCTTCTGCTTTGGGGATAGCCAGGGAAATCCTTATGTAGGGCTACAGTGCAGGTGCAGAATGCTTCTTGTTCCAGCGCTCTGATGCTGGCACTTGATGGTGCCAGCATATGTGCTCCTCGCGCTTACTGCAGGAGGTAAGTAAGACTTGGAAACATTTTAATGGGGAATATGTGACGTTTTGGTGGGGATGAACTCCAGAGCCACAGCTATATCTTTCCCTGAATTGACTACAAAGAGTGTAAAATCTGTCTATAAAGAGCCTGGCATTTCTAAGCTGAGGTTGTCTCTTTATTTCAATAGAGATTTGTGGCTTTTAAGCAAATACAGTTTCTCTTGTATTATTTGCAACTCTGAGTATGGTGTATGTACCATAGCACTATTTATGTCACTCACATTAAGAGGGAACTCTTCCACTTGTAAAATGAAGTACAAAACTGGCTGTAAATATCAGGATCAAGACTGTTTAACAATATTTATCCATCCTGTGGTATAAATGCATAACTGTCTCTTCTTCCAGAACCACGTGCTTTTCCCCCTGTCCTTACTCAGCACGTCCTTACTGTTCAGAGGCTGGATCGGTGCCTTACCTTCCTGTACTGCTCAAACTTTTCTTGGAAGATAAGTCATAATTAATCTTGTGCCTTCCTGGGATAACCAGTCTTCTTAACAAGTACTTAATACAAACCCATTTATTTTTGGAAGATCTGTGAGAGAAAAGGTTATTATTTATCAAAAATTGTGCATGCTGTGTCATATAATTTCATCTAAGTATACTCATACTAGACAATTCTGCAGCAGAGTTGCAGGGAATGAAATTTTACCATTTGAACTGCATCAGAAACAAAATTCAAGCAAGATCAAGATTTTCTTTCTTTTTTAATGACTTTGTATATTTTAGTTAAATGTTGAAATTTTTCTGGCCAGCTCTGCTCTGGTGCATCTTCAGTGCGTGTTGGTCTTGGTTGTTCGGAGCAGTTGTATTGCATGACTGTACCAACATTTGTGCTCTTTGCTGATGTGAAGGTTTTATTCCAGAAGACTTCTTGTGGGCTGTGAGTTAACTAAAATGATGCAAAAGTCAATGAAATATTTATACATTGATAGATGCTCCCAAGAACATTAGGAGAAAGGTTGTAACTGTATTTGTTAATGAGTGGTAAAAAACAAGTTTTGAGGCTAATGCTTTACGGGAAGCTGGTTTTCATACCAGCTTTGTTGTAGGGCTATGTTAGTGTTTCTTTCAACTCTTACTATTGATTGAGAATCACATTATTTTGCTGAAGTGTTTTTGTTGATCTTTCCAAGAAAGTGAAATTCTGAGCACTTTATTATCAAATACTACCTTAATATAGCTGTCAATCTTCATGCTATCAGTTTAAATCTGAAGCAATCTCAAGAGAAGAAAATAAATCCACAGCAGTTTCCAGTGTTCAAGGATGTGGGGATTTAATTTTATTCTTAAATTATCTCCCTCAAATTCTGTATTTATTTTTTTTAGGACCTGAAATGTAGGAAAGACAGCTTGTCCTATCCATAGGGCACAGAACGATTATCAGTCAGTGCCTTTATCTGCAAATGTGCTTAAAAAAAAAAAGGCAAGCACCAAAGTGAATAATTCAGAGTGCTGACTAATGCCAGATAAGGTGGAGTGAAGGTAAATAGTTTCCTGCCTTTTATAGTTGATTCTGCTGCTGCATATCACTCCTGACTTTGATGCTTAAATAAGTGTCCTAGGTTATGAATTTTATTTATAATGAACATGTGGTTAGGAGGTGATTTTGTTCCCCTTTGTTGCTCTCTTCTGAAAAAAAAAACCAAAACACCCCAACCCTTTTTGTTTTATCTTGTAGTTCTTAGCATATAGAAATTCACACCAGAGGGAAAGAAAATTGGTATAGTTAGTGCCTCTATTAGTACAGTTTCAAAGTTTTTTTCTTTTACTAGACATTGTGTTGCAGGAGATGGAAGATTATGCTTGAATAAACACAGCATTTTCTGCAGTCTCTTGTATCACATAATAGTTTTTCTTGTAAAATCAGGTTGTAACATGTTCCAAAAAATGTGATATACTTTTTAGGAAGAACCATAGCTCTTTGTTGTGGGAGTTTGAAATTTCCTACACAAAAATCACTCATTCAGAATCTTAAAATATAGTAGTCCTGTCTTTTTGTTCTGTCTTTAACTTTGGGGTAAAGCCAACAGTTTTGTGGTGTTCTACTGGAATCTGTATTGGCTAACCCTTGAGTATCTGTGGAGCTCTTGGGATGGGGAAGAGAAATCTTTTGAATTGTTTCAAAGCAGTTCTTGCGAGGTTGCTGGGAAAGATAGTATTCACTTTCTCTTGTAGGCATTTTTGACTGCTGTAGCAGTTTGTAGGATGGGTGGTGGTAGCAGCTGAAAGGAGTACAGAGAGAAGCCAAATCATGATTACACAACCATCTAGTGACAAAGGTACAAGCACTGAGCATAGCAGTGTCAAAGCCTTCAGGCTTATTTATGGCCAGTAATTTGCTGTACAAGCACCATGGGCAGCAAGAAACAGTCAAGGAGTTGTCATAATTTCCTCTTACCACACATTAGGTTTCATACTCTTAGTGATTAAATTACATTTATTGAAGTTTTTAATGTGTCAGATGGTAACAGGTTTCTGATGAAGGATATCCTCACCCTTCCTCTGCCTGTCAGACACAAACATATCCAAATCCATCCCTTAAAACTTGTATTTTCAGTGTTTTACTGAATGGAGATAGAAAAGCAGCGTGTGTTACTTTGCTGGGTGGAAAAATTAGAGATGTGTCTGTGTAAACATTATCTTGCCTCCTGGCAAAAGTAAATCTTGCATTACCAAATATAGGCTCTAAAGCAATAAGGCTTCAAAGACTTGATTTGGTTGCCTAAACATGGCATTTAGTGCCAGTCCGCACATGCCAATGTGTCCAGGATGGCCAGAGAGAGTAGGCAGCCATGAGCCATGAGTTACGGGAGACCCATGCCCTTTGGGAGGAGCAGCTGCACTGTATGGGGGGACTGCTTCACCACACCTAAAAATAGCACTTGATGTCTATATTTAGGTAATTCTTCTGAGTTCTTGGGGCTTTGTAAAACCTCATTTGCAACACTTGCATATTGCTTTTTGGTAGGTTGTCTTTTCCTAGCTTAAATTCATTAGGTAGTGCTTAAAAATTACTAAATATTTTCATTTACAGTAAATCAGAGTTCTTTGTTATTTTTGTTATTTCCTGCAGAAAACTTTCACATCTATAGTTGTGAACACTGCAGTAGAAAGAAAATTTTCCAGCATTCAAAATACATTTCTTTCCTTTTAGCATAGCAGATCTTCCCCTAATTACAACTGTACGGAAATTTGAATACTTGTAGGTGTTCTACTGCTTGTGGTGGTGAAGTAGGTACAGTGTGATTGCAGATCTTTGCCAAGTCTGATCCAGACTGAGCTGTTGCACACAACCTGTGAAAAAGAAGAAAATGAAAGTTTATGCATCTTGTCACAGTGAATTTAAAAGTAAGTTAAGTTACCAAACAAAATTTCTACACAACTGGGTTAATTTTGAAAACTGTCTGAAGTCCTTGAAAGTGCATTATCCATCCTCTTTTTAATGTGTTGTATAAAATTGGACTTGATCGGTCTATTCTAAACATCACAGCAGAAATGCTGTGTGGTTTTGCCTAAGTGTGTGGAGCAGGAGAGAAAGAATACTGCCTATACAAATGCTATATTGTTTTAATGATACTGAATTTTTTATAATGGAGTCTTGCAAAGAAAGTCAGATATGTTGGGTTTTTTTTTTTATATTAGATTAAAAGAAAGAGGCTTACTACTTGAAGCTTGACAGGTCTCTCTTGACATTTGGCCTGAAACGTTTGCAAGATATTTCATATCCTCAGAGCAGAAATGAATATGAGTGGGTTGAAAATTTATGCTTACATAATTAAATAATGAAGATTCTTTGGCATTATATAAGATATGAATGCAGGGAAGCTTGTTATCATTGCCCTAGTAAGGTTTCTCTTGTATATTGGAGTAAATTTCATACCTGTAATTTGATAAATACATTTTGCATTTATATTTTGGAGGGCAGCTTTTGATACTTGTGCGTTGCTAAAGGTTGAGTTAACAGACTGAATTAAGCCATTATGCTTTGTTTCAGGTTAGCACTTTTGTTTTGGCTCAATTTAAGTTTTCAAACATTAGATTTGTGTGTGTGGTGGGCTTTTTTTTTTTAAAGTTAAGGTAGAAGTCTAATTATCATAAATGAAACCTTTCCAGTATAAATTGTTGTAGTATTTATAAAAGAGGAAACAATACCCAAGCTACTTAATGATTACCTTGAAACAAACCATATTTTGTCTCTGGATGCTTGAAGGCTGCATCTTATTTTGCTTAAACGCTTCAGATTTTGAGGAATTTCATGTAGACGAATCTTTTTATGGTAACTGTGTAAATAGGTATATATCTAAATATAGTCTTCATTCCTTTGTCAAGACTAATCTTTGCATTTGTGCTTCTAGCAGACCTCTTTTGGATGGCTACATTTCATTACTAAGGGATTGATCAAAAATTTACAAAGTAGAGTTGATAAATTGGGAGCCCTCGAAATAGCAGTTGACCCGAAGAGTCAGATTTTTTTATTTTTTAAATAATTTTTAAGTATAAAGAAGCAAAGAACTAGCAGTCCAGAAGTATATTCGTTCAACTCCATCCATCTTCTGCTGTGGATACATGGGCTGTTACACTTTATAATACAACTTCTATTTGTGGATCAGTGTATCATGATTGTTGAATGCAGGCAGTTTATTCAAAAGACTTTTATTGTTCAAACTAAGCTGACAATGATCTGCAGGATAAAGCTGTGACCTAGTTCTGGATTTCTGTGCTTTGGAAGGCATTATATTGTCAAATCTGTGCACATGTATGTCTTTAATTCTCTTTCATTCTCTATGAAGACGGATGATTAAGAAATTATTTTTAGGTTAATAGTTGCATATCTGTGAATAAAATGTGCAAAATAAAGAAGGTCAGCCTACCTAACTCATGCTGGCTTGGAAATAAGTATCACACATGTTTGTAGCGGCGGCATGCTACATGTACATAGGGAGAACTGGCTGCCTAATCTGTAATGATGGGTATTTGAATTTTGTAATTTTAATAATGTTCATGATTCTTTTTCAGGAATGGTTAAGTCCCTGTAAGTGAGCAGATTTATTATTAAGACATGTACAGATATTACAGATTTTTAAAATTAGAATGAAGAATTGCAGTTAGCACTTAGGTTCTGTGTTTTGCTTTGCTTTTAAATTGGTGAAATATGGGGCTGTGCTGCTTTTAGTAGTAGCTTGACCCCTCATTGATCTTGATTTTTGTGGCATTGAACTTCCTGGTTAAGAGTTCACGTAACTGACAGACATTTATTTGCAAGTTTTAAGGAAAATCCCTAATATAAACCAATGTTTTCTGAGAAGATACCTTTACTTTTCCCTATACCATGTGAAAAGGTTAAGACTTTGATTTATAAAGTAATAGAAGGGAATTATACATGTTATTTAAAACAAACAAATCTCCTTTCTCCCCAGACCCTGTGGTGTAAAATGAAGATGATGGAATTACTCTTTTCTCTGTGAAAATTGGGTGTGGTGGCATGGCATTACATGCCAAGGGAGTATATATAGAAGGCAGCTTGGTGGATATATGAAAGAGGGGAAATTTTTTGGTGTTTGGGGTTTTTTTTTCCTAACAAGGATTATACTGTTAAGGCATGCCCTTAGCTTTTTTTGCTTGGCATGCCTCTAAAATTTTTACTTGAGGTACAAGAAAGTAACCCTAAAACTCCTCATTTTTCTGAGCATGGAATTTTTTTTCTCAGACAGCAGAAGCGCGGAATAGGATATAATCTATAGAAGCATGATTTTTGTTCTAAACATAAGTGTATATACTACAATAAATGCTTAGTTTTGTTTCATTTGAGACATATTCCAAGGCTATTTAAATATTTTATCTCAGTTACATTAAAAATTATATTTGGAGACTGAAGCAAAGACCAATTTCATAACCTGTGCCACCATCTGTTAAATGCACCAGAAGCTTTTTTTTTTTTCCTGGGTGGGTTTAGCCAGCTGTCCATTTTGCACTGTTGCCTGGATGGAGGCGTGCATTTAAGAGTAACACAGTAGGCTTTCTGTGAGTTGACAAAAAACCTTTTTATTTTGATCTGAGACTCCCTTAACTTGTCTGACACTTCCTTATATTTAGTCTCTGGCTGAGGAATGTATTTGAAACCTTTCCCCTGTTGCACTCCTCTGGCCTGTGCTTTCATCTTCTCCCACTCCGGTCTGGAGCTGCTCCACAGGACAAGACATGTGCCTTCCTACCAAACCCTCTGCGAGGCATGTGGATGTATTTGCTAGCGGCAGCCCAAAGTCCATTCTAATCCTATTGACATCTAACTCAAGTGGCATTTAGTTAATCTGTCTGGCACTCTCCTTTCTTTATCTGACCCTGTGAGATGAGACAGCTTTTTGTAACTTTATTTTCTTTTAAATGAGTGTTTCGGGCTGGTAATGCAGACCAGTAGAGTTTACTGAAATAATTTTCCATTTTTAAATGTTGTCTTTATGATAAATAAGATCTATTCAATAATGGTGTCAGGGTGACCTGGCAGATTTTAGTGTTATGTTGTTATTATGCTTAATTATAATTTATATGAGGGCTCTTGACACAAATAAAAAATGTGGTATTTACAGTCTGGGAAGAAAATTGTTGCAGGTCAGTTAATCATTCCGTTCTGCTGTTCAGTTTGCAGCAAAACAACCTGTATTCAGAAAAAAAAAATAAATTGCAGAAAATGGTTTAGATTTAGAAACCAACTCTTTGCTGACTGCAGTTCAGAGCTGGCTTTATCTCTAAACCATAGTTTTAGAAATTCATTTTCTGACTTCCACAGGAGTTCTGCTTTTTTTAAATTGTAAAGTAATGCCCAAGTAAAATCTGGCTGAAGTCAGTTGAAGAAGCTACCTGAGGCAATGCACTGTGTTTTCTGATTTGGATTTCCATGAAATAGATTGTGTGCCGTGTCTGATCACTCACACTTAGAATGGCAAAGCTCCTTCCATTGGCTCACTCTTGTTCTGTCAGGTTGAGACTGTTGGGTTGGGAAAGGATTTGGCTTCACTTCATGTGGAAATCCTTGTTTGTTTATTCTTCATCACAGAGTTAGCTAGTGGTGTCTGCACCACTTAAAAGCGCAAAACCTCCAAATTCAGTGCTGTGTATGAATACCCCAGTATATTCTCATCCTGCCCAGCTTCGTTTTCTGATCTCAGAACAGCAGCACTCTGTTTTTGTGCAGCTTGATGGAGTAGCATTTTGCTGTGTCTCTGGAGTGTAGAGAAGCATATGAAATGGGAACAAGAATTTGTCGCTATTGTATACAGGACATCTGTGCTACTAATCAAGCTATGGTATCAAAATATTTGAAATGCTTGCTTTTCTTATATGCATGTGTCAGTTGGATAAACTGAACCTGACAATTAATTGCATGCAGTCTCTGCTGTTTGTACATGGGTTGCTTTGGCTTAACTTTATTGGCCCAGCTCATCAGAGGCTTATTCTAGGAAGATCAAGGACCTCAAATCTATGCTTTTCAAATCTCCTTTGCCCTGGCCGTTGTCTTCAAAGTCTCAGTGGAAGCTTTGTAGCTAAAACCAGGGTATATAAGGTGATTGGAAGACAGTCCAGTTCCTGGCAAGCGGACAGCCAAACCAAGCACTTAATGCCTTCATTCAAATGTGCTGATGAACCAGTGGACAAAACTGTGCTATATTTTGACAACTCAGTTTCTCCCTCTCCTTTCCCATCTAGTCATTATGTCTATACATGACTAGCCATGTAACACTTGCCCTTCACTGGCCATGTTCCCACCATGTCCTTACAGTAGGACTGACTTAGTGGTCATGTAGCCAAAAGAGGAATTGGCCACTGAGTGATTTGAGGGAGGAGTAATCTACCAGAAATTCCCCCAAAGCTTTTCCATACATCCAGCATAAAACCACTCATCTGATGACGTTACGTTCACGAGATCTGACCCCAGCAACGGGGAGAAAGTGGGAGCATCCCTTTCATCAATAGTCTGCATTCATACAAGTTCAGATGTACCAGAAAGTGCACTCTCTTTAAGAAAAGACAAGCTAGCTGAATGTTAGAGATGCAAGCATGCTTACATTTATGTAACCACCAAGGTACTGAGACAATGCCAATCTCCAAGTAGGATCATAACAGTGAACATAGGTCAAAGGATTAGTTGCTTGTCAGGCAAAATAGAAGCACTCTTAATTTTTTTTTTAATTTATTTTGTGAATTGAATATTAGTAGTGAAAGGCACATGGATACCTAAATAGTCTTAATTTTAAATAGTTATTGCTGCTGTAAACTTCAGACAGAATTGAATAACTGAGAGAAGTAGGAAATAAATTTCATTTTAATACCGTTTTGATGCAATATTTACTCACTCCTTTCTCACATTCCTGATGCTGTATTTGTCAGACATTAATCTCCCTACTGGTGCTGCTTTGTGGGGCAGGGAGGGAAATAAATCAGAGGAACAGTGAGAAATCTGTAGCAATAAAAATCCTTTGGCCTGACAGAGGACATGAGTTTTTAATAAAGATATAATGTGCATGTGTGTGGGAGGCACTGGAGATGTTAACCTATTCCTGTAAAATGTTTTTTGTTGTTGTTTTATTTAGCCCTTCAGCTATCAGTTGTAGTAATGAGGTAGTAGCATAAATTGTTAAGGTAGAATAAAATATTTTCTTCCTTTTTAACTATTAGAGTCTCATCAAAATTTGTTATAGTTCTATATACATATACAGAGATATTATTCTATACCCATAATAAATTATTTTTCTAGAACTTACTAGTTGGTCTTAAACCTGTTGGTGAGGCTGCCAAACATGGTGTTTGAAGCTCTACTCAGTTTAGCAGTGCCTTGATATATGGAATGTGTTTAATACAAATTATATTCAAATATAAGAAAATCCGTATTTGTAGATCAGGGAGTCTTAAGGTTAGAAGAGACCTCTGAAGGTTGTGGAGCCCAAAGCAGAGCTAGCTCTGATGATGGCTCAAAGCAGGGCTAACCTCAAAATTAGATCACGTTGCTCAAGCCTTGTCCACTGGAGTTCTGACTGTGTCCAAAGATGCCGATTCTGCCACCTGGCAGGGACAGAGCTTAAACACAGCTCTCTGTGAAGAGAGGGTAGCTTCAGCTACCTTCACTGGGAGGGTTTATCTGCCTGTGCAGCGGGATTTCCCTTGCTGCAGCTTGTGACCATCAAGATGGCACAAAATGCTATTAGATACTTTAGCTCTTTGAATGAGAACTTGCAACCAAACTACATCAGAATTCCTTGTATTTAAAAGTCTCTAAATGATTGACTTGAAATTTGTAACAGATAGGGAGTTTGCCTGTGCGTAGGAGTTTGAAGAGATACCTGTGAGGGTTCTTTTTTCAAAATAACCTATAATTCTGCATGCCTGATTTCTCTTTGTTAGGTATTTACCCTCATCCATAGATGTAATGGTTGTGATTGCATAGATTTTATTGAAAAATTGGCTTAGGGGAAATACCCCCAAAATGGTTCATCTCGCTTATTTAGATGAGAGTAGGAAAGAGAAAGTAAATTTATTTTGGGGGTTGAGGGACTTAAAAATAGCAAGACACTTCAATTAAAAATAGATCGCTAAATAGGAGCAAAGAAAAGAATTCTCCTCAAATGCAAAACAGGCTCTTGTATGTGTGAAGCTTTGGAGAGGAGCAGTTGATAAGATTTTTGTAAGGCAAGAGCAATAAACAAGGAAAAGTTTATTCTCTTTTTGTTGTTGTTTGTAACAGGAAAAAGTATTTTAAAAACGTATGCACAATGTTATATTCTCCCTTCCATCTTTTTGGGTCAGAAGTTAACCTTTTGTTACTTGCATGTATAGTAACCTGCGTTTTGTTCACTCTCATACTCTGTTTAATGTGTTGGGAGTTTTTTGTTTTTAACTTTATTTTAAGCATTCGGGCTACTGAAAGAAACAAACAGAATAAGGGAAAAGACACTATCAAAATGTCTTATTTAATCTGAATGGTGTCAATGATACTAAAAGAGGGGGGAGGAAGCACAAATTGTGTTTTAAGTTGTTCTCTGAAACACTAGATTGCATGTGTTTCATAAATTTTTGAAAACAGATATTGCAAGAGAGGTTCTCATCTCTGAGGTATGCATCCTGGTAGAATTTGCTACTAATTGCTGGAAAGGAGGAAGATCATCAGGAAAAGAACATTGCTTTTTGCTTTTGTTACAGAAGAGGAAAGGGGCATCAGTTAGTGATCTTGTCCCTGGCTGGACAAACACTTGGCGTGTGCTTCGCTGTCCTCTGCTTCACTGTGGGTGCTCCACTTGGATGTCCATGCTGTTGCTATACCTTGCTATTTGTATATAACAAAGAGTCTTTTATTTGTATATCTGTTCCCATGGCTGTATTTACAAAAAACCCTTCAATTTTCTGAAGTGTGATAAAACACAACTACCATTCTTAGTGACCATCTTAGGCCATTGGGACCTGCGCTCCTCCCATACAGATAATGTTACATCAAATGTACAATACCTCCACCTCCATATTGTCAAGCAGTGTCATCCCCGCAGCAGGTTGCAAAATTGCCAAGTAGTATTTTATATGATATGACAGTATTTTAGATAATGTTCTTCACTTTATGACTGCTTGTATGTGTCCATTTTGCTATCTTAATTCTAATACCAAGTGTAAACAGGCAATGAGTCAATGAAGAAAAGCACGTTTATAGTATCTACGTATCAAGGGAATGTGAGTGACTGCATATACCTGGCAACTTTTTTAGTCCTTGCAGATTTACAGGAAAAAAAAAATTGCATGCCTTTGGTTCAAAGAAAGAATTTCAGTACTGGAAATAAAATTATGACATAAGAAAACACCCTAAACCACCTATAAAGCTTTGCAGACTCAGTAAAGGGTTTGGGTAATGTTCTAGGGAAGTGAAGTTTCAGAAGATCTTAATTTTAATGAAAATGACACTATGGGGCTTTTTCTCCCTTCAGATATAAGCCATAAGGAGAAAAGTTCATGCTGTTTTAATGAATTTTAAAAATGACCTTTTTGTAATCTGAGTAGTTACAGGAAGAAATTATAAAAAAGCGCAAAAAATACCTTCAAATCCCAAATGACTTCCTGAACAGATATTTATTCCCTGCAATATGTTTGTCTTTCTAAACAGATCCAAGGGTTGGTTTATTAAATTTACATTTAATTCTTGGTGCCAAGAGAGGATTATGAGTAAAATGAGAATATTTTTTAAGTAGGTTTATGCACCAACAATTGGAAACATTCTGATAAGACATGACTTTTCTTCCCTGGACTTTTCCTGGCCTAAAAGCCCTAAAATCCCTGGTCTGGTTGTGGGAAAAGCTATGTTAATTCAGGTATAATGTAGACAGCCATATGGTATGAGAAGAAACAGAGCGATTTTTTTTTTTTTTTTTTAATTAGATAATGGTGGAGATACTGTAGACTACAGCATGCTACAGTGCCAGCTGGAAACTGTGCCGTGCCCCTTGCCAAACAGCTGAAGCTTCCCTTTTCTAAGCTTTCTTCATCAGGGCTTTTTTACAAGTTCTAGTTCCTCTAAGCACAGGGATATCCATCCTAATAATTGGGAAAATGAGTAGATGAGCGAGTAGACTGGCTTGGTTAAACAGGGAGCTCATGGCTGGATCATTAAGCTTAAGAGGTAGTACTTAATGGTTGGTTTCCTGCCTGCAGGTTGGTTACAAGCAGACCCGCAGGGGTCTGTTGTAGGACCTAGATTATTTAATATCTTTATCAGTGACCTGGAAGAGGAGATGAGCTTATTAAGTTTATGAACACCAAACTGCAGGTGCAGTTGACCTGCTTGAGGGCAGGGCTGCCATTCAGAGGGACCTAGGCAGGCTAGGGAATGGACCAGCAGGAACTGCCTAAAATTCAGCAAGAGCAAATGTCTTGCACCGGGGGTGGACTGACCTCCAGAAGTCATGCATGCTGGGGACCGACTGGCTGGGGAGCACAGGGGGCCAGACGTGAGCCGCCAGTGTGTCTTGGCAGGAGTGAAGGCTAACAGCATCCTGGAATGTAAACCCAGGAATTAAGGGAAGTGATTGGACCTCTTTGCTTAGCACTCAGTAGACCGCATCAGGAATACAGTGTCCAGCTTTGGATGGTTTTTCCTGTACCACACTGGAAGAGGAAATATATTGATCAGCTGCAGCACATTCAGCAGAGGCTGCTGAGATGGCCGGGGCTGGAGCCCCTCTCCTGTGAGGAGAGGCTGAGGGAACCAGACTTCTTCATCCTGGAGAAGAGCTGGCTTTGAGGAGACCTAACACCAGCCTCCCAGTACTTACCAGGAGGTTATTAAAAAGATGGAGCCAGGCTTTTTACTGAAGTAAAAAGGTGGGAGAATGAACCACAGTGGTCATAAATGGGAACAGGAGAGGTTTTGAATTAAGGGGGGGAAAAGAATACTGTAAGAATAACTAATGGCATTATGGTTTTTTTTCTTTTGCATTCGTCTGTATGAAACTTTTTTGGCGCATTCATAAACTTTCTGCACATCGTTACTGTGCAGGTTTACTTTCCTCTATCTTGTTGCTTGCTAGAGAAGTCTTCTGGTCATAACAGTTAGAGCTTCCTTCTTTTCCTGATCCTTGGTGAACCAAACCACCCCGCGTCACTTCTGAGGGTCTATATTTTATCTTTATTAGATAGCCAGGAAAATATGCTTGGAAATAAAGATGCTTCATAAATTGGCCAAACTGTTAGGTTGAATGACTGCTTTGTTGTTAATAAATTATGTTGAAATAATTTTTAATTAAATCTAGGTTAAAGTAAAATTCAAAACCACACTCTATTTATGTTTCAAGTAGAAACCAAATGACATAAACAGCACAAATCCAGAAATGGAAGAGAGGGTTATAGTTAATTGATTTACATTAAGGTTGAGTCTGGAAGACCTCCTTCTTGTATATCCAGATGGTTTCCCATATTTTATTTCTGGAAACACACCTTGACAGGGATGCTGTCGCATTTGTACACCCATCTCTGCTCTGTCTCTCCCTGCTACAACTTTACCAGGCATTTCCTTGTTCACAGATGGAACTGTCTGCTGCCACGTTTGTATGAAAACCTCCAGTTCAGTCTTGTCTCCTGGTTCAGCTAAAATCTGTCAGTCCCTCTGACACAGCTTATTAGCTCAAGCAGAACTGGGCCTAAAGCCATCCACTTTACCTCTCTTCTGGTTATGTGGGCAGTATCAGCTTTCTGATCATCACTAGGGCCTGTGATCTGAGTGCCATTTGTGAATGGGTGTGATGGAAAGGCCTTAATGAGATCTTTATCTAAATCTTTTTGTTTCATAGCAACTCTTAAGTAATTTATGTTCTCTTTACTTGTCCCTACAGCTAGAACTCTCCAGGTTCTCCTCATCTCATATCTGTCTCTCTTTTTTTTTTTCAGTTACTGCAGCATTCTTTTCTCTGACCCCTTTTATATGCTTCCAGAATGATCTGCAAAGATATAAATGTAATGTTTGCATTCTTAATACATCCGTTCACTATGTCTTTCTTCCCTAGTTCATGAAAAATAGATTGCTTATCTTTGTATCATGCACTTCTGTTTTCTGCTGGGTTGTTTGGCTCTCAATGGCAACTGGTCCTGCACATGCACTTAATGATCCAGTGAGTACATCTTGACCTTTATCCCATGCTGCACATTCTGTTCAGAAAGAATATTGTTTATGTATACTGCAAAATCAACATTTTCCAATTTTTTCGTCCTGAATTTCTTGTGCAAATTTCTGCAAGAATTTTGACAACGTGTAGGTGATGTTCTAAGACCGCTGACCATAATAATAGGCAGCAGTGCTGTCTTTGTTGTTTGTCTGTAGGGTTTTTGTATTTCCTTTACAACCTTGAGTTGTAAGGGATAGTTTCTTTATTCTGGTCACAGTTAAGTGTGTTAGACTGATTTCTAGGCAATACTGAGATACAGGTAAGTAAGGAAAAGGTAGAGAGTGTCTATCTGTGTTTATAAAGGCGTGGAAGTTATATTCAAGGCAATCTGAAAATTATAAGGTGCGCCTGACTGAGGAAAGTCCTGGTCAGCAGCTACTCACAGCAGTGAGAAAAATGGGACAATAGTAGTAAGTACAAGTAGGACAAGAGTTTGAAGGTAAAATGTAAGCATACTTTGGATTATGCTGAGACTGAGCTACCTGCAGATGAATTGTCAGATACGTAGGAGACTAGTGAGGGAAAGCAGTTTGACGTATAATGTCAGATAAATGTGTGAACACAAATGAGTCACCTTGGACTGGGTGCTGGTAAGTAGAAAACACTGCTCAAAGGGGGAAAAGTTAGGAAAATAGATAAGAAAATTGATAGGAAGCTATGTTGTAAAAGGCAAGGAGATCACATGGGATCACAACAGTTCAGAGGAGACTAGGGATTAAACAGAGTCATCGGAGTGTTTTATTGCAGTTCTTGTTCACCTTCTGAAAATAAATTGGGTTTTGGCATCCTGACAAGTCACAGTCAAACAGGAAGGGTGATGTAATATGTGTTTTCTAGTGATTTGTGCTGGGTTTTTTTTTCCCAAGGAGCAAGAATTTACCCACCTAGAAAAAGTAAAGTTAATTGCATAGGGGAAGCTGAATGTGATACGCAATGCTCACATAAAGGCTTCCTCAGCCTTGTATACTTACCTGTATTATTGTGGCTGGCGTTGGTTTCTTCAGTTGTATTTACTTCTTTACGTAGCTGCACCTAATTCATTATGAATTGAAGTAGGAAATAACCTTATCTACAGACAATCACGTTGGCCAATGAATTAATTACAAGAAAGCTATCAGCTAAAATGATATCTGCAAAGGATGACTTGTTGCGAAACTTCCCTTTAAGATGTAACTCTTTCAGGAAAGAGTAAATGGTGTGTACTGATGCGGGCTCCAAGAGAACTGTAAATAGATTAATTTCTTTCTCTTGAGTTAGAAGGTAGCGATGTACAGATAATCAGTTAATGCTGAACATACAATACATCCCTCAAGCCTTGCTGCTGGACCTTTCAATTTTTCTCCTTACTAAGCAGTTTTGATCAGAAGTTGTAAGGTCTTTGGCTGTGCCTGAACATAGAGTGTTTATTACGGTTCTGGTTTGGTTAGTGCTTAACATCTGTTAAGGGAAAATCTGTTAATTTTGGAAGCTGATGGTTCAGTAGTTTTATTCTCTGTGCAGTGAACCACTGCCTGTGGAAGACACTGGTGAAAAATGGTCATTGTTTTTTTTTTCTTAAGTTCAAACTAAGAGCATGTACTTAAGAATAATACTTTTACACCTGTTTCCAGGGTCAATATGTCTAACTAAAACGATTCAGAGTGTGCACAGATACAGCACAACTTTCAAAACAGAAATGGAAGGCTTTCTTAGGCTGAGGCTTATGCCTTTGGCCTGTTGTCATAAGCGTATCCTTCCAACCGTTAATCTTGCTGTTTTGCTTAGAAGATTTTTTTTTTTTCCCTATATGTATTTTGTAGGGTTTCTATCTGCACTGGTTTCTGTGCAGGAGAAAAGTAATGTGACAGTATGTGTGTGGCTTTGGAGAGACAGAAGTGGATGGAAGGGGGTCCATTTAGTGGCTTGTCATCATTAATATTTCTCTTTGGTTTACTTTTTAATGCTTTTCTACAAAGCAGTAACAACTCTTCAGGAGAATCTCTTTGGCTTCAGCCTGTTGTTACGAGGCAGCAGAAGCAGCAGCCTGGGGAGCTGCCGGTCAAACTTCCAGGTCCCCCCTAAGCACATAGAAATCTTGCAGAGGCTTCTCTTGTAATCTTCGCTTATTGAATCAGCCTTAGTTGGACACTCCGCATCCGTTCAGAGGACAGCTTAGTTGATTGGGGGGGGGGGGAATAAATTAAGAATCACTATGACTTTGTCTCTTGTGGTTTGCAATGTCAGTTACACTTCCTTGCTTGATGAAACAAACAATATAATAGGGAGTATTAATTACCATTGTATTTTCCTTTGGAAAGTTTGAAAGTCTTTAACTGAGAAGCGTCTGTGAATGTAGCTTGTGAAGCAGAGAAGTAGGGTGGAATACTCTTTTGATTTATGTCCCTCTACTCATTTAGTTTACCACATGTACCGTCCCTCTGTGCAAGTGCTGTTACCAAACCACAAAAGAAATAATTAGTAGGCAAGGAACATTTGGTTTTGTGTTGCAATTTGCAGAGTTCTGAAGAAATGTGTTTTCTCTGTGTGCATGTGCATGTGTTTTGTGGTAATGGTCATCAGTATTTAAAGAAAGATCAAAGTTCTTTCAAACCTCCCTGTGCAACTTAGACTTAGTGCAGTTGTATTTGACTTCAACTTTATATGTGGAAATATCACATTGTGAATTATGTTTATTATTAAACATTAACTTAGAAAATAACGTGTTCTGAGTAGCTATGAATTGTTAATAGCCCTTAAATTCAAAGAGAAACATGAAATTCAGGTATATGCAAGGGTAAAAATGCTGTTTTGGGGGTAAAAGGACACTTATTGATTAAAGCTTTCAAGCTTTAAAAATAAGCTTTCAAAATAGACCAAACTTGAGTGGGCCACATGCTGAATTAGTACATTTTTGGACATGAAAAATATGCTTAATCCTTCCTTTGAGGTAAGAAAAAGGATGGGAAAGTGCTGCAGGAGTTCGTATCTCTATAAATTGTCTTTGGACAGTGAAGCAGATGAATTGTAAGATTTAAAGAGCATAGATGTTGTGTGAGGTAAGCATTCAGTAGTATTTACTAGTTTGTTTTAATGAGGCAAAAGATGTGATTTAATAAGAATCATTGTGAAAATGATTGTCATGCCTTATGTCAAACAGAGCTGTTGATTTTCAAGAGCCAAAAACAGTCATTGAAGGCAGGAAAATATCCTTCATATACGGCACTGTGGAACTGAGACTCCCCATAAAGATTTTACTCCTTTCTCTGAGATATCCGGAATGGGATTGTGTCAAAATAAGACTCTAGCTGTGTTAGAAGCTTGGATGGATCTCTGATGGTATTTTTTATTCCTTTGCTTTAATCACAAGAGTCAAGAGAAGTTCTAAACAACTTTTTATCTTTCCCCTCACCCCCCAGTTTTGTTGCTTTATAACTTCACCCCTATATTGCAAAATGACAGGGTTACTCTTCATATCTTGTTTTACCTTAGTTTTAAATTCTGCATTAAAAGTTAGATGTAGCAAAATTGAAAATTTCGGAAACTTCTCAAATTGGGGTAGATTTAGTTGGGTTGACTTTGAGATTCTTACATGGTAATGTAATAACCGATTACATAGGGCACTTCTGCTGTGCACTGCGTACACTGCGGTGATCTGTCTGCAAGTTCGTATTCTCCAGAGGTAGTTGTTAGACTGAGAAGTGATGCTGTAATTAATAATTATGGAAGTGTTTGCTGGTATATGGACTTTACTCTTGTTTATTTAGCAGAGGCTTTAAGGGGGAAAGGTGGAAGTGTCGTTTGCAAAATGCCAATATTTGAGTTGCAAAGGAAGTATCTCAGAAGTTTGAGAAGTTTAAACTTGTGATCTGGCAAGCATTCTAGAACATAAGATTAAAATAATGTCTTGGTTTTCTTTTATTTTTGTGAAAGAGGAAATTGATAATATTGTATGTAGACTCACACTATTAATAAAACTGAATTCTACAGGTAATGCATCTTAATTTTTCATAGTGGCATTGAAAGTGAGTTATTTTTCATTATAATGCAACCAGATTGACTAAATATATGCATTCCAGATGATACCTAGAACACCAGTGTTTTTTAACAGCACTAGTCACTTTTTCCACTACTTAATCTATTTTCTTACATGCACTTGTCTTTGATCTCTGTTTTGAAGTTTCAGATTGTTTGCCCTTGTACTGATTTTATAAAATATCTTTATGGAGGCTCATTCTTGTTTTGATATTTAGTGTGTTGAAGATTGTTCTATTATGTTAATCTGTTATATATCCCAATATAGTGTATATAACCGTTCGTAATGTAAGTAATACTACATTTCTTAATGTAAGGATTTTAGTTTATTATAGATTGTATTGGGTTTGCATGGCAAGGTTTTGGTAACAGGGGTGGGGGGCTACAGGGGTGGCTTCTTTGAGAAGCTGCCAGAAGCTTCCCCCACATCCAACAGAGCGAATGCCAGTCGGCTCCAAGACAGACTCATCGCTGGCCAAGGCTGAGCCCGTCGGCAATGGTGGTAGCGCCTCTGGGGTAATGTATTCAAGGAGGGAGGGAAAAGAACCTTGCGCAACTGCAGCTGGAGAGAGGAGTGAGAGGATGTGAGAGGAATAGCCCTGCAGACACCCAGGTCAGTGCAGAAGGAGGGCAGGAGGTGCCCCAGGCACCGGAGCAGAGATTCCCGTGCAGCCCATGGTGGGGCAGCCTGTGCCCCTGCAGCCCAGGGAGGCCCACGGGGGAGCAGATCCCCACCTGCAGCCCAGGGAGGACCCCACGCCGGAGCAGGGGGATGCCTGAAAGAGGCTGTGACGCCATGGGAAGCCCACACTGGAGCAGGCTCCTGGCAGGACCACTGTGGCCCCATGGAGAGAGGAGCCCAGGCTGGATCAGGTTTGCTGGCAGGGCTGGTGACCCTGCGGGGGACCCCCGCTGGAGCAGTCTGCTCCTGAGGGACTGCACCCCGTGGACAGGATGGACCCAGGCTGGAGCAATTCCTGAAGAACTGCAGCCCATGGGAAGGACCCATGCTGGAGCAGTTTGTGGAGGGCTGTCTGCCGTGGGAGGGACCTCAGGCTGGAGCAGGAGCAGGGTGTGAGGAGTCCTCCCCTGAGGAGGAAGGAGCAGCAGAGACAGTGTGTGATGAACTGACCCCGACCCCCATTCCCCGTCCCCCTGCGCCACTGAGGGGGAGGAGGCAGAGAAATAGGGGGTGAAGTTGAGCCTGGGAAGAAGGGAGGGGTGTGGGGGAAGGTGTTTTATGATATAGTTTTTATTTCTCATTACCCTACTCTGACTGGTAATTAAGCTACTTTCCCCAAGTCGAGTCCATTTTGCCCATGATGGTAATTGGTGAGTGATTTCTCCCTGCCCTTATGTTGACCCATGAGCTTTTCATTACATTTTCTCTCCCCTGTCCAGTTGAGGAGGGGAGTGACAGAGCAGCTTTGGTGGGCACCTGGTGCCCAGCCAGGGTCAACCCACCACAGAATGAAGTCCATCTTCTTCACATCTAAAGAAAGGAAATGGATTATGGAGAACAGATTCTTCCAGAGTTTGGATGGGTGCAAGACTGTAAGGGTGCTTAACATACAAGCATACATGCGATCTTTCCCGCATTGTTTTAAGAACACGACACTGAGGCTTTTGAGATTTGGCTGTTAGTAGGTAATCACAATAATAGTCTCCTCTTCAGAGAGCAAATGGTACCCTGATGATTTTACTGACGTACTTGGGGAGGAAGGTGAATATGATCAGCTGTTCAGTACTTGCATGAAAAGCTAATTAAACTTTTTAATCCTACCTTTGAGGCATGTCTTGGAAAGGTCCAAAGTACCATGGGTTTTGAAGAGAGAAGTTTGCTTATTGTCTGTTCTCTGTGCTGCAGTTTTTAAAATATGAAACTGGTTTTTGCCAGGATAGAGTATAATCTTTGATTAAAAGTTTCAAAGCCTTTGGCTCAGAGGTAACTTTGGGCAAGCTTTTATTTGGGGCATATTTAACTGATATTTCTGTGAAAAGTTTGCAACTTAAGAGGCCCAGATGATTCTTATTTTTAACTGCTTGGCCATGAATATTTATGGCCGGTTACTTTTAATGAGTTAGAGCCTCATAGGCTTCATGTAGCTTTACAAAGATTGTGGCTGACGGCTCTCAGTCTCATTCCATGCCATGGTAATCACCGTTGTACTTGATTTTCTTCCTCTTGCTGCTGTTCTGTTTCCCTTGCTGATGTTGTCTGGGTTGGGTTTGTTGGTTTGTTGTGTTTTGGTTTGGTTTTTTTTTCCCTGTTATTGTTTTGCTTTGGGTTTTTTTGTTTGGTTTATTGTTTGTTCGGTTGGTTGTTTTTTTCCAGGGAGACAGTTTTCGGGTTTTACAAGGTTTTGTAGCCTGTCATTTTGTTCCGCTTCTACCAGTTTCCCTTTGTTGTTCTTCTCTGGGCTGCCTTGTTTAGTTGCTTTGTAGTGGTTTAAAACTTTTTAATAAAGTCTTAAATAACAGAAATAATAATTTCTGAGCACCTCTTACACTTATGTAGACTTAATCAGAACTGAACTGTCCCAGGTGGTGCTCAACTGTCAGTTAGCTGACACACTAACAAATCTATTTCCAAGATAACAAGATTGAACTTTCCTGTAATGTGGTGATGTTTAGATCCTAGACGGTATCTGGCACAGTGTACATTTACCCAGCTACTCGGATCCTTGATTTGGAGTGTAAACACTATGCAGTGTTCATGCAACACTTATTTTGTATAATTCGATAGGCTGTTTATTATAAGTAAACAGTCTTGCCTGTTGAAATAATCAATGAAATAGTTATATGCACATGAGAATTCATTATGTTCTTTGAAAACTAATTTCTGAATGAGAATGTTAATATGAAAAGCAGATGATGCCATGGTTGTGTCTGGCACCACTAAGTGACAGTATCACTAGTCGCAGGTTGATGCGGATTGACTCTCAGCTGAATAGTCGCCCAAGCCGTGGGTAGCTTAAGACAATAGTTTTCTTGATGGCTGTTTTGTATGACAAACGCACTTTTCTTTCTAAACACCAGATCCTCCTTTCAGCTTTGTATAATGATTTGTCTCCCAAACTATTGGGAAGAATGAAATAGCTCTGACTATGTGGACGTTCATTCTCTTCCAATAGAGCAGCTGTATTTTCTATACTGTCTTGTGAGTATGTGTAAGAAACAGTTATATCTACAATTACGGTGCTGTAATTGTGACTTAGTAATTAGCTAGAAGATCAGTTGGCTGATAACTAGAAACTTTTGAACTATATTACTGTTAATATCAGGTTGTATGCACAGACTTGTCATTCAATCGGTATATACATACATACATACATATTTCCCCCCCAAAAAGTTTCATACTAACAGATGTGTCTCCTGACAGAGAGCTTGCTAAATTCTATTCTTATACTTGTCTCTCCCAAAGCATAGTTGCTTTAACTTTTATCATGTCGTGACAGCAACTGCAAGGATATAGCATCTTTCTTTCCTGTAAAGAAAAGGTGTTTTCTCTTTTTTTTTTTTTACCAATTATTTTTGTTGATGATTGGTCATCCTAGCTGACATGGACATCTGTCCACAACTCTGAGTTGAACGTGTTGAGTCCCAATAAGAAAGAAGACCTTCTGGCTTGTTTGTTTTTGGGAGAGTGTTTGCTGTTTCATGTAACATCAAAGTAATGCTTCAATTGAGATAATTACTAAAGTTTAGTAATTGTCTGGGAAATAATTCTTCATTAACTGTAGCTAGTCATAACCAGTGGTACCAGTGAGATTTTCATAACATGGTCAGTCATTGATGCTGTCTCTTTAGACTGTCGTGCCTTTTGTCTTAATGAAAAGAGGGGGTGAGAGGGTCTTTAAAACCTGTTATAGAATTTGTGGAATTATTAATAAAACACTCTTAGTTCTAAAACATCTGTTCTGTAAATGAGCTATATACCCTGGAAGTGGGTATATATAATATATATATATAAAGCAAGACAACCTAAAAAGCTAACAATCTGACGACACGAGAACCAAAAGGGGTCATCTCCATGTCTCAGAGAACTTGGACATGTGGAGGGGTGGTGAGTAGTATGTGCTAGCTACACTGACCATGTGCTAAAAACATGAGGACAGGAGAGTTTAGGATTTGTAATATGACTTAAGTCTAAAATGATTTTATTCTAGCAGAAGTCACAATGTACAGGAGAAAAGCCTGTTAAATGGTTTATTCTCCTGATGCCTGTGTATATAGATTCAAACAAATTAGTTCAGGGAAGTAATACTAATTCTTTTTTTTGGTTTAAAGGTAAGAATCATAGATACTTTGGGGAGCTTTCAATAACATACCTTTGTAGTTGTCCATTTGTAAACCACAATTAAGATGCAAGCTAGAACACATGTTGCCCCAGATTCACAGAAGCCAACCTTACTCACTACTTTGACACAGAGCAGATGGCTTGTTATAATGTAATTGTTGATGCACTTAGAACTGAAAGCCATGACTGGTGTTGCTTATAATTGCTACCGATTAAAAGACTGAAATGCCTTTAAGAAGGCATCACTATTCTCCCCTCCTGCTAAGGGTTTAGTGACGTCCTAGGCCAAGAAGGTATTTATGCTTAGAAGATGCCTGAATATCAATTGGATCTTAAATTTGTGCTTTTTGTATTTGTACATAGGTAGATTTTTCTGGAGGGCTGGAATGAAGCATTTTTATGTAATTTGATGCTTTTTGTGCATACTCTGGGCATACAAAGCACATGAAGAAAAAGATGTTAAATGTATGCTCTCTAAAAATCTTTTTTTAATTAATTCCTTTTTTTGGTTTTTCTCCTCACTAAAATCTAATTTTCTTTGAAGAAAACTCTTTTCGTGGATGAAAAAGGTTAAGGTACCTTGCCAGGCAGATGCAGTCCACTTTGGAAGTGGTGATGGCAAGTACTTCACAAAACCGTGTGGTAGACTTGCAGGGATACTGCATCGGGAACTAGATCATCCAAAGAAGCTGAGCAGTAAGGTTACAACTGGTAAATTGTATGTTTCTGACTCTGCAGAAGGCTTAACAATACCAGAGAAGGAGGAGGTCAAAATGAAAGGGCAGCTTTAACTTTTTTGGTCATGAGTAGGCAGTCTGGACACGCTAGTGCTCTTCATGATGGAAACAGGATAAGAATTACTATTAGACTGCCAGCTGGTTGGGAGAACACAAGTGGATAAGCTGTGCCTTTTAGGATTCAACAGTGATTGCAGAGCACAATATATAACTGGATCAGATATTACTGCGATACCACTCTCTTAACTTCAGTCAGTTGACTTCAGCAGACTTGGCTTGGGGATGAATTAGTGCCATAATGTTTAAATAGAACAAAAACATGTAAGCTTTCTACAAACATGTCTTACGCTTTTTGTTGAACATTCAAGGCAACTCATTGAGGAGGGAAAAAGTGGAACGCAAAGAGTGTTCATTATTCTGTTCTGAGAAGTACAGGTGTAGGTCAAGGTCAAGCTGTTTGCTCTTGAAGAGTTGTATTCTTAATAAATTGGCATCAGCATCACAATCCTTGATCTCATCACATAATTCAGTGTTTTCTCTGGGCTATTTTAGGAGGAAAACAATTAGAAAAGGTTGTGTTCTCATTCATTTCCAAGTTGCTTACTTTCACTGGAGTAAGCAAGATCTATGGTCATTGAAACATCCATTTTGGTTAAAATTTGAACGATCTTTTGCATCAGAGACAAAAATATATAATGCCCCATCTCTTGCTTTTAATTATCACAGCTCAGTGATTTAGATAGTGCTCTGGAATGGCAAAACTTTGGCTGACTGCCATGGTACACAGTAAACCCACAGAAGCTAGGAATCAGTAGCTAGTAATAAAAAATTCATTTTATGGTATTTCCACCCAAGTGAATGGAAATACATCTCTAAGTCAAGTACAACTCTTTGCTTATTTCATGTTTTAAAAGATATTTAACACTTTTTCCATTTTGTTTTTGACACTGTCTCTCAAGGCCTGAAAAGCTTGATACTCTAATGGTGAGCAAGATACAGAATCATACGAGATGAAGGACCTGTCAGCAGAGTCCCAGAATGACTCTAGGGTGAGAAGCTGTAAACTTACCTCCTGTTGCTGGCATTTCCATTGGGATGTAGGTCCTAAAAAAACTCAGGGAAGTTTTAATAAGAACATTGTATGAGTTAAAAAATAGCTTAGAGCTCACGTGAAGGGACTTTCAGGGGACCACGTCACTCTTGTCTTTAGGGAGTGACTTTTTTTTCTTAGAATTTTTCAAGCTGTGTCTAGTTTAAATGGCAAATAATATTTATATTAGCTATAACCCTTTATTTAGTTATTGTGTGGTTGTTTGTACTGCACAGTAACTGCAGTTTAACTGCATTAAAACCATATAATGCAACAGTTATTGCAAGAGAAAATGGAATAGAAGACAAAATTCGATTCAGAAGGTTGTTTCCTTGCTCTTCCATTATTTCTCTTCTGCTCCAAATCAGGCTATTTTTGTACTTGGTTGTCACTGTCCCTTTTTTGAGGCCTGAGGAGTAGCACATTTTAAAAATAGGCTTTGTGTTGGAGATTAATTTGTTTCTAAGGAAAAGTATCATTTCATGAATCCTTATGCTCTCATAAGGAACTAAGGGGTGGACCTTTCATTGCCAAAGAAGTGGGGTGGGTTTTCCCCCCCCCCCCCCCCCATTTTAAAAAAAATGCTTTTTTTTTTCCTTATTCAAAGATTTTTCCAAGGAATTTTCAAATTGGCTTATCACATGTGTCTTTTTGGTGAGAAGTGAAAAATGAATATATACACTAACTTTGAAGTGATCCTTAATTGCCCTTCCTGTCTCACATGGTAGAAAGTGGGAGCAGAGGGAAGAGCAATTGGAGTTCTGCAATAAAGACTAACTCAGGAATGCAGAGAGCCCAGTACATGTTTATTATGTTTAAATAACTTAAAATGAGAAATTGCTTTTTAAAACTGCATTTAAAAAAAAAAAACAAAACCACACCAAACTGAAAACCCCCCACTTGTCTCTCCTGAAAATTAACATGTGGAACTAGATGATATCCATGATCATGTGCTGCTTGCAATTATCATTGTTTTGATTGCTTCCAGTTAATAGCAGCTCCCTTGAAATGTCCATTTTTTCCTGTATTTTTCAATGTTTTCTTTGTGTTCATATTTTTTTTCTTGATGAACTTAATTTCTGGTCAAATTGGAGTTGATGTTTGTTTTCATCCAGGCTATAACTGAAAGATTACTTTCAGCTTTGTCTATGGTCTCACTGACCTGTTCTGGTTATCACATTGTGATACCTCCCAGTCTAGGTATATTGTACGCCATTTTCGAAACTTCCATTATGCAGCAGGAAACTCAGTTTTCTGCCTCTGTTTTCTCATCATGCACAAACAGAACATTCAATATACTCTTCTCTGCCCATCATTAGTTTTTCTTTATTCTTCGTAACCATGGAACAGCTGCATCTCAGTCTTCTAGGAGCATGGGTTAAATCAAATTGAGCCCCACAAAATTGGTTAAAGATAGGAAAAAATAATTGATTGGGGATTAAGAAGAGGTGGAGGGTATCTGTCTGCCCTTGGACTTTAAAAAACATCCATGTATGCAACTGGTTCCTTGGAATTGTTTTTTCTCCTTTGTTAGCAGCAACAGTAGTAGTCATTTTCAGATCTGAGCTGTTAGGCATTTCACAAAATAAGCATTCACAAACTTGATGGTCTCGCATCTCTTTTTTTAAAGATGACATTGAACTGTCCTAAATAATATTTTAAAATATTATGTAAATTCTCTCTAGAATACACTAGAACAAATGTTGAGTTATATCAGAATTAAATCCAAATTTAAGTAAGTGCCTAGCATTATCATTATTCATATTTGTGTAGTCAACTTCTAAGCTTTAAATACCAACTGATATGAGAGGGTGGAAACAAGGTGATGGGCTTATCCAGGGGCAGCTCTTGAGAAGGGATGGCAGGATGGTAACACAGATGGTACGCACCGATTTCACTTTTAAATTCTGGAGTCAAATGTTGGGATGTGTGTCATTAGAATGTATTTTTAGGGAAACAGAAATTGAAAATGTAGAAACAGACACTACTTTCTCTCTCCTACTCATACTCTTTCCCACTTCAGAAAGAAAACCTGGCATGCTCTTCTCTGCTATTACCATATGTGTGTTCTGAGGAAGTCTCACAAAAGCCTGTGTCTGCTGCTTCACCACTAACTCCATGTGCTATGGGCCAGGGATCCCCAGGATAAGTTGCTCCAGGATGGGCTGGTTCCAGTTTCACCAGGAGTCCCTCCTGAGAGCAGAAGCTGTAAAACGCTGGAGTTATCAAACCACCTCGCTGTGACCGTGGTCACCAGAGCTAACTGGTTCGGTCCGCAAGCACGAGCTTCTCATGCATGCATTGCCATTTGATGCAGTTTTATTATTATTTCCACTCTTGTGTTTTGAAATTACTTCAGTGTGGTATACTGATTGCTAAAATGATCCCTACGAAAATGTCACATTAATCTGAGTATATCAGTTTCTCTGTTTTGTGTTTTAGTCACCTTATTTCAAAGTGAAAATACACTTACTCCAACACCGGGTTGAAAGGATGAACTTTGAATATAGCAAGCTTGAACACCACATTAACTCTTTTCTGCCATTTTTGCTACCTATTTGTATTAAAGCTCAATTCCAAAACATAGTCTTCTGTGTGTTGTAATTTACACATTACAATTATGATGGACTTAGACAATTCTATCATAACATAAGAGACATTTGTTTTGCATGTGCAGGGTGAAACTGCCCTGTCTCTGTCTAGTAAGTAATTGGAGTACGTCTTTATCTGAATCTTTCCTGTTGGAGTGGATTCGCTTGGGGGCCAGCAGGAGACAGGTTAATTCTGTACCCTATAAAGCATGTACCTGGGGTACAATAGACAAAATGCCATTTGAGCTGAGAAGACTAGTTACTTGAGTACTTGCATTATTTCAGGTAATGGAGTGCCTCCGTTATCTTGTACTGCTGGGAGAGAAACTATTCCTGGATGGGCATTTGTGACTCTTTATTTCATCAAATTTTTGAAAAATCATTTACTGATAGTATTGATATGTTTCAAGAAAAGGTTATTCTTCTGTTTTTACTTTCTTATTAAAACAGATTTTCAGTGAAAATTCTTAACTAGCTCCAGCTGATGCTTTGGTGTGGTGTGTTCCACTCACCCCTCTCCTCCCTCCCCTCCCCAAAAAAGCGTGGGGCAAAGCCAGCCTTGTCCCAGGAATGCTGATAGTCAGGATAGTAAAGGAAACAGTAAACTCCACTGAAGTCCATTGTATTCGACTGGTTACTTATGACAGTATCTGTATTAATTTATTTTCAAGAACAATGTTTCCTAGATATTTCTTCCTAAGAAATAACCCTGGGACTCATAGGAGGATATTGAAGAATACATTGCCATTGTTCCTATGTTATTTGAACTGAAGTGAGGGAATGGATGAAGTGTGACCAAGCACTATGATTTTAAGTTCAAGAATGTCATGGTTTCCATAGAAACAGCTAGCTCTGTCATAGCTACCAAGTTAAATGCTTATAGGATTTGGCTCTTTCCTCTAAATAAAATTTGATTATGCTTCATTTTGTTTTCTCTTTTCCCTTCAATTCAAACTTCTCTGAAATTTGCTAACTAATTTTATCAGTGCAAAGTTGCCTTAGCCGTTCCTAGTTTGAGAAAGGAGTCGGACATGAAAATGTATTTGTTTCTCTTCGTAGTAATCTAAAGATATCAAAGTGTCATGGGAACTGGTTATGCAGTTCACCTTAGTCTTTAACAGAGTGATGTGGGGTGCTGTCACACTTCTGTGGTGTTGTGTTGGGATCGCCCTACTTCTGCAAGTGGTATGGCCTCGAATGGGTGATACAGGTCTGTCAGCTGGCTGGCAATGCAACTTCAGAGCTTTGTTCAGTCACATAAGCAACTTATGTTACTTCTCATGTTCCATGCCCATTTTTTTTTTTCCTGATATGAAGCAAATTTATTATAGGTGCTAGGTATTGTAAGGGTAGAGTAAAGGCCCTTTGTGCATCTGAAGCAAAATGCAGGGGTTCTGAGTGTTGCCAAATGCGAATTCTAAATCTTCAGCTGAGGAAATGCAGTTAAGTTACCTGTATTTCCTATAAAGTATCTGGTGAAAATAGGTGTCTAGAAGTGTGATTTGTAAGAACTATAGTTTTATTTATTTTACCAAGTCACAACAAGAGTCCAGAATCAAGGATCTCTTCTCACTCATGAGAATGCTTGCATTCTTGGGCCACAAATTCATACTTCTTGCTCACTTACTTTCTTACCTTATGCACCTGCATCTCAGTCCCTCTACCAGCTAGTTTCTTAGCCAAGAAGGAGCTAATATTATTATTCTGGATGTCTCTTAAATTCACAGAAAGCTCTGAAAATCTTCAGAAAGCTGCTTGGGAAAATTACTCTGGATCCAATGATCACAAGCTGTTACGATTAAAATCAAATGGAAGAATAAATGAAATAGGATTGTACATAAAGGCTTTGGATGTTGATCAAGGGGGTGGATGCTGATTAAACTCAGTTTTCTGGGTTAGTATAAGGAGCATATCTGAAGAGTTTGAGTACTTGGTGTTTCTTCAGGTCAAGACATTAAAGGTATAAAATATCCGCATGCTACATGAGCGAAAGGATGTAGAGAGAGACTTTGAATTTGACAGATTAATAACCACCTCAGGAAGGATATTGAGAAGGACAGGGAAGAAATAATGGAATAAAATTCACAACATATATTAGTTTTCTTATATTTATAATGTACAATATATATTAGTTAGATTATGATGGATTCATTAGCCAATTTTCTTTGAAAGGAGTGTGTTTTTCAGATGAGTGGAATTCTTTAAAGATTAATTTTGGGGCCAGCTATCTTTCTGATGTTTCCATTTATGCCACTGACACAAGGGAAATCAGTATGCTGATGAAACTTGTTGATAATGAAAATTTGGAGGCACCAATAGTACAGAAGATGATCATGGTGTGGTATGGAAAAGACTGGATTATCTCAAAAAGTGAATCAATAGGAACAAAATTAATTGCCTTTATATAAAAATATCCTGTACATCATGGGTGGTTAAAACCAATATTCTGTAGTGCAAGCTTGAAGGCTTATGTCATGGAAATGTCTGGACTAGAGAAGAGCATTGCAAGATTACAGCATTGCAAATTGTGATGTTTGTATGGAAAATGAAGAGGCATTTATAGTTGATTTAAGGAGGTCCTAGTATCATTTTATAAATACCTGAAATATTATGTATCATTCTAATCATGCTTACTTAAGAAAAATGAATCAAAACTGAAGTAGATGCAGATTAAAGTGAATTGTAGAATCACTCACTTTGGAAAGGACCTTGAGAAATTTTCTAGCCCAAGCTCCTGCTGGAAGCAGGGTCACCACTGAATTCAGACCAGGTTGCTTGGGGCTTTGTTGATTGGGTCTTGAAACCCCTCAAGGACAAAGCTTCCAAAGCATCTCTGGGTGACCTCTTCCTCTGCTTTGATGTTCTCAGGGTGAAATCTTTTTTCCTTATCACAGTTCAAACCCTCTTGTTTCTATTTATGACTATTGTCTGATCATCTTCTGTCTTGGACCTCAGTAAAGAGGTCATTGTCTTGGTAATTTAGGCATAGGAAGGCTGCTAAGAGGTGCCCACCAGGCCTCCAGGCTAACCAAGCCTGGTTTCCTTAACCTCTGTTGATGTGCTTCAGAGCTTTTGAAGACAGTGATCACACCAAGGGCCAGCCTATACATGAGGAAAACATTTGCTTGTTTATTTTAGCAAAGTGTGTCCTTGCCTGCAGATGTAGAAGAAAGCCATCAAAACCCCAAGGGGGGAAAAAGCCTATTATAACTAAAGCACAAAGTAGGTCTGGCATTGGTGAATGTAACTGGTCCAAGAGTATACATGCTGGGAATTAGAAAAAAGCTCCACTCAGTGGGACAGTCAGGTTCTAGAGCAGCCTTCCAGGGAGTGTAAAAACTGAAATTCTTCATTCTATTCAGGTGGATACACTTCCAGAAGGGATTACGTGAGATGGTATACCTACCTTATACTGGAGCCTAGAACTAGGTCCCTGCTACCTTGGCCTGTGTAATGCTGCTGTTTCACTTAAACTGTTATTTGGGCTTGATTCAAACTCTTAAGTGAAGCTGGTGGAATTCAGTCAGTAAAGTGTACTGCACGGTGCTGTGAGGTTTCTCACTGGCCTAGAGTCATTAGGAAACTTTGATGCATCTTTGGAGGACAAATTTAGTTCTTATAATTACGAACTTGAACTAGGAAGTAAATGTATTGGATTTTGAGAAGTGAAGCTTCAGTCTGTATTTCTGAACACTCTTATCTCATTGCTTTCCCTCCTGGTCCATCGTTAGTTTTTAATTCAATTTCACATCTATTAAGAAAAGGAAAAAAACTTAGTCTTGTGTATGTATTTTAATCTTGAAGAGCCAAAGAAAAGCAATTAGTTTAAACTTGGGGTTGTATAGCATGTGGCGATATGACACTTCTCCTCCTCTGCATTTTAATTGTAAGATGGGAGGAATGTTAAGCTGCTACTGGAGCGTAAAATCAGTAGCAAAAGAACTTGTTTAACTGAATAGATGGGAAGTCACTTAACCATCAAGAATCATTGTGTAGGTTGTAAATATCTCATTTCTGCATGTTTAAGTGACTTCCCATTTATTTAACTTCAGCTGTGAAATTAGAAGCACTGGCACTAAGACATTTTGTAGTTGTACCTTAAAGAATGAACAAACTCTGTTGCAGATGCCCATAACAAACAAAACCCAACTTATTCTACATCTGCATATACATGACCTAAATTTCTGCTTCAAAAGTTGCAGTTGTTACTACAATCTTTGCACACATATATATATATATTTAATTTATGGGGGTTTCTTTGGTTTACGGTATATAATCTACACTGAAATTCTTCATTGTGTATGCAATGCAACTGATGGGGTAGTTACTGGAGCTGTATTTACGAGACTGGTGTTGGCTGTGGTGGGGGAGAGAGGGCGAGGTTTGCATGCTTGAGATCACAAACAGAATCTGCTTTTATATAACTGTGCAGAGGGGATGTAGTCCACAAACTGTATTTAATCCTACTTCTGATACTGTGGCTCTTCTTAGCTGCTTTCATCAGTAACATTCAGCTGGTGCTATAATGCAGAAGCGTGAGGATGTGATCCTTAGCACTTTATTGTATCAAAGGGCTGGAATTCCCTTTGGTAGCCTAAAAAAAAAAAAAAAGAAAGAAAAAGAAAAAAACTACCAAAACTAAATCAGGATGGTCATTATGTCCCCTGTGGAAGAGCAAACTTGCAAGGGCCATGAGAATCATGAAAGTGTCTCAAAACCAAGACTTTTTGGACAGGAATAGGTAGAGGGGCTTTGTCATACAAGGGATACAGATATAACTTCCGTGCTAACTTTTAAGACAGGAAACAGGATACAGGGTAGCTAAGACCCCTAAGAATCCTTTCATAACTTGAAAAATTAAAATTTGCTGCCTTTGTGTCAAAACTTGTCTACCTAATCAAGATTTTTTCTGCACTTTCCTTTGCGTAAATGTGTATGCACATATGCCTTTTTTTTTTTTTTTACATATGAACTTTCACTAGTGGCATTTTGCCAGAAAGCTTTGTTTCAGATCCCCTATAGTTGGTAGAAGTGGGGTTCTCAGGCTTGCAGAATTACTAGTACAGCAGTTGCAAGCCATTAAATTTCCCAGTGCTCTGGAGGGGAATGAGATTAGGCTCTAAATTTAAAAGCAAGTTTGGGGATTCTTTGCTTCAAATCCTTTGAGGTAGTGTGATGTGCAACTCAAGACTAAGATTCCTTCAAGCCAAGATTAAGAAATATAAATATAAAGAGATATATATATCGTATAGAGAGACAAACATGCAAAGTAAACGTGTCAGTGGCGTGCTGTACTATAAATAAGGAAATACTTTAACCTTTCATTAGAGCAGCTGTTTCCTTGCACTTGATGCAACATCTGCTTGACTGATTTAAGGATTTATTTTGGGCTTCTACTGACATTTGGTGATTTTTTTTTTTTTTATGAAAATATTCCTCCTGCATTTTACACATTCTTTATAGTATATCCTGTAAAATTATTAGTTTACACTGATTTGCCTTTTATAATTCAAAGTAAGACTATAAGAAATGCTCTTCAGCAACAAAAAGCTTCAGCACTATTAACTTATCCATCTTGCAGAGGTGGGGGAGAAAGGAGGAATTAACATTTTTCACTTTCTCCCCACCCCCCACCCCGTTATAGTGTATATTAACTGCAGAAGTATGACTTAATCAAATTTTCCAGGAAGCCAAGTTAGTTTGGGTTATTTCTCTTGTGATATTCTTCTCCTTTCTGTGTTCACTTCAGCGTGGCTGGTGATCTCAAAACTCAGTAGTGAGAATAAAAAGAAATGTGTCTCCTTAATGTTATGCTAGCTGAAGAATAACTTTATTTCTATATTAATGCTGTGTACTAATAATGTTTTAAGTGCTGGGCAGGACTAATCTTCTGGGGTTTTTTTAATCATCTTCTTGTAGGATCCAAATCAGACAGTTCAAGGGAGCTGATGGTTTGGTGTTATTGTCCACTGCCTAGGAAAGCGTTACAATCCTCAAAACAGCTAATCCCCACCACAGATAAACTACACACAGATGAAGGAAAAGAAACCCTTAGATAACCTGCATAAAATCAGACTTGGGGGACTGGACAAGCTGGAGAGGTGGGCCTGTGTGAACCTCATGAGGTTCAACAAGGCCAAGTACAAGGTCCTATACCTGGGTAGGGGCAACCCCCGGTATCAATACAGGCTGGGGGAAGAAAGGATCCAGAGCAGCCCTGCCGAGAGGGACTTGGGGGTACTGGTAGATGAAAAGCTGGACATGAGCTGGCAATGTGCACTCACAGCCCAGAAGGCCAGCCGTATCCTGGGCTGCATCAGGAGAAGCATGGCCGGCAGGTGATTCTGCCCCTCTACTCTGCTCTGGTGAGACCTCACCTGGAGTCCTGCATCCAGCTCTGGAGCCCTCAGCACAAGGACATGGAACTGTTGGAGTGGGTCCAGAGAAGGGCCACCAAAATGATCCAAGGGCTGGAGCACCTCTCCTATGGAGAAAGGCTGAGGGAGTTGGGCTTGTTCAGTCTGGAGAAGAGAAGGCTGCGGGGAGACCTGATTACGGCCTTTCAGTACTTAAAGGGAGCCTATAGGAAAGATGGGGACAATCTTTTTAGCAGGGCCAGTTGTGACAGGAGAAGGGGTAATGGTTTTAAACTAAAGGAGGGTAGATTTAGACTGGATATAAGGAAGAAATTTTTTATGATGAGGGTAGTGAAACACTGGAACAGAGCAGTGGGGTAGGTCCTATCCCTGGAAACATTCAAGACCAGGTTGGACGGGGCTCTGAGCAACCTGATCGAGTTGAAGATGTCCCTGCTCACTGCAGGGGGTTGGACTAGATGGCCTCTAAAGGTCCCTTCCAACTCAAAGCATTCTATGACTGCTTGGCCAGAGGGAGCAAGCTGAGAGGGGTTCCTCAGGAGCCAGTTAGAGGAAATGTGGGGAGAAGCAAGTGAGAGGCAGGAGGGCTGCTGGTGAAGAAGCTCCTCACCACTGGTGCCTAAAGCAAGCACTGCTGCCGAGTACTTGGGGTGGGTTTGTTGGTTTGCTTTTTAAACAAGGCGGCCCATTCCCAAGTACAATAACAGTTTGTGATGAAGCCTAAACCTCCTAAATTTTTGGCAGTATGTTGGTGTTGTAATGAGATGCATTACTGCTTAAAGGATAATTAAAGATAATGAGGTACAGAGAAAGTGGAAAGGAGCGCAGTACACCACGCCTCTGAAAGCCAGAGTGTGGCAAGCTGACTTCTGATGAAAAGAATTTATTTTCTACATAGATGTTTTTATAGTTTTGTCTGAATACGTATATCGTAACTGATGTGGCGCTGTATTGTACACTGTTGGTTAAATAGGAGAAATCAGGATTTAGTAGAGAAATTGTGAGTCTGTGTAGGGGCCTAATATAAAGGACGTAGCTGAGAGGAGGGGGAAACCAGCTCAGAGAGAGCTCCTTATTGGAATCGTTATGGATCAGTTGTCAGATCAGTCTTGTGTTTCCTGATTCATTTAATGACAAAGGTACGTGTAAAGGGATCTTGCTGCTAGAATTTGTTGATGACATGAAGTTTGAAAAATGCTTTTAATGTAGAAAGAAAGGTGTTACGCAGACATTTTTAGGGGATTTCATAGGCCCCAGGCCCAGACATGGGGGAGATCTGAAACATCTTTGTGGTGCAGAATATTTCTTTCTACGTAGCCTCCTTTCCTTGGGACAGATGGACTAATAGGAGTGGGATGAAATTTGGAGTGTTGTGCTTTAGGCTGTTACAGCCAAAATGTCAGTTATAAGCTTGGAGGCTGAATAATTGGAAGGATCAAAGTAGAGAAGGGTATGGGCTAACTGAGCAAACCGTGTGGTGCAGTTATGAGGAAGGTATATATGCTCTTGGGACACAATCACAGAAGATGTTTCCAGTAGACAAAAGAAATTACTGCTGCTGTTATACAAGCATCTGGCTGAGACATCATTTAGTATGCTTCAGAAATAGCCATCTGTTTTGAGGAGAAAAGAGAAGAAACTGAAATGTGCAGAGGCAGGCTCCTAGGATGAATGGGGAAATGGGTGTCACTAGAGAAAGCCTGAAGAGCTTGTCTTGGGTAGTGCAGCTGAAGAAACCATACGTGTAAGTGTTGTCTATACATACACAAGTGGAGATAGCTAAGAGGGGGTGAAAGCTACTTAAACTGAAAGGTAATATAAGCAAAACAAGTGGATGTAGTCTGGCCATTGCTACATTGAGGCATAACATTTTGAAGTTGTAATCCATTACAGTAGTCAGGTTTTTGGAGTAAACGGGAATAGTGGAACTTGGTCTGCTTTTTCTGCTAAATCTCAGTGAAGTTTGAAAATGATTCCATAATCACTCTGGAAATGTCAAAAAAAAGCAAGACTTCAATGTTTATAACCAGATGTGTTCTGAGTCTTATACATAATTGTCTTTGACTAAACAGCATTCCTGCAGCTTCCCTCCTTCAAGGTTTTTTTGTGATTTCCTGGTATGCAGCGATACTCTTACAGTGGCTGTGGTGCTTTCTCAGAGACAGTTACCACTTGGCGTCTTTCCTGGGCTAATGGCAGAACTCATATTTTCTGAAGGGTGTTAGCAGGGGGACAGGGAGGGGAACCTAGCCCTTTTATGCTAACTTTTTATCCTTGCTACACTTCGAAGTAGAGACTGAATTGCTTTTTGGAGGAGTCAGTTTCTTCATTGGCCTTGAAGTGTGCAGGATGAAAGAGATTGTAATTTGGATACCTCCATTAGGTGCTCAAAGATAGGTGGGATGAATCCAAGCTAAAGCATTCAAGAGAGAATAGACGATCTGTGTGGAGAGCTTCTGAAATAAGTGGTGAGTAGGTAACTGAAGCAGGGCTGTCCTGTTCAGTGGATATGATGTGCTGGGATTTTTGACCCTGAAGAAATTTTGAAAACTTGGGCATTGCTGTAAATTTTTCCTCTTGTATTTGATCTAGAACACTGTTTATACTGAATTCCAACAAGGAAAGCTTTGTTGCAGCTTAATTTAAATTGAGAGCCACGTGTGATTTGGAAAAAAGTACCCAAGCAGTTAGCATTCTAAAGTCTTGCTAAAAGTTGGTGCAGTTTAGACTTGTAGGCCAAAACAAAAGCAGCAAGACTCCTTCTTGCCATGGGCATTGGTAAGTGCCAGCTACCCAAACACATTTTGTGACCTTGCTAGCAGTTGCTTGAGGGGCCCAAATTTAATCTGTTTTGCAAGTGATGTCATAGTGAGCTCTTGATACAGGTTATTTTAAGGCTGTATAGAAAAAGAATTATATTCAGTAACTTGCAAATAGAAGAGAGGAAAATTACAGCTAAAGATGCTGATGGTTAGATAAAGGAAATCGATGGTAGAAAAACTATGAAGTAGTGTTATTCCTGTATTGCATGTGGATCTCAACCACTCTGCTTGTGATGAAAAACAGCAGTGGAACAAAGTTTTGGGTTCAGAAGACTGGCAGAGGGATTCAAGTTCTGTGGCAGCTGGGACTGAGGAAGGAGGCTGGCTGACTCCCTGGTGTTTTGTAGGAGATGCAGTGGGTGAGATCAGGGCTGACAAATACCATACGAGGGAGTGTGCTAGGGCTTTTACTGAGGCTCACAGGCTATTCAGGTGCAGATTTTTATATTTTTAGTGCTCTCTGTTTTGGTTAATTTTTCAGGTCTGTGTTTTTCCTCTTCATTCAAGAAGGTATGTTGCCAGTGTGTCTTGGTTGGAATTTTTTTATACTCCACTGAAAGCTCTTTTTAATGGCACAGTTGATTCAGTCAATACCTATCAGAATCTTCTGGTGTTTATCATCAAAAATGCCAGCTGTTAGAATTTAATCTTCCTAGATTATGTGTAAACAAACAAAATTTTATTGACCTCATTGACCCTATTTTTAACACCCTCTTAAATTGTTTTCTCAAGTCACTTTGGATCAATCCTATTCTGAAAACAATGGCAACTTTTTAGTAACTTTAAAAAAAATACAATCATTTAAGTCTTTTCTGGGTACTTTCTTAATACTCCTTTTTTTTTTTTAAACAGATAAATTTGCGCCTCATCTTGGTAAGCGGGAAAACGAAAGAGTTCCTATTTTCACCGAATGACTCTGCTGCAGATATCGCAAAACACGTGTATGACAACTGGCCAATGGGTGAGTAGCTGCATGGCTTTGGCTTTTTAACTGGCAAGCTAGAAGCTCCCTGTATTTTCAGACTAAATTGTCAATTAACCGATCTCTGTTCTCAGCATTTAAATAACGTAAGTTTATCGCGTCTCTGGGCACAGATTTATATAGAAATACAATTGTAATCTTGTCTTCTTTTTCCCTGTTTCTTCGGTTGGGCAGATTTTTAGGTGTCTGGACTATTTCCCATTTTATTTATAAAATTTGCTTCCCCAAACCAAAGTACTGCTTTCCCCTATCTTTAGACACTTTTCTTGATCATATTAGAGGATCTAGTAAGTGTGAGGAAATGTTGGAGATATAAAGCCTCTTACATGAAGACAGCTAATGTAAAACATGTTATGTCACAGGAACACATTAGTGAAACTGAGCCTGAAGTACTTCTTCCTTACTGCCTTATCTTGGAAGGGATCTGTAATGATGATATTTTTCCAGGAAAAAATCAAATAGAAAAGAACATTTTGAGACATTAAAAGATCAAGGGAAACTGAGGTTGTTTGTATGAATATATTTGGTGTTATGCAGGACTACTAGCTTTGGAAAATGGAATTGAAAACTTAAGATGTGTATTCACATATGTGAATAGTTCCACAAAAACAAAGTGCTTCTGTTCTTCCCAACTATGATTTCATGGGAAAATATCTAAAACACAGACATAGCAGTACATATGATGAAAGAAAATGCTTCTTTTGGTACAGGACTTCATTTGGGTTACTGTTTTGATGTTAAAAAGACTACTATTTACACAAACTAAAACACTGCAATATTTGCTTCTGTGGTGCCTTTGTCAAAGAGGTATGGTAGACGGTAATTCATGCCAAAAAGTTAGTGTTAATAATCTGTGTTTTAGGCCTTAAACTGGTCTTTGAGGTCAGGAAGAACAGGATTCCAGGGGACCTGTTTGCTGTTTGTTTTGCTGGGATGCAGCATTATGTATTTAGTAAAATACATAATGAAGGACGAGGTCTTTAGTCGTCTGCAGTATTAGATATAGAGGTAAAACACTTTTGCACTAAGAAGTCTGGTTGATATAGCATCTGTGCAGCTGCTGTACATATTTTAATGTGTGCCTACAACATAGCTGTCATGACCAAATGTTCTGTGTGTACTTTTATCTGAATTAGTAAAGGCAGAACTGGGGGTTTTTGGTTTTTTTTTTGTTTG
>JADKXX010001868.1:0-101136 GCA_017310255.1 Butorides virescens
CCCATTCCAGAGCCTGACAACCCTTTCTGTGAAGAAATTTTTCCTAATGTCCAACCTAAACCTGCCCTGGTGCAAATTGAGGCCATTTCCCCTTGTCCTATTGCCCGTTACAAGGGAGAAGAGACCAACCCCCACCTCGCTACAGCCTCCTGTCAGGCAGTTGTAGAGGGCGACAAGGTCTCCCCTCAGCCTCCTCTTCTCCAGGCTAAAAAACCCCGGTTCCCTCAGCCGCTCCTCATCAGACTTGGGCTCCAGACCCCTCACCAGCTTTGTGGCTCTCCTCTGGACATGTTCCAGCAATGCAACGACTTTCTTGTCGTGAGCGGCCCAAACTGAACACAGTATTCAAGGTGCAGCCTCACCAGTGCTGGGTACAGGGGCACGATCACTTCCCTACTCCTGCTGGCCACACTACTACTGATACAAGCCAGGATGCCATTGGCCTTCTTGGCCACAACAGTTACAATAGTAACTTTTTTTCTCCTACAGCAGTTTTCTGCTAAACTTAAAAAAAAAAATCATAGGTAAATATTTTCTCCTTGGCTCATTTAATAATCAGTGGAAATTAAAATTTGAAATCCTGTCAGAAAGAACTGTTTCAGACCGCCAGCCAAGAAACAAAAATTAAAAGGATGGCTAAATTGGCAGCTTAACAATGAGCAAACACCTGTGCCAAAATATACTCTGTCTTCTTTTGGTTGCTGTTTTACGTCATTATGGCACTATACACTGGCTGAACTTCTCCTCTTTGCAGCCATAGTATAGAGGAGTTCAGACTGTATGCAGTAAAAAAAAAAAAACAACAAAAAACCCCTGGTATCTTCCAGAAAATCATTCACCTTAGCAGTGTGATAATTCGGTCCTTAATGTAGCCACTTCACAGCATAGCAGAAGGGGCATGTGCTTGAATTACAAGACAGCTGAATTGGACCCTGAGTGGAAATACTTGGAATTCAAATAGCTTTGGTTGCCTAATTTGTTCTAATCTTATAAACTAGGCAGACAGCAGCACCCGGGGATATTCCAGCCTCTGCTGTTGATGCCAGCCCTGCCTCCGCCGTGTTCTGTGCAGCGCCGGGGCTGCCATGGCTCCTGCTGCCTGCGTCTCCGCCTGCTTGCTTTTTCGCACCAGATGCCTCTCCGTACACTCTCCGCAGCCGTGGCTTTTGTTTTAAATGCTTCCCCTTCTCCGCTTTTCAGTTCTTCTCCTTTTGTGGTGCCAGTTGCTACTGCCTGTATCTTAATTGTATGTTCCCAGTGAACAGGTTGGTTTCTGTTGCCTGTCGCGATCCCTTGCTGAATATTCATTTTTGGTGTATAAACACCACCAAAGCAGAAAGAGAGAACATTTGTGAACAGCTGCTGCCAGATATCTGGTCAGCTAAGAAACAGAACACACTGTATTCCCAGAGAGAGCCCATTTAAATTCAACATTGCAAGGTTTTATGATATTTGTTCTGAAAGCAAAGTGCAGATTTATTTGTTGTTCCCATTGTGACAGGGAACAGTAAAAGAGTAGGAAAAGATCATTTAAGCTTATAAATTATTTACGACAGCTTAAGCATTATAAGAAATGCATTATAGGAAAATGCGTGCTTGCTTTTCCTGAATCCTTGTTTGCCACATAAAAACATCCAGGTTCTCCTTTGAGAAGTTCCTTAAAATGCATCGGTGTCCACTGGGTGAGAGCCCTCTGCTCAGCCTCTCTGCCGTGACCGTCCAGGGCTGCTCGGGCCACTGTCCCCTCCGGACATGTAGCTGGCTGGATCTGGCCATCATCGAACGCCGCTGAGCAGCCTGCAGAGCGTTTCCAGTGCTGTGATCTGGGAGCCCTGCTGCAAATGACCCCATGGTGTGCGCTCCGCTCCCACTGTGCCTGCGGCTGCTCCCCATTGCTGGAGGGGGGCTCCAGTTAGGCAGTTACCTGGTGAGAGGGAGTATGGCTTGGGAATCTTCTGAATGGGAAGAAACTAAGGCAGTTTTAGCCAAGTGGCTATTAAGCCTCAGGAAGCAACTTGCATTTACAAAATGGTTTGTGTAGGACTTGCGTATGTGCTAAATATCTCATGCAACCTGTGAAGTTAGTTAGTAATAATTACACTTGCAGGCATAAAATTATGTGTTTCAATGCCCAATGTCAAATAATAAACTTAAGAATTGATTTCAGGAGTGCTAGCCTTGAATTACCTTTCTGTATCTTCAGCCTATGCTCTCTCTTCAGTGTTTCATGCAAGAGATCCTGTTCTTAGTTTTCTTCCTGGGTAAAGGTCAGAGAAGTAACAAAATATGTTTTTATTACAGTGTAACTGTGAAAATTCTCTCACTTCTTTTCAGACTGGGAAGAAGAACAAGTCAGCAGTCCAAATATCTTGCGGCTTATTTATCAAGGGAGGTTTCTTCATGGCAATGTGACATTAGGAGGTATGAAAATAATTTTCATTATGCATGTTACAGCTAGGCAAAGGGGATATTTATTTACAGTGCAGTAAATACTACTTTACTGTTCCAGATCACAGTATGGTTTGCTATATGCTATTTTTCCTCTGCATAGAGTGGCTTTGTATCTTATTGTGTGTTTTTCTGTTTGTTACCACTAGTTGTTAAACTTTAGGAGGTACCACCTGCTAAGTCAAGTCTCCTCTTGCATAAAGAAACAGTAACGCCACTTTAATTTGTTGTCTTTCTAAATGTAATATTTTGTATCACCTCTCTTACATTGCACTTGCAGGGTAAGCTACTTCATAAATGTCTGAAGTATTTTAAGCTGTTTGATAAACTTTACGACAATTGGTTAAACAATACTTTAAATCTTAGTGCAATGAGGGAAGACACCCTATGAATAAGAATGAGGGGAAGCATTCTTGCTGTCCAGTGCTCTCCCAGGGATACAATTGCATAGTTATGCGAAAACAAAAGTAAATGGCCTCAGTCATATGCTAAGGAAATACAATTCAACTATGCCCCCTTGTGGCAAGTTTTTTGCCACAAGTATATATTTTGGTGGGTCTCTTTGATAGAGCTACTATGCAAATTTGTAACAAAAAGCTTTCCTTTTGTAGGTAGAAGTTGCTGGTGTGAATATCAACTGTATCAATGACTAAACAAAATGAGACTCCCTTCTCTGTGCCAGTTTACAAATAAATTAATACTTCTACTTTCTCCATATGTTCAGATTATTAAGGCATTTGGTACTTGAGTGCAATACAGAGAGGAAAACATGATACAAAATCACCAATTAAATGTTTTTGAAGTTAAGATGAACCTGAAAGAATATTTCTGGACTGCTTATGGTGATCTTTCCATGAAGAAGTGACAGGGATGATATGGCCATTGATTCACTCTCTACCATTACCAATGCTGGCTAGTGATGTACTTTTAGAATAGATTTACTCTCCATATAAATCAATTTTTAATGCTGCTATATGTACAAGCAAGATCATTGTCAACTTAGCTGAGAGAACTCTGAAATTTTTATTCACTCTTTAATTTGTATGTTTACCGGGTGCCAATGAGTACAGCCAGTAGCAGTTGGAGTAGGGTTGGAAGACAAGTGTTTAGTCTTGGATCATCTCTGCAATCAGAGATGCTAGTCTTACCCTACATTTTCCAGGGATTTTCTTTGTCCTTCATCTCTAGGTGTTGCTCTTGACCACCCGTGCTTGTTCCCTTTAGTGACATTTGTCTAAAGCTGAAACAACTTCGAATATTTGTTTAATACTTTTCATATATTGTTTAACGAGTTAAGGTGAAAAGTAATAGCTGCATGCTCTTGACTCTTGCATTAACTCAGGTCTATGGGTTTTGAACACTTACTTGGGTTCAGGGCATTTTAGTTCATTCTTAATCATTCATGCATTGCAATTTAATCCTCATGATTTTACCCTAAGGATCTTACATGTATATTAGTGTTTTTCAAAGATCTTTTTGTGGCTATATTGTTTTAAGAAAAAGAATCCCTGAGACATTGGCTTACTTCAGTGCTAATGAAGTTATCTGGAGTCAGATTATACAGCTGAGAGGGGAACAGCAATTCATGAGGCAGCCTGAAAAGACTGTTACTTCAGTTTGTTGTGTTCATTAGATGCAACCCAAAGTGAACTAGAGATCTTTAAACGAGGGAGGAGGGCAGAGGGGGGAGGGAATTTCTTGCTAAATACCATACTTAGTTTCTTATGCTATTATGAAGTTCCATTAAGCTTTTCCATTTGCAGCTCTCTATAACTGGAGTTATAGCACTTAGTGTTTTATTTACTTTAGGTGATTACGAAATATTGACTGGAATTTGGACCTACTGTGTGCTGGAAGTTACTTTATCAACTAGTGAAACAAAAGTTTCCAAGGAAGCAGTTCAGTGTTTTCTTTTTTAAACTGGGATGTGTGTGTGTGTGTCCATTTTTATTCACATTTAAAAATGACATTGTAACATTCTAGTTATAACCTCACATGTCTACGTAGTGTCTTGCGAATTTGAGACTCCTTTAAACTAAGAAGCATCAAAAAATGATGAATTGATAAGAAAAACTGGCTTTTGAGTGGAAAAATTGATTTTGAAGAAAAAGTTTCTTTTGCCAGCTTCTCTGAATGGACCGTCACTACAAGAACAGTAGAGCTAATGGCATTGGAAGTGGTAAAGAAAACCAGACCCCTGTGCAAAGCTTGCTGTGCCACCAGTGCCCATGGTGCTTGAGCCACGCTGCCGTGTTGTGTCCTGCCTGTGTCAAGGGTTGGGGAGTGAGCTGGCAAGTCAGAATCTGTTGTGCAGCTTCCAAAGGAAATGTCGTCCTTTAGCTAAATATTTGGTCTGGAGTTTGCATTTGAAATAATATTAATTAGGGAGGTAATACATAATTGACAGTTCTCCATTTCTTGTTAGATAAATGGTAATCAGTAGCATTTTACTTGCTTATTTATTGGAGAGGGGGGAAGGGAAGCCAACCCACCCTGTGCCATACACATACCAAAAGAGGGGGCAAAAAGTAAATTCTGACAATAGAAAATCTGGAATAAAAGTGGGATTAAACAGATGGGGAAGGAATTAAATAAAAGTTTAGTTTAAGTGAGAGGAAGGGAAGAGGGTGAGAGAACAAAGACAAGAGTAAGAAAGGGTTACAGAGCATAGGTTAGGGTGCTCGGATTCTGTCATGGTGCTCCAAGCAAGAAACAGGAAATTGCTGAGAAGAACTTGTGTGAACTATGTGAACGACTAGCTGAAATTAATGATTTATAGTAATCAAGTAAAATTAACTAATCTCCACAGTTTGCTAATCAAGTCTCCTCAAGTGTCTTGATACTGTGAAAGTTGTCCCTAATGTGATTGGTTTGTAATATTTTGCTCACAGACTGCTGATACACTCTTTGCAGAGTTTTCAGTTGTATCACAGAATCAAGTACCCAAAATACTTCATCCTTGTCAGACTTTAGGCTATCAATAGCTTCTAGTTGCAGGCACGGGCAGCGCTTCAAGTAGACTAAGCAACTTCCAGATGTGACTTTCTATAGGGATGGCTTTTCCCAAAGTACAGCTACTTCAAACAAGCTTGTGGAGCTGTGTATCCCTCCATATGCTTACACCTGTGTTTTAATCATAACTTGCACTTTTTCAAACAAAAACATAGGCAATGAACATGATTTAATAGCAGTGTTGTAGCTAGGCTTGTACTGAATAAATGTAGTAACCAAATATTAGTATGTTTTTTTTATTTCTGAATTTTGAATCTATGCTGTAGTGACTAAAATAGAGAGGGGCATTTTTCTCTTCAGTTACCTTCAGGTTTATTGGACATTCATTATTCATTTATTCACTTAAAATGCCTTGGTGCACTGTATGTAAAAATAGAAGACAGATGGAATTTAAGAGGAAAAATTCTACTCAAGTCAGAATGGTTTGTGTATTTAGGTTTAAATTCTTGTTAACATTTATCGCTTTTTTTTCCTCTGTAAGTGAGAGGTGACACAGAACTTACAGCATCTTTCCCATACATTTCTCAGAGAAGTAATCAAGAAATATGCTTAATGTTGGGAGTTGGAGAGAGGAAACAAGACTAAACTTATGTAAAGAACTTGTAAAAATAATTGCACTCCCGCCCCAAAAATTGGAAGAAGTCAAAGTTCAGAATATTGAATCTGGCAATGAGAATCTGCTAAATACAATGAGCAACAGAAAATCCTTTCATTTCAAGGAGTCTAGAAGTTTTGATTCATATTATGCTACAGTGCTGAATCCATAAATACAGCACTGTATTGGTATACTTAAATGAGAATGTGAAAATTACTGGTTTGTTTCAGAAACAAGCAGAACGAGTTGTGGAAAGCTCCAATTTTGTTCTTTTGTGTTAGTAAAGCTCACAAAGGCAGCATTGTGAGAACTACCTTACCTGATTTAAAATGTTTTACATTTGATATTTTTCACATGCAGCTGATGTTACAGATTAGAATTAAAAGGCAAGATGCAACTTTCAGTTGGGTGTTTTGAAGAAGGACGACAGCTGTAAGGTGTTAATAAATCTCCCTTTCTCATTTTGCAGCATTAAAACTTCCTTTTGGCAAAACTACAGTGATGCATTTGGTGGCTAGAGAGACATTGCCAGAGCCAAACTCTCAAGGTATGCTGTGCACTAGAGGTGTTTCTTACTCAAGTACATGGCAAAGCGGTTGGATCTCTTAAAGACTTTTTGAGTATTTCATAGTAGAGAAAAGTCAAGTCCTTGTGGTCTTTTGCGAAGCAAGTGATGGAATGCTTTTGTACATGTTGTTTATAGAAAACTAAGAAATTATCTTTCTGGTTTAGCATTTTTGTAGAATGCAGAAATTTACTCAAACCTTGAAAGCTTTTATTTTTATTGTTAAAAACTAGTCCTGAATTATTTTTGTTATGTATGCATATGTATAATAAATATTTTTTTACTAAAAATAATAAAACCCATACTTGTATCAAGCATACCCACACACAAAACAACCTAATTACTTTAGAAATGGCATGTAACCAAAATTTTCTTCTTGCTCCACAGGTCAAAGGAACCGTGAAAAAACTGGAGAAAGCAATTGCTGTGTAATCCTGTAAACCCTGTTAGCTTTACTTGCTAAGTGTGATGTAATATAGTCTTTGTCTTTCATGCTGCTGGAATAGAAGAGGCCCTACCTTGCTTCAAACACCTGTAGGAAGAGCCTGTCTGTAAATCCATGGAACTGAAATACTACACGAACACTGTCTCGTTAGTCTTTTTTTTTTAAAAAAAAAAAAAAGAGAAAGATCTATGAACAATTTCTTTTTTTTTTTTTTTGAAATTCCTGCTTTTTGTTTGTTGAGTAATCTTACAGTACATCAGTTCTTGAAAGAATTCAATCTCCAGAAAAGTTAATGTGTCCTTTTCCATAGCAGGAATCATTTTTGCTACCACAAAAATCTCCATTAACCGGCTCTAACCAGTCAAACTTTCTAGATGCAATTTGCACTAAATATGGTTGACAGTATATTTCCCATCAACGATCTCTAACGATATTTGAGATACCTAGTAGTAACCTACAATGTATAATGCAACACTGGAAAATAGTATATCTGTAATTAAAACAAATCTCACTTATGGCCAAATTAAAGGAAAAACTGTTAATACAATTCTACCTAAGTCAACCTTGGTGGCCGAACTGGCACAGAATACTAACTAAACCAAGTCTAACTATATATATTTTCACTGCAACAAACAAAAAAAACTATGTGCCTGTAATTTAAAAGCACTCTGTAGAGGGCTGACGAAACTGATTTTTTCGTTACTGCGTGCACTCTGATCTCATACGTTAGTTGAGTGCTTATTCAGACAGCACAAACAAGTGCAGAGAGTGCATTTCCTAGCCTTAATATGGGAGGGGTAATTTCCTGTAGCTCATAGGCTTTTATTATTGTGCATAAATGTTAGAAAACATCATTTACTAATCAATTTTATGTATTTGAATATTGGCAATTGGTGTTTTTCAGTCATTTTCTCATCTGTACCTTAGTGTCCAGTGTCATGCTTACTCATTAGAGACTTCAAGAGACTTATTAAAGTTTAAAAAGCAAAAAGAAAAACCTCTGCCATAGTACTAGTTTTGTTTCTTTACGTAATCTGCATTTGGTATTAGTGCTTGCAATTGTATTAAAATCAGAAGCTGATTTTTGAAGGCATACATAATTAAAAAGGATGCCATTCTTTTTATTTCATATCAATAATTTAAACGTTGATATGCTAAAGAAATTTGCACAGCACTAAAGCATGAGCTAGTTTCATCTAAACCTGTAAAAAATAAAAATAAATAAAAATAAAAAAATATAAAAGATTTTATATTTTTTCACTGGGGAGGAATTCTTCCTGGGTGAAATTACAAATATGTGTAGAATATATTTAATAAAAATCTTATAAAATACATAACTATAGAAGTTAAATATAGATTGGCGTGTAGTATAATAGAACAATATTCCATATAAATAGTTTAGCCTTTAAAAAAAATGAGTCACAGGTTGACATTGTGTTCTGTACTTAAGTGTCCACAACTCTTACAGATGTTCTGTGTAATCGTTTTTTCGAATGATTGGCATCATTCAAATGTAATCAGGTTATTTTATTCATTGTTACTGCTTTGATGAAATGCTTTATATGCAGTAGATTTACAAAAATATTGTTCATACTGATCAGAATTAAATTTGTATAGAGCAGAGTTTTAAAACAAATTGTAAATAGCACTAAACATTTTCTTTCTGCAACCTGTACTGATAGACTCTTCTGTAAACTAAATAAAAGAATATTGTAGTGCATTTTGGTGGCGTTTTAAGGGTTGTAATTGGGTCTGTAACTACTTTTAATAATACTTCTTAATCTGGAAACTAAGCAAGGACTCCATTTTATTTATTAAAAAAAAAAAAAAGAGGGGGGGACAAAACCTGCTGAAAACTGCTAATGGGATTTGTCATTTCAGTTTTGTTTTCCTATCACGTCAAAAGAAGTGGCCTTGAGGGGTTTTTTTTCTGTCATAGAATCATAGAATCGTTTAGGTTGGAAAAGACCTTCAAGATCATCAAGTCCAACCATTGACCTAACCCTGCCATCCCACCACTAAACCATGTCCCTAAGCACCTCGTCTGCCCGTCTTTTAAATACCTCCAGGGATGGGGACTCCACCGCTTCCCTGGGCCGCCCACGTGAGTGTGGATGGTTGCAGTTGCAAATGTGCAGCCGTGTCGCAGCCTGGGGTACCTCGCAGAAGTTACGTGCTCATGCTGTAAGTTTTTGTAGGCTTCACTTACTTACAGCAAAGAGCATACGCATTCCTCTTAGGGTGTCGGGAACTCAGATGATGCCATTATAATTTGCTCATTGCCTACATGAATCTTGGGGGGGGAATTTCCTTGTACTCTGCAGTGCAGTTGCTAAATAAGTAACGATAGGGACACAAACCTTATTTTTTTTTAAAAAAAAAAGTTTTCTAAACATCAGCTTGAGAAAACTACTAGAGCACGTTATCATCTTTAACTATAAAATGAAACTTCCTTTTTCCAAAATGCTGACCCCCTAAATAACACAGGCTCAGGTGGGAAATGGCTATGCCAATATGAGAAAAGGAAACGGGCTGAGGCAGGGCATGTTTTGTTAGTTAAACAAGTCTTTCAGATGCAGTGTTTTTGAAAAGTGAATGTTTGAAATGTAACCTTGGTTTGAAAAAGCAGCTAGGTACTTAATACAGTATAAACACATGAAAATCCACTAGCTTCCAGTTAAAATACTTGGCGAGCCTGAATAGCAAAGTATGTGGAGTTCCCTTTTGTTGAGATGAGCAAGACGCATATACGCGCATGTCCGAGCAAATCCTGAAACGCTGCTTGGCATTTAAAGCGTGAGCTTGCCAAAATAACTCCCGCAGAAAGCGGGTGGAACCGTTGCCTTCATTTTCCTGCAAATTATCAGAGTTCTGCCCATCGCAGAGCATTTCTGTTGTGGTGTGAGGCTGGTGGAAAACTGTGGGGGAGAATTGCTAAAAGATTTGTGCTTTTTTCCTTGGACGCTTTGTATTGTGGATTGTATATGTGCCAAAACAAAGGCCGTAGCTCTTCATCCCGGCTTCCTCAGCCTTGCTAAAGCTCACGCATACGCTTCTCTTCTGTGTCAATTGGAGTCAAGAGGATCCTTGCGCCCCATAAAGATTAAAGCTCAGTCTTTGCAGAGTCAGGCTGTTGGACGGTCTGATAATATGTTGGAGAGTTTGACATTTGATTTTCGCTGTTAGATAGAAGTGATATTTTCCCCGTGGATGAGTTAATAGATGTCATGAAGGAGAGGATGAGTTGGAGCCCTTCGTACTCTGAAATACCGTGAAGGGAGCACATCTGTCTCCCACACCATTGTGTGTGTTAGCAATCGTAGATTAATATTCACATCATGTGAGAAATAATACCTGGTAGCAATGGAAGTACTCTGGAACTTCTGTTCTCTTAAATAGTGGCAAAAAAAATGACTTTTGGAGCAATCCTGGGGATTAGCTCAGCTGCCAGAGGAAGAAAGCATGGCTACTGTAACGTTAAAGGCTTCTCTAAGGCGCTGCATCGCTGTTAACACAGCGGTGATCTCTGCAGTCTGCTTTCCTCAGTACACTGCATTTGCAGCAGGAGGAACGGGGATTTAATTTAGAAGAGAAATACTCGGTGCTCTGAAAAAGCTTCTGTCCTCTCTTACAGGTGAGAAGGAAGGCAGCTGTTCCTGAGCGGGCCAGAAGTCAGGGTTTGCTGCTGCTGCTCTGTAGGGAAGCAAAGCGTGTGCAGGTTGTGGCTCTGTGTCTGCTCTGATAAGATTCCTTATACAAATCTTACTTCAAGAAGCAAATAGGAAGATGGCTCTGCTTCTCCGTCTAGAATTCTCCCACTAGCTTTAGGCTAATGAAACGGGTAAGCTTAAGCAGGTTTGGGGTTGTATGTGCTGTCCGAATTGACCAGTAACAGCAGTTGCAACACTGAAGCCGATGGGACTTCTGTGCTTAAATCAGAGGAAATGCCAAGATTAGTTCAGATTCTTAAAGGAGTGTTCCTACTCTTTTTATTTCTTCTGAAGTACTTGGATTCTTTCTAGATACCCTATCTTGGCCATGACTTGTCAGTATCAAGCTTATTTTCTGAGTGCAGTAAAAGGCCTTTGTTGTTATCCAAGAGGCTGACAGTAATCACAGAATCATGGAATTGTTTAGGTTGGAAAAGACCTTTAAGATCATCAAGTCCAACCATTAACCTAACCCTGCCATCCCACCACTAAACCATATCCCTAAGCACCTCAGCTACCCTTCTTTTAAATAGGGGACTCCACCACTTCCCTGGGCAGCCCCTTCCAATGCTTGACAACCCTTTCCGTGAAGAAATTTTTCTTAATGTCCAACCTAGACCTGCCCTGGCGCAACCTGAGGCCATTTCCCCTCGTCCTATCACCCGTTAACCTGGGAGAAGAGACTGATATATGGTTCATGATAATAAGTTGTTAAAAATCCTCATAAGGTAGTAGCAGAATTGTCTTCCTGTGCCGTGTGTATGTACCTGTGAAGAGTTTTACAATGTAATAGCTAATTTGCATACTAATTTATTATACTAGACTGTAAAATTAAAAAAACCTCTTTATACTCTGTGTTTTTCTAATAGTTATGATTGACTTTTTTTTTTAATTGATAAGGGCTTTTTTAAATTGATCTGGAAAAGGAATGACCAGTGAGATGGAAAATGGTGAAGGTTATCAAAGATATGCTCACAAAAATAAGGAAAATGTTGTGGCACTGTGGAATGGATCACAGTGACAAATGAAGTTAAATTTTGAATGTAAAGGACGGCATGGTTAGAGAAAGCAAAGTACTCGCACGACTCTGAGTTTTAAAATTACTCGATCAGTTCGAGACTGAGCACTGGGCATTGTAGGCAAACGCTTTGTATTGCAAGTTCCATAGGGTTTGGAAAATGATAACAAAACTAATGAGACAGCAGAAATGTTATAGAGAGATGGAAGAGAATGAGAGATTAAAATAGCTCCAGTTATGACTAACACTGAGAAAATGGATGGAGAACTTCTATTTTTGTCTTGTAGCTTTATTGGCCCGGTTTTTACGTTCATCTTTGAAGCAGAGGTGACAAATTCAAATCCGATAGAAATGTTTTTCATGAAATCAATGGCACTCACTTCCACCAGAAGCAATTCGAGGAGAAGAGCTGAGCAAGATTGAAAAGGAAAATGGATCATTGTGTCAATGAAAATTGACAGAATTCCCAGAATTAACCGTAACAAGTGATGCCAGATTTTTTCTCACCAAGGTAGCAACTTTTGTCCTTCCGACATGACGTTAACTTTCAGTGAAGAGCCCATCTCCTAGGGGAAATGTACTTCTGGCACGTTACCAGCTCCACGAGGTGCACGGGCCCCAGCCTGCGCAGGACAAGCGTGTCCCGTACCCTGGTAAGAGTTTGTCTGTACGAACCTGCTGCTTCCCGAGAAGGGCTTTTGGTCAGAACCAAGGTGATGTTTGTGCTTCCCTGGAGCAGGCAGGAGGGACCAAGTTACTGTGTTCAGCTGGTGGAGGGTGTGCGCTGCACTTTGCTAGGGCAGAAGTCCATGCTGCTTGGGGGGTGCTGGATGAAAGCACCCTGCTTTTATCAATTCAGATGATGCTGAATTTATAGGTAGTACATGTTTTGACTCTTCTACCGGAAAATACTCTCCAGCTGCTATTTTTGGTTTTAATAGAGGCAAGGTAATGGGATGAAACCGAGAACAATTTTCTTCTTGTGCTGTTCTTTCCCCATTCTTCGAACTAAGGATCAAGAAAAAATAATGGGAGAAGTTTTAGGTGCCTACCGTAGGATCAACCATTAAATGGCAGCTCAAAATTCACGAGCTAGAGGCTACCCATGCCACAAAGAGCAGCTGTGGGAAAGAGGTGACCACAGCCCACAGTGTGGCAACTCAAATTGCCAGGGTGATGTGGCTAAGGTTGTGAATGAGGGGAAGAAGGGGCTGGTATTTGGTTGCTTCATGAGGCTTTCAGTTGTTGCCTGGCAAAAAAAGGGGGTAGGGGTCTTGTACCAGTCATCGGGAGGCTGAGTAACAGAGTGGAACTACCTGTAGAGGATAGATTAAAAAAAATAATAATAATATAAAAATAAATCCATGATACTGGAAGTCAGCTATGCTGGATGGATGATACTGCAATTCCAGACCAAGACAGGGAAATAAGTATTGGTGTCTGTCTTACGTGCATCTGTCTGTTACCTGTGCTGGCTAAATTAAAGAAAGATTGAGTTTCAGTTCTTTAATTTCTGCAGCTCACACGTGTCCCTAAATAAGGATCGTTAATCCCCGGTGCTGCCAAGGTTACGGCTCTGCCGGAGCAGGCGGCGGAGCTGGCAGGGAGCTCGCGCCCCGCAGCCTCGCCGAGTGAAACGCCAGCGCCGCAACTGCGCACACGGGTGCGAGATGAAAAGCGCGTAGGTATGAAGTGGGAGGAAATGTCAACGTGGCAGGTCGGCGAGGGCCCAGGCAAGGGGACTCCCCCAAATCTGTAGATGCAACTGTACCAGCAGCTGAGTGTTCTGCCTTTCAGTGGAATAAATGCAGCGGGTATTCTTCTGGACAGCAAATACGCAAGAGTCTTCTCTTGCACCCTTGCGTTACCTAAGCAATGTCAGCCAAATCGTTTGGTTCCTGATCACCCTGGTTGCCAGCGTCCCAAGGAAAGGTCCTCTCTCAACAAACAGAAATGAAGGCTGCCTCAGACTGTATTTTTCTTGTCCTCTGAGCAATGACTGTCTCTGGCTTCATCTCCAGTCTTCAAGCTTCCCATTGTTCTGATTTTCTCCCAGCCTGGTGCTTCTGGCAGCAATCACCCCTGGAGACCTGCTCTACTGAGCGGAGTCCACGGCAAGGACTGGAGAAAGGCGTCGCCGGTGTGGATGTGGTGTGCCTCTGCCGCAGTCCCTGCTGAGCTGCGGACAGGACTCCTCCATGGCCCTGCTTGTTGTCGGGTAGTCTGAGGAATGTGCTTTGAGCTTCCAAGCCAAGGGCAGACCCACCTTTCATGACACTGTGGCCAGCCCCCAGCTCCAGCTGTGTCTGCTTCTTTCAAGTCAGGCAAGACTGAGTGGTGCAGCAAAGAACCTGGCTGGTGATCAAACTGGTAAGAGCTACTGTCCCTCCTGTGGCAGGGGGGCCGTAACCCCTGGGGTCCTTTTCCAGGTCTAATTATGAGAACACGCATGGGTCAGGAGTACTCTTAGCTCTGCCCCCGCTCCTAAGGTGAGCACCACGCTGGCATGGGGCTGCCCTGAGACCATGGGCAATGGGCAGGGGAAGAGAGCGTGGGGAGGTGGTTTGGGACCTGGCCATGCTCTTCCTCTTGCCTGCTGGAGCTCCTTGTCACAGCGGGGCAGGGCTGGCACCGCCAGCACCTCGGGCTGCCCTGGGAGGGACTTGCCTGGGGGCTGCTCAGCTGCCAATGCAATTTACCATCTGAAGGATTGCGATGATGAGAATGAGAATAATATTGAGCTCACTGTTGGGAGGCTGGGACATAACTGCGGGGCTGGGACGCCTGGAGCCAGCCCTGTCCTTGGAGAGCGGCTGGGGAAGCGCAGTCAGTGCAGCTCACTCCTGCCAGCTTCCCGTGGCTGCACAACTGCTCCTCTTTGCTTCCAGCCCTGGTTTCACCAGCTGGCCTTGTTTACCACAATGCTGCCGTGGCTCAGCCCGTCCACCAAGGAGCAGCCTCGCTGCCTCCCCCTTAGCCAAGAGACGGCACTCACACCTGAGCTCCCGTGAGCTTCCCGGAGGCGTGATGCCACCAGCAGGATGGGCTTCCAGAAGGTCTTGTGGTAGCCCACAGCTTTCGGTTGCCTCCTTGGCAGCTCCTCCCAGCCAGCGAAGGCATCAGCCTCCCCCTCGGGCTTCGTCCCAGTGGGAACTGGAGGGGTGGTGGGGGTAACACGGGTTGTTTCACTCTTCAAAGACGAAGTTTCTTCTGCCTGGTGGTTAAAAGCTCTGAGGAAGCTTTTGTTCATGTTAAATATCGTGGGTGCGCTTCTGTGCCTGGCTGTTTTAATCAACTGAAAATGAATGGCTAAGCCCCAGAGTCTGCGGCCCGGCAGTGAGAAGCCTCTCGTTACCTCTGGAGATGAAGGCAGCTGGGAGGTGCGGTGACTTGCCGCCTACGTAGGTGCCAGGCGCCCACCCTGCCTTTGAGGGGGGCTGGCATGTCGGTGGCGTGCGGCTCTGCTCCCTGCGCCTACGGGAGGGTCCGGCTGCGGCGAGGCTTGCGTGCACAAGCGCATGGGCGGCTTAAGGAAATGTGGTCTTAAAGATGTTGGGTCAGCGCAGTGGTATCCGAATCTTTAACTTAGCAAAGAACATTCCTCCCATTTCCTGGAAAGGGGAACCGGTGGGCAGAAGTTATTCAGCTCCATTGTTTGGTTTTTTCAGATAACAGTCCTGCTGGAAATAGTTGCCTGGAGGGCAGGTGTAGGTATTCCCCTGTGCTCCGAGAGGGAAAAGCTGGCCAACAGAAAGCCAACGTGGAGCTTCCTCACATCCTCCCTAGGCTGAAATGGAGCTGCAGCCAGGGAAAACGTGAAGGGTTCCTCTGATCCCTGCAGGCTCATTCCAAAACCTGCAGGGAAAACGTGAAGGGTTTCTCTGATCCCTGCAGGCTGATTCCAAAACCTGCAGAGATGCCTCTCCTTTTTCAGGTGGAAAAATGAAAAATGAAGGCAAAAATAATTTTCATGTCAGTGGGTCATTGCAAACAGACGAGTCTGGAGATAATGAAGCTTCTGAGAGCACAATGTAAGTGGCATCTGATGCACAACTGGCCTTTTCAGCGGCTGGTAGGTATTTAAATGTGAGTGGTTCAGTTCCTGCACCTCTGGGACGCTGCAGTCGTTAATGCCTGGGACGTGTGAGTGAGGGGGGAGAGAAGGTGACCTTCTGTATAAAACGTTCAGGGCACACCAACCTAGCGGACTCTTGTAGCTAGGAACACTCCCTGCCTCGCCAGACCTTTCCTTGAGGAAAGCCAGTGGGATCTGCAGAGTCACAGACCGAGCGTCTTACCTGCTGAGTGAGGAGACGAGGAGGTTTGATAGCCCCCCAGTGCCCCCGGCCCCGCGCCGGGCAGCGAGCCTTGGGCAGCCCCAGCCACGCTGGCACCGGCGTGGGCAGGAGGGAGCGGGGGGCTCGGCAGCCGTCTGCGGCCGCGCTCGCCCCCACAAGGAGCTTTAAATTAGGGGTGTATGAATCCCTAATTGCACGGTTTGGCCAAATACGTCGAAAGGGTTTTCAGCCAAAACTAAAGTGAAGTATTTGTGGAACAATAAAAAGATCCTGTATCCAGCTCCCCTGAAGCAGAATTGCAGTCAGAGATGCCGGTTTCCAAGGCGAAAGGTAGCCCGGTTAATGGAGGGGGAGGAGAAAAGGCTGAGTGCGATTCGGCTGGGGCAGAAAGCAGGGTACCGCAGTGTCTGGGCATCGGCATCAGCAACGAAAGGCTGGTTGTAAATAATGCTGCTCCTGGCACTTTGGGATTTTGCAGACTGTCGTATTGAGGCTATTGTATTGATTCCTGGAGACCGGTGCTGAATTTCGACATCTGATAGTCCTTCACAACTGCAGTTCTTGAGCTTATTTCTTTGCAGGAGTACAATTTCTACGTGTGAAAAGAGCTTTGTGTTAAGAAACGCTCCAGGGGAGAAGAGCTGGGTTTGTCAGGAAATGCAGAAGTGACTGGTGCGGGGAGCAGGGGCCGTGGCTTTTCATCTGATGTCCTTGCTGGGTCACGAGTAGGCGCTTACAGCACCTGCAGATCAGGACTTTCTCGCCTGGACCTGCTGCCATTCCCACGTTGGGATGTTTGTGCTTACCGTCATTTTCTTGAAGGTGAAAATCGCAACCAAAGCAGGTGCTTTCAGTCAGCTTCCTGTCCTGTAAAAGTAGCTTGGCTGTCCTAGCTTTATAATCAGTAGTTTTAACTGACAACAAGGAAAAAAAGATTCTGTATGATACACTAAAGATGCAGAAGCATGTAATAGATGCTATTAGTCATTTCTAGACTGAGAATCCAACAAACTTTACTTCTTCCTGCGCGATGTCCCGTCCTTACACCCTTTTGAAGTTCCGAATTCACTTAATCAACGAGAAAAGTCGCCTTGCGGTGTAGCAGGAACTCTTGGCAATGCTGCGCCACCGATCCTGCCAGGCCTGGAATAGGAGCCCTATCTCCTCCCCTGTGGCCACTCCATCACTGCTCTCTTTTGGGACTGCCAGCCCAAGCGTGAACAGAAGCAGGGGCTGGTGACCTCTGCCTACTCTGGGTCTGGGTCAGATCCCAGATGAGATGAGGCTGCCAGGTTTTCAGGCGCTACCAGGAAACTATGAATGGGCAGGTCTCTGAACTTCTTTAGGAAGACCCTACAGTAATTTCCCCGTGTTGTATCTCTGCATGGACCCCGTCCCAGTGGTCTGTGCATTTATATACTCTTTTTTTTTTTTTTATGTAGGAAATACTGAAATTGATTAGCCGTGCTGCAGCAGCAGGAATCAATCTTTCCTCATATGAGGTATGCATCTCTGAGGATGCAGTTGTGTGCAGAGTAATAGCTGCTAGCTCTAATGCAGTCATTACTAAGCAATCAGAGGAAAAGTTCAGAGAAAATAGCAGAGAACCGCATCCCGCAAATCAGGCGGGGAGGGAGGAAATGAGACTGCTGTACTCCAAGCCGGCACACAAAATGCTTTAGATTACAGACGGGAAGATGGGCTGATGTGCAGGTACATTGCGTGATGACCAAGCTTGGGCTGTTGTAAAAGAACATCTTGGAATGCTGGGGACCAAACTGGAGGGCTGTTGTCTGCTCTTGCTAGCAGCCATCCCACAGCCTTACTCTTAGTGTCCTCTTCCAGTGCATCTTCTTCTACAAGGCCAGGTTGGATGGGGCTCTGAGCAACCTGATCTGGTTAAAGATGTCCCTGCTCACTGCAGGGGGGTTGGGCTAGGTGACCTCTAGGGGTCCCTTCCAACCCAAAACATTCTATGGTTCTCTTTTGGGGCTCTTGAATTTGGGTTATACCAAGCCGCAGGACCATATTCACAGGTGATGAGAAGGGGGGAAGAGAGATTTTCCTACCAGCATGTGAATACAAGCCTAAGCTGGTATAATATCCCCATTAGGAAAAGGGCAGATGGGAAAGGAGGTTGCACTGATTTTACCCTATTTAGCTTCACTCCTGTATTGGTGTCTCAGCGCTTTTTTTTTTTTGCATCTGTCTTAAAAGCTGAGGATCCACCTTATATAAATACATGAAGCTGATGTGTTACGCGATGCTGTTGTGCAAACTGGTCTGTTAAATCTGTCAGACCTAACTGCCCCGATGAGCTGTTTGAGAGCTACAGCTGCCTGATAGATTTTGCTCAGACCTCCCCAGCCCAGACTACCCTGGGATTTATCAGCAAACTGGAAACTGCTGTACTATTTCCTATCTTTCCTTTCAAAGGCTGTGAGTTGTGACTGGGCTGCCTTAGTCAACCGTTGGGAACCATTCGGCAATTGCGTGTTGTCTCTGAGCAGGTGTGTGCTCTGCTGCAAATATTTTGGAAATCAGAAAGGCTGATTCTCATTTATGTGAAGGACCTCATGTGCCAGGAGGGAGGTTTCAGCATTAGCAGATGTGAAATTTGCATGTGGATGGAGCCTTCCAGCGCCTTTGTGTTGAGAGGGATGCAAAGGACCCCCAGACCATTGAATCTAGAGGGCACTCGCGTCATTCAAATCAAGAGATTCCTATTAATGGATGGGGGAACGGAGTGTCCTGACTGAGCACCACACAGGGCAGCAACTGCAAAAAGGACTGATCAAGGGCCCAAGACCTTTTGGAGTCTCCTCTGGAAGAAATTGTTTGAAATGGCCTACAGAGTGCTGGAGACCCAGTGTCAACGCAACTGTTCTACAAACTTTAATTAGCTGAAACTTCATTTTGTCAAGCTATCCTTGTTGCAGGAAATGATAATGCACTAGCAGAAGTAGCCAGCGCAAGGCTATTGATTTTTAGGAGTATGCTGATAAATGAGGAGCACAGGAAGGAGACTTGGCTGGTCTCCAAGGATTGCCAATAGATAGGAGTAGCAAAAAGAAAAAGGTACTGAGAAATGTGGCCCCATCTGTTTCCCACAATAGCTCATGGAAAGTTTTCTGTTGACTCCAGTCATTTTTTTTGCATTTGGCCCATACCAAGCATGGTGAGAGCTGTGATGGAAGTTTCCCACAGAAAGATTTCTTCTGAGTTCAGGAGATCTCAACCCTTTTTAAGACGGGAGTCAAGTCCCTCTGGCATGGGGATCCCTCTGGATGTCTGATTTGAGTCACCATCTAGGCTGGGTCAGTCTTCTCCCATAGTTTTCCTTTGAGGACCTCCTGCAAGCGGCTAGACGGGGAGAGTGGTCTTTCTCTTGGTGGCTTGTTCTTTCACTCTGCCCATGGTGCAAATGCAGCCACAGAGGGATCTGAGGACACTTTTATCTATTTAGATGATTATGGTACCACTTCACTAGTAGTGCTGTTATGTTTTATTCCTCCTAAAGCTTTGTCATGTCTGTTGCCTTTGAAAGCAAGCTGCTGATCTCAGGAAGACTGTTGTTTGCACACATCTAAATAATTATTGAAAACAAAACTGTGGAGAGGAGAGGAGGAGTTAGTAGTGCTAGCTACTCAAATCTACACCCTGATTTCCTTCACCAGATGCAAAGTCATGCATGTGGTCCTCCTTCTTGGAAAGTTCATTAATATTTGCTTTGAAATACATTCCCTTTAGCAGAGACCAGCTTTGCAAATCTACCATCATCTTCTTACCCTCTGCTGCTGTTAGGACTGAAGACCACAAGGTAAAAGGTTTGGAAGATTTGCCACCATGCTCACCTGAGTGGGTCCTTAAGCACAGTTTGGAGGTGACAACTGTGCTGATCTTTGAAAGGTCATGGAGATTGTGTGAGGTTCCTAACACTGTGCAAGTGTGGCATCCATCTTGGTGGGGGGGAAAAAAAACCCAAACAAACAGCCAAAATTATGATTCAGAAACTACAGGCTGGTCACCCCTTTCTTTGGTCCCTGGGAAAATCATGCAGTGACCTCTCCTACATATTCTTGTATCCAAATTAGGATGTTATGGTCTGGATGGGTGGGCAACCAGTAAAAACCTGATTGGATAATCAGGCTCACAGGGTAGAGGTCAATGGGTTGTACTCTACCCAAAGCACCATAACAGGTGGGGTACCATGGGTCTATTGTGGGACCGGTCCTGTTCAACATCTTATCAATGACCTGGAGGAGTCAACGGAGTGCACTTGTCAGGTCTGCAGGTGGCACCGAACTGAGGTGACCGGTCAATATGCTGCCATTCAGAGAGACCTAGGCAGCCCGGAGAAATGGGTCAGCAAGAACCTCATGAGGTTCAATAGGGACAAATGCAAACCCTTGTCCCTCTGCAAAGATGCAGACCAGGGGACTGCCTGGCTGGGGGCAGCTGGGCTGAAAATCCAATTTTGCCACACAACCGAATGTCCACTGTGAGGGTGGCCAGGCCTCAGAGTGGGTTGTCCAGGGAGGGTGTCCTTTTTCTTTGTCCTCAGAAGTTTTCAAGACCCATCTGGACCCTGAGTAACCTGGCCAGATCTCACAGCTGACCTTGCTCTGAGCAGTAGGTTGGGCTAGAGACCTCCTGAGGTCCCTTCCAGCCTGAAGTATCCTATGATCCTCAGATCAATGAAATGCTGAAACATTGCCAGAGCTACAAACTATAGCTTGGTCCATTACTTAGCCTCTCACACATGCAGCAGCCCTAGCCTCACTTGGTGCATATCTATTTCCAAATGGTTTCCCCACAATGGCAAAAAACCAGAGATATTTCCATCAAAAATTGCCCCACTGTGAGCAGTGATATCAAACGATGCTTCTGATTGCTAGGTCCAAAGCTCTTTATTCCTAATTCTGCCAGCAACCTTCTTACTTAAAACCAGGGAGAGTATAAAAACTGGATGGCACAGCAGTAGGAAAAAGCCAGTCCCGTTCTTTGAAGCGGGGCAGGAACGGCTGCAGCATCCTCCGGCAGGGCTCTGCTGGGACGAAGGGGGAATACTGTGGCGTGCGTGTGCTGGGGAGGAGGAGGAGAAAGCCCTCTCCAGCCCTGCCTTGAGTGATGGTGGCTTTGCCTGGCGGGTGGCAAGGGCCCCTGCACACTTAAAAGCTTTCGCCTTCTAGTTTGAGCGAGGCAGGCAATCCATATGAAGATAAATGTAAGAAAGGCCGGCCTGAAAAGGATAATGTATTTTCTCCCTTGTGCTTAGCAGTGTCTCCAATTCAGGTGATTCTGCCCAAAAAAATACGTGGGTAATGAGACAATAGTACGAGGTGGTTCGTTTCCTATCCGGGCCATCTTTTTCCTCTGGCAGATATCTCACAGCTTCAAAAAAATTGTACGGCTTCAGCTAAACAGCGCTGGCTTTCCTGTGCATCCTCTGCGTGAAAGTGGCCTCTGAGCCCCTGAATCAATATATTCCTTCCTCTCCCTCTGAGATCACTTATCCGCAGGTACTTTGCCGCTCTTCCTGCAAACTGCTGAGCTCGTTGCTTTGCCTTTTGAGCTGGGCGCGTTGCAAGAAAGCTTCAAATTCCTGTTCCCCAGCTCAGCCTGATGGTTCGAAGGCATTTCCCTCTTCTGTTGCAGCAAAGCCCCGTCCCTGGAGGCTGCCATTCATTCTGCTGCTCCATCCCCTGCGGAGCCATTGGCCGTCGGTGACACAACGTGAAGGCAAATCCTGATGAATAAATAAGACCTTCTCTACAAATGACACAAATCACACACACAGAATCACAGAATTGCAAGGGTTGGAAGGGACCTCGGGAGATCATCTAGTCCAACCCCCCTGCTAAAGCAGGCTCTCCTAGAGCATGCTACACAGGACTTCATCCAGGCGGGCTTTGAATATCTCCAGAGAAGGAGACTCCACAACCCCCCTGGGCAGCCCGTTCCAGTGCTCAGTCACCCTTAGAGTAAAGAAGTTCTTCCTCATATTCAGCTGAAACCTCTTATGTTTCAGTTTGCACCCATTGCCCCTAGTCCTGTCGCTGGACACCACTGTAAACAGACTGCTTCCGTCCTCTTGACTTCCGCCCTTAAGATATTTGTAGGTGTTGATGAGATCCCCCCCTCAGTCTCCTCTTCTTCAGGCTGAACAAGCCCAACTCTTTCAGCCTTTCCTTGTAGGGGAGATGCTCCAGTCCCTTTATCATCCTCGTTGCTCTCCTCTGGACTCTCTCTAGGAGTTCCTCATCTTTCTTGAACTGGGGAGCCCAGAACTGGACACAGTACTCCAGGTGGGGTCTCACCAGGGCAGAGTAGAGGGGGAGGATAACCTTCCTCGCCCTGCTGGCCACACTCCTCTTAATGCACCCCAGGATGCCATTGGCCTTCTTGGCAACAAGGGCACACTGCTGGCTCATGGTCAGCTTGTTAGGCTTCACTACAAGCCTGTGCAGTAGAAATCCAGTGTTTATTTTGGAGGATTCAGGCAGGGGCAGTGCTGGATCCCCACTGCTGCCCCTTGTTGTGGGGCGGGATGCCCCTGGCTCTGCCCCACAGCTGTGCTGCAGCCCCATTTAGTGCTATACCATCCTGCAGTGGGGAGCAGAGGTGACTGAAGACGCTTTTACTCCTTCCAGCAAGTTTTGGCTACTGCTTAGCTGGTTTTTGAGCTGTCAGATGACTTTAGGTTATATCTTCATATGATGTTCATGAAGCCCCTGGGGAAAACGGTCCTGAGCTCCATGCATTTCCCTCTGGGTGTGCATCACAGAACCACAGAATCACAGAGTGGCAGGGGTTGGAAGGGACCTCAGGAGATCATCCAGTCCAACCTTCCTGCTAAAGCAGGTTCACCTAGAGCAGGTTGCACAGGACATCGTCCAAGCGGGTTTTGAATGTCTCCAGAGAAGGAGACTCCACAACCCCCCTGGGCAGCCTGTTCCAGTGCTCTGTCACCCTCAGAGTAAAGAAGTTCTTCCTCATGTTCAACTGAAACCTCTTATGGTTCAGTTTGTGCCCATTGCCCCTTGTCATGTTGCTGGGCACCACGGAGAAGAGTCTGGCTCCATCCTCGTGACACCCACCCTTAAAATATTTCTAAGTGTTGATGAGATGCCCTCTCAGTCTTTTCTTCAGGCTAAAGAAGCCCAGCTCCCTCAGCCTTTCCTCATAAGGGAGATGCTCCAGTCCCCTCATCATCTTTGTAGCCCTCCTCTGGACTCCTCTAGTCCTCTGGACTTCCTCAATGTCCCATGCCAGCAGATGCTGCTGGCCCCTCGGCTCTCTCCCCGCAGCCCCGGCCCCTTGCAGGGCTGCACTTGCTGCATGGCTGCTCCCAGGCTCTGCAGCGGGGACTTGGAGTGGGGCCCAGATTGCTCACGGGCACGTGGTGCACACCACGGCTTTCACAGGGTCAAACGGTCCGTTTGTCTGCTTGTAAGGAGAGGGAGAAAAAGAAACGCATCGGATTCACAGCAGTTTATGCAGCAGAGCTGCACGTCGTGGCATTCCAGGGACGGAGGCAGCAGCTTCCCCCCACTGCAGCCCTGGCCATCAGTGGGCACGGACAGACCCAGAGGCACCTCCACGCTGGGGAGCTGGGGGCGAGCGGGTGACTGCGGGGCCATAGCTCAGCCCTGGCCCTTCCCTGACTGTGGACAGGTTCGTGCTGGCACATCCCTCCTAGGCGTGAGTTTAATCCTCAATGCAGAAGGTTTCCCGAGTCATAGGCGTTGGCTGTGTGGTGAGAGGTTGGCTCCAGGAGGTTGTGCTGGCACCTACAAGCTTGAAAATTTTCCCTCACCCTCATAATTGACATAATTACTTAATTACAGGAGGGATATGTCGACCAAGATCTGTGTCAAAGGAGGAGCCGGGAGGATGGTTGCAGCCAGGTGAAATTCTGGCAAAAATCCCTCAGCTGCAGCTTCTGCTTGGACACCAGGAAATTTCCCTTTATCCCTGCCATTTCCCTTTTCTGGTGTCCCTGATTTTTACCAGGAACTGAGCAGAGGCCACACATTATTTTATGATTTCATGAACACAGAAAGCCTGTCAGCGTGCCCTCGCCTGGCCCCGGGAGCTGGGCACGTCACAGAGAGCATCCCAAAGACCACGCATGGGTGTTGGAGTGCAGCATGCGCTTCATCTCCTATAAACCATGAAGAAGAGGGAGAAGATGGGGAGCAAACCCGCCCCAGCCATATGTTTTATTCACATGCAAAATTTTCTTTTATTGGGTATTTAATGATGGCACAGATGGCTCCAAATCAGAGGGTGCCTTGGATGCTCACGCCCTTGCCTGCAGAAACGGGCACGGCTGGATGCGATGGCTGCAGGCAACGGTTCCCTGCTGCTCAGCATAAAGTGTTGGCATCTCCTTGGTCCCACCAAACTGTGATGAGAATCAAAAATGGGCGGTGGCAAACGCCACGGCAGCGCTGAGCATGTCAGCCATGGTAACGCAGAGGAGCGCTGAACAGTGGCCGCTTCCCTGCCCCAGGAGCGGCCCCCGGGTTTTGCTCATCTATTTTTAAAGTACATTTTATTGAGACTTATATGTGTGCAGCGGCGCGGAGCTGCAGCTGAGCTCTGAAGAGAAGAAAGCATTTGGGCTCCTGGACAGGCTTCACTGAAGATAAGTGGCCTGAAGTGAGGTTCAGAGGGGCTTCTGACCCCTTCCCTGCCTCCAGCATCCCCCTGCCTGCGCTGGCCTATTGACCCTGGGGCTGGGCTCAGGAGATGCTGGGCTCAGCTCATGTCTCTTAATGCTATTTTTTAATTTGCTTTTCAATCTCTTTTACTGCCGTAGATCCAAAAGGCTGTCGTCACCTGGGCAAAGCCTCCTGTGCCTTTCTCCGAGGAGAGCTGGGAGGGTCGGGATGAGTTATCCTTGGGGACAGCGGATGGGCTGCTCCGGCTGGACCCCGGCTTGTGTTCGTTGTGCGGCATTGTAGGCGCGCTGTTTGGGAAGCACCCTTGGGTGTCCCCCTCTGGTCTGGCAAGCAGGGTGGGAAGGAAGAAATGAGAAAGCTACAGCTGCAGACAGCGCATGGGGGGCTCTGGGCTGGGGACCGCCTGCACGTTCTTAGTGTTGTTTTGCTGCATCCACTGCCAGCCGGAGCAGAAACCAATGCAGCAAGAGAACGATTGCTCTGCTCCTCCCCTGAGGTTGGATGCATCCCAACAGATATGCCGTGGGCTGGCATGAGCCTGGCGGGCAGTGGTGCTGTCAAAAGGGATGTGGTTGTGCCATGGGGGCAAGTCCTGTTCCTCAGCCTTACTGCTCTGGGCCACTTGCAGCCTCCCCTCCTCAGTAAGAGGGATAAAATGGACAGAGCAGGCTTTGTCTGGGACTCAAGCGATGCACAGCTTTTTCTGCAAGGGAGGATGAGCTAAATAAGGCTTAACTGGCCATTTTCTCAAGGAAGCTGGGCACAGACAGGCAGTAGGTGGGCTGGGACCCGGTGCTGTGTGAGTGAAGGTCCTGCTGGCCGTGAGGATGTCTCTGGGAGGATCCCCGAAACACCAGAAGCGTGGAGGGTGGGTGGATGTGTAGCCAGCATCCCTCCTCCCACGAGCTTGTGGGTGGCAGAGAGACCCCCCCCACCCCAGGGTTGGGTGCGGGCAGGGGGTGCCAGCTGAGGAGCATGAGACTGGATTAATATTTAAAGGCTTTTCCAGCCTTATTTTCTGTGGCTCTGCTTCTGTGCTTAGGGTGGATTTCTTGCCAGCCACAGAAATAAGAAAGTCTATGTTATCAGGAGATTTTCATTGCCAGATATACGTACCGTTTGACCTTCTGCTCTTGGTTGTCCAAGACGTGCAGCGAGCCCCTGAGCAACCTTTTTGCACCATCAGAGAAAGGGCTGCTGTCATAGCACGGGAACTTAATTTTAGCCTGGATCTCTGAGGAAACGAGGCGTGTAAACTCAGCTAGCTGCCTGTCCATCTGTCTCGCCAGCCAGGCAGCCACCTGGGTCCACCAGCTCCCGACAGCTTCCGATGCCATTGATCAACTCTACCTCAAGCTGGCAGGTGGGTGATGGTCCCAGTGGTGAGAAGCTCCTACAGGTGATGCCAGGAGTGACAGTGGGGGGGGTGAGAGGGACAGACACCTGAGATTGGGAAGGCAGGATTTGAGCTGGGTTATTTGTTGCTGGTTTTATCCACCAATGGCTGACACGGGGAGTAGGGGGGCATGGCACCAGCGCATGGCGATGGCCCATCTCCTACTGGAGTGACTGGGTAGGTAGATGCCAGCTGGGGATTGGGGTGGGAAATAGGACATGAGTTACGATGTGATAAGGAGATGAGCAGCTGAGGGCTGAAGAATTTTGGACCCAGCTCTGTAGGAAACCAGGCTTTGTTCCCTCTGCTATCCCCAGGAAAACTGGCTACTGCAAAGCGGAGCTCAGGCTGAGCAGCCAGGGAAGGCGGAGGCGGGGAGAAGCTGCCTGGGGCTGGCCTGGAGGGCCCCGTTATTTCCCCATTATTTCCCTGTGGTCAAATCAGGGCAATGCATTTGCATTTCGTGTGAGGTCTGAGGGACCAGGCACTTGATCTCCCTCCCTGCCCGCCCCTGCCTCCGGGATCTGCCTGCTTTTGGGAGGCCACATGCTCATTCGTTTAACTCCTATTGTGCAGGCTACAACTGCAGCTTGGGGAACTCTGATTTATATTGCCAGTGAGTGCCAAGCGTGGCAGACAGAGGCCAGGGCACCACTTGGCACAGAACAGGGAGGCAAATGGTCCTTTTTTCCCCCACGGATGTCCCCTCTGAACTCATGGCGCCTTGGGGTTCAGGGGCTCCACACGGCAGGAGGATGGCGGAGAGCAGCAAGGAAAGATTTTCCCCTTTTTAAAATAAAATTTTGAATAATTGGTACTAACTCCTGTCTCATTTATCCTCTTTTCTATCTTTCTGTCCCTTTAAACATGTTGGCTTTGCTTTAAAAAAGTCTTTGTGAGGTTTTACCCCAAAATAATTCCAAATCTCATAAATTCAAACAAACGACGTCATTACGTTTCCAAGCACCGTAAGCCCCATGGTGAGGCTGCAGGAGGGGAAGCACATCTAGATATTACCAGGGCTTGTTTTGCCACATCACTGGTTTTATGGGGATAAAACCGTGCTACAGACTAGGATCCAAGAGCTTGTGGTATAATATCCATAGCTTTCTCTAAACTGCCATAATAACATTTTTAACAGATCCCAGGTGAAAAGTAACCGTCTCTGGCTTATAGATGCCTTTTCATTAAACATCTAGCCAATATTTAGAGTCTTGCAAGCTATTTTCATCTGGAGGGAAAACAGCCCCACGATGGTATTCAGCGTATTTCAAGGGTTTCTTCTGCTGTTGCTCAGCACTTTTCCCTGTTGTCTGTTGGTCTTTTTACTTTTGTTTTTAGAGTCGTGCCTGTTCCCACTTGTGGATATCCAGGCAAACCCGCTCATATGGGTTTTTGTCTGCCTGGGCCTTGCAGTGATACTGCAAGAAAGGAGCTGCATGTGTCTTACACTTGTCCAGAGTGGTGGCTTTTGGGCCAGCTGACACCAACAGGACCTCCAAGCTTCAATGTGAAGGGGAAGCTTTTCAAGGGCATAAAGATGATCCTATTGTAGGTTGGTCACCTCCTGTGAACCAGGTGAGGATATGCCAACCAATGCAGGTTTGCAACCCTGAAGGCCTTTTAACTCCAACAGATGGGCTCAACTCTGCATGCATCTGGATGCATGATCTGACCGGGCATCGGGGCCCTTCTGACCCCTCAGAGGAGCAGCCTTCCTTTGCTAGGACTTGCTCTTTCAGGAGCCTTTTTCCCTTCCTGAGCCTTTCAGAGTCAATGACCTGCAAAGCAGACCCCAAGGGTGAACCCTGACACATCCAGGGGGTTTATGTACCCAGCTGCACCCCCCTCCCGGGGCCTGCATGACCTCTTACACTCATGCTAATCACTATGATGATTTTTGAAAGTAATTTGGGGCAACTGTACTTACCCGTAGTTTCACAGGAAGCAACGACATGATATGCCGTAGCCAAAGCCTTTCACACAAGGACTGGTATTGGTGGAGATGGGGACACAGAGGTGGGTTGATCTGAGCTTGCCGTGGTCTTGCAGGAGGTCTCCCAGATACACTGTCCTTTCCCCATCTTCCCACCTTCCCAACCTAAGGAATTTCCAAGTGGCAGCAGTGCTGCAGAGCAGCCATAGGGACGTCAGATTTTACCAGGCTGCAGGAGGAAGGACACAGCAAAATCAATGGGCAGCGTCCATTTACTGTAATGGGCTTTGGTTTGGGTCAATGGGTTTCTTCCTCCTGTTAATCATCGTTGCAGTCCACCGAGCAAAGGCAGTGCTGGAAGCTAAAAGGGAAATAATCCTGTCCCTGCAGAGAACGAAGACAACCCATTAGCGATGCACACAATGCTCTCGCGCTTGCGTTTGCTCTGTCTGTCCGTCTTCTAATTGCAACCGGGATTACAAGTGGAGGAAGGGCTGGGCTCAGTTTATATATCCATTTTTCATTAAAAGGATTACTCGGAAAGAGGTGTCCTGCGCACAGGTTTCCCTGATTAATCCTTGACATTTCTGAGTCAGAGGTGTGCCCATGCCATTCAGCTTCCTGACAACCTTTTCTTCTGGCTTAACTGGTAGAGAAATTAGATTTTAGAATTACCTGGTAGACCATGTGAATCCTCGTGGAGAAGTCTATATCAGGAGTTTGCCCTGTGATGGGAGCCGGGTAAAGGCTCCCAGCCGTGCACCATGAACAGCCTCTCGCCCCCTGGTCCCTTCAAAATCCCTGTGTGAGCTGGTCACTGTGTGTGGTTGCCCAGCCCAGCCTCACTGGTGTTCATGCTCAGTGATGGGGAACGGCCAAGCTGCCTCCCAATTTTCAGCCCCCAGGAACCCAATTTTCAGCCCCCAGGAGAATCTCTCACCTGCTCCTTCGAGCGGAGGGTATCAGCAGTGAGGCACTGATATGGGAAAAATCGCTCGTCCACCAGTGCTGGACCTGGGTGCAAGTCACAGATGCTGGTGGGACCGGGGCTTGGTGAGACCGAGGCTGGACATCCACAGGGCTTGGCTTCCCCTGGGCTGATGAGCCTGTAAGTGAATAATGAAACTGTTGGTGATATATAGACATTTTAAATGGGGCCAGGACTTGGAGGCAGCCCAGGGAAACACAAGCTGCTCACGGCTATACCATGACACACAAAGGAGCCACGCTCATCAGATACATTATTCATTGCATTTTCCCAGCTCAGCTCTCTTGTTGACCTGGTATCACTGATGAAGAAAGGTCTGCAGAGAATAACTGACAAGGTGGGACCGAAAGAGCAGAAAGTTTGGACAGAGGCTCAGCAGACGAGTAAATATCATGTCAAATGGAAAACAATGGGAAGAGGCAAAGATGGAACTGGGAGGTGAAAAACAAGGACAAGCTGAAAAACCTTGTGGAGAACTAATGGCAGTGATAAGAGCTGTGAAACTGGCACCAGGAGAAGCACAAGGCTAGGAATTCTGCAAGGACTGGAGCATGCTCCCAACACGAGGAACTCCTAGAGAGAGTCCAGAGGAGGGCAACGAGGATGATAAAGGGACTGGAGCATCTCCCCTACGAGGAAAGGCTGCGAGAGTTGGGCTTGTTCAGCCTGAAGAAGAGGAGACTGAGAGGGGATCTTATCAACACCTACAAATATCTTAAGGGCGGAAGTCAAGAGGACGGAAGCAGTCTGTTTACAGTGGTGTCCAGTGACAGGACTAGGGGCAATGGGTGCAAACTGAAACATAAGAGGTTTCAGCTGAATATGAGGAAGAACTTCTTCACTCTAAGGGTGACTGAGCACTGGAACGGGCTGCCCAGGGGGGTTGTGGAGTCTCCTTCTCTGGAGATATTCAAAGCCCGCCTGGATGAAGTCCTGTCTAGCATGCTCTAGGAGAGCCTGCTTTAGCAGGGGGGTTGGACTAGATGATCTTCCAAGGTCCCTTCCAACCCTTGCAATTCTGTGATTCTGTGAACATTTTGCCGAAGCCAGGAATGAGCCTGTCCAAGACAGCTCCGCTGAATGGCTCAGGGTGCTGGAGCATGAGAAACGGCAGCGGTCCAGGGATGGGGACGGTGGAAATGAGCCAGCTGGAAAGAAGGCTGCCAGGGCTGGAGCTGCAGAAAATAAAAGATGATGTGATGAGGAAAACAGCAAACATGAGAAACTGCCCTGCTACTGAAGAGTCAAAAAAGACAGCTGTGATGACTTGGACGTGTGTCAGGAATGGCCCCTAGAAGATACCCTACATGGCAGCACACATGGGAGCGTGAGGCACTAGAAATAGAAGAATACTGAGCATGAGGCAGGCAGAGTGAAGAGCAAAACTGAGCTAAACGGTCTGAAGATAAGGGAAGCTACTCCAAAACCAAAAGGGATAGAAGAAACCTCTTTACTGAGCTGATGGACTAGGAAAAAAACAATAGAACCATAGAATCATAGAACCACAGAATCATAGAATCATTTAGATTGGAAAAGACCTTTAAGATCATCACCGTTAACCTAGCACTGCCATCCCACCACTAAACCATGGCCCTAAGCACCTCGTCTACCCGTCTTTTAAATACCTCCAGGGATCGGGACTCAGCCACTTACCTGGGCAGCCTGTTCCAATGCTTGACAACCCTTTCAGTGAAGAAATGTTTCCTAATGTCCAGTCTAAATGTCCCCTGGTGCCACTTGAGGCCATAGAGATCCATTGTAATTTTCTTGGTTCAACTAATTCACAGAAAGGTTTAAACCTTGACTTGTCCAAAGAGCACCTCTCGTCCAGGTGTCGAAGCTGCTGGGGGTTGGTCAGTGACTCCAGGAGGGCTGGGAGGGAGCTGGAAGGAGCCATTCCACCCTGGGGAAGGGGGTCAGGTTCCAGCACTCTCCTCCAGCTTCTACTTGTGGCCAAGCCACCAGCGTGCACACATGGTCCCTTATGTGTTAGGGGGACACAATTAATGGACAGGCCTGGATATTTTATTGAAACCTGTGAAAGAACAGTCTTCAGACCATCTAAGCACCTACATCCCACTGTAATCCCTGGAGTAGGGGTTGGTGCTGGAAGAGCACCATCCTTCCTTCATTTTTTTTCTACCAGGGAGAAACCACGGGGCATCATGGCTCCCTGCTGGGAGAGGGGACTGTTCAGGAAGCTTCTCCGTGCAGCTCTTTGATGGCTTTCCGAAATTCCTCTTTGCTTTGATTTATGTTGAAATTTATGTGCACCTAGCTCATATTTTGGAGCTTTGAAGTGTACTTCAGGTAGCAGCAAAGGGGCAGTGGATTTTAAATGAATAATTGAATGAAGAGAGCAGTTTGTACAGACACAAACCAGAATGCTAGATGAAGAAATGATCCCATCGCTCTGCTCATAAAGATAAAACACGTTCCTTATGCAGATCAGGATATTTGGCTTTCAGGAATTCAGATGGGATTGACTTAGCTGAAAAAACAAATATGGCCAAGAAAGAAGGCAAGAGCTTCGATTTGCAGTGTTGAAGGAGTGCTCTTCCTCTGGCAGGACGGCTCGCACGGCAGTGGCTCTTGTGCCCACCAAAACTGGAGGGGGACCGTGCCTCTGGACACAGCTAACTGGGAAAACCAGAGCAAGAATCAGCGCGTCAAGTGAGAGTGTGGTTGCGTAAAATTCATTAAATGAAAGCAGCATTTTGCAAGCAGTGGTGCAGGCTGCGCATCTCACGCTACCAATCGCCTTCGGGGAGACACCCCAAAACCGTGAACCTCGTCCCTTCCTACCACTGGTGAGGTGCGCCCTGCGGTCAGAGCACCCGGGATTGCAGGACCTCCCTGATGCAGGAGGACCATGATTTATGGAAAACTGAGGACGTGGATAAAGTGTTGGTATTTTTTTCTTACTGATGAAAACCTGTAGCCATAAATACATACGCAGAGCTGGCCTGACTGATAGATCCATCAGGGCTTGCCCTTCTCCAGGATTTAGCTGTCAGCCCGTCAAAAGCAGCTGCTCAGAGGCTGAAGTTTGTTTCTGCTTCCACAGTCATCAAATTTTCAGTCAAACCCAGCCTGATGGCTGCTGTCATCCTTTGCTGCATTGGCTGTGCCACCCTCTTCCCTGTGGTGAGGGTCCCGGGGTAGGAGGGGAACGGGGGCAGGTGCTGGTCCCCCTCTCTGGTGTCACCAGGACGTACCTCCAGCACCTCCCGGGATAGGTGGCACTCAATAAAACCGGGGAAAAAGGAAAAAGTGACTTTTTTTATTTCCATAGGGCTGTTTTTTCAAGCATTCAAGGGGTGCTGGAGGTGGACTTGTGATTGAAAAAGCAATAAAATGGCTTAGCTTTGTTAGCAGTAGTAACACAGGAGAAAGTATCAGTTTGTTTTTTTTCCAGGAGAAAATATCATTTTAAGGGATTTTTTTTAAGGGAACATCTAAAGAAAAAGATTGAATAAAATCCTGGAAGCAAGGAAGGAAGCATTGCACTAAAGTAATAAAATTACTTTGCTTCAACCCTTCCATGGTAAAATACTTGGCTTATTCTTTTGTGAGGCAACATGTTGTTCTGAAATTTATTTAATGTAAAAAAAAGCCCTGCCAGTTGTTGAAATGACAACAAATGCTTTGATAGGCATCAAAGGATCTGCTCATCTTTCTCAAGTTTAGTTTCATATGAAATTCCAAAACTTGTTGGTTTTGATCCAGCAGAGGATAAAAGCCCATTGCAAAACCAGGGAATTCCCTGCAAAATGGGAATTCCAGCTCCCACGCAGTGCTAGTTACTCTCATGAGCTTTAGTTTCCTGCTTGCATGCTCCCTGGTTTCCCCCTGCTTCCCAGGACCCCCGATGTAAATGCACGAAGGCAGCGCAGTGCAGCCCTGGCCACGCTTGCCCCCTCCCCTGCCCTTCTGCAGCCATGGCCCCCAGGGAAAGCACCAGCTCCAAAGAACCAGGAGAGACTGGGAGCTTGCCCAGCATGGGAGAAAGTGCCCACATTTCTTTGTGTTTTGTCACCAAAAACAGTCCAGGAAGTAAGCAGAATGGGGCTGGCAGTTTGGCTGAACATGGTCATGAAGGCTGGGAGTGTGCCAGCCTTGGGGACCCCTGACTGAGGAGGGAAAAGACCTCCTCCAAACTTCCAGGCAAACTGAACTAAGGTTTGGGCAAATTGTCTGCAAAAGGGGAAAACCAAAGCCCTGCTGGAGCTGCAGCACAAACCAAGCCTGGTTCCTCCCAGGCTTGTCCCTGGCAGGAGTGTGTCCACATGGATCCTCTGCCCAGGCAGGAGTGAATTCTTCTTCTCTACCTGGACATCTATATCAAATGACTATATTACATATATCATATGAATATATAATATATGAATATATATATATACCAAATGAATAGGATTTCTCCTATTGCAGCTTATCTCCGCTCTGTAGTTAGGTTATTTTTTGAGGGATGGGCAGATGGATGTGTAAGCACTTGTAGGAAAACTGCTTTTCTCCCTCCCCAGCATGACCGTGCCAGCTCATCCCCTTGAAAACTTGGCCAGAAGGGGGTTGAATGTAAAATGATTTAGCACTGGATAAAAAATGCATGGGAAAGTTTTTCCCACCCCTAGTGGTTTTTTTCTCTATCTGGTTTCCACATTTCAGCACCACACAGAGAATTGCTTTCCATGGAAAAACCATACTCACCACCAGGAAAATCAGCTTTCTGCTCTTACAAGGAACAGAGCTGCTTGCCCAGGCCAGGCGGTTGCTGTCCCAGATGTGCATTTGTGTGGGCTCACCCTGGCTGCACCCAGGCACGCAGCCACAGGGAAACATGCCCTTCATGGCCCACAGATCCCCAGCACAGGCAGGTCCTGTGCACACCTCAGTGCACCCCTGCATTCCTACTGTATTCCTGGGCATATTTTGGACTCTTTGCAGCAAAATACTCCAGCATGAAGTTTCCCTTGAGCATGAGAAAGAGGTTGCACAAGGGCCCCAGCTGGGGCCCCACGTTGCAGTTCTTCAAAACATGCTTGGCATCATGTACGTAATTTTTACACAGTCCTGGCAACACTTCTGGGCACTGCTGCAGCATGCACGAGAGCAAAGAGTATCACGACCTTTGGGAGAATCCCCACTGGTCCCACACGTGGGTTGCACCACTGAGTCCCATCTCCCAGTGATGAGGGGAACCCACCAGCATGCAGACCTGGGGCAGGATGCACCTCCTGTCAGGGACGAATAAGCACCAGTTACAAAGGAAAAAGAAAAGAATTGGGGGAGGGAAGGGGAAAAGTAATGAACTAAAAGAATAAATTCATTTGATACGACAGAAAAATAGTTCTTTACTGTTAAAGGACAGAGCACGGTCTAGTTTGCTTTCTAGTTGTATCTCCTGTGATTCACAGACTGACTCATATCAGAGCATTGCCAGTTACATAAAGAGATATATTCCTGAAGATATGTGGTGGCCTGAAATTTTCATAATGAATTAAATTCAGATTGGGGCCTGTATTGTTGCACTGCTGGATCATCCCAGCAGTGATGTACTGTGGAAAAAAAAAGCAAGAACAGGCTGAAGTCACACAGATAGGGGTTCCCCTGCAAGATACACTCAAAGTACTTGGTCAATGGCAGCAAGGCAACTAGTCAGGGTTCAGGTGGGTATAAATAAGACTGGGGCCAATAAGCCCTATTTCTGCTTCCTAATGGAAATGCCCAGGGAGGTTGAGGGCTGTGGGACGGATAGGACTCTTCTGGCTCATCAAATCCAACCTCCTTTTGCCCCCAGAATATCACCACCTAGTGCTGCTTATAAAGTTACTATGCTTTAGACTCAGGTGGGTCCCAGCAGGCTCAGAGCAGCTTGCCAGGCCCCATATGCCCAGTCAGAGGCTGCTCTGAGCCTGCTGGGACCCTCAGTGAATGCCCAGCTGAAATGCACGCATGGCAAGCTGCTGCCAGATTTCTCTTGTGACAGCACTGGCTTGCAGTTCAGAAAGCTTCTTCAGCCTCTCCATGCTTGCCCTTGAGATATGAGGAGAGCACTCACAGCCCCTCTCAGCCCCTCTCATCAGGCTTGAAATGACCACTTCATCAGCGTCCTCTCCAGATGGGGGAGTCACTCCCCCAGCCACCGGGCAGCCATCTCTGCTGACTCCAAGTGGTTTTCTTTGCCTTGGGCATTGCTGAAGGGCTTGGGCTCTACAGAGGGATCTGGACAGGCTGGATCAATGGGCTGAGGACAATTGTATGAGGTTCAACAAGGCCAAGTGCTGGGTCCTGCACTTGGGGCACAACAACCCCATGCAACAGGCTTGGGGAAGAGTGGATGGAAAGCTGCCTGGCAGAAAAGGACCTGGGGGTGTTGGTTGACAGCCAGCTGAGTATGAGCCAGCAGTGTGCCCAGGTGGCCAAGGTGACCAACAGCACCCTGGCTTGTATCAGGAATAGTGTGGCCAGCAGGAGTAGGGAAGTGATCGTGCCCCTGTACTTGGCATTGGTGAGGCCGCACCTTGAATACTGTGTTCAGTTTTGGGCCCCTCACTATAAGAAAGACGTTGCATTGCTGGAACATGTCCAGAGGAGAGCAACAAAGCTGGTAAGGGGGATGGAGCACAAGTCTGATGAGGAGGGGCTGAGGGAACTGGGGTTGTTTAGCCTGGAGAAGAGGAGGCTGAGGGGAGACCTTATCACCCTCTACAACTTCCTGAAAGAAGGGTGTAGTGAGGTGGGGGTCGGTCTCTTCTCCCAAGTAATGGGTGATAGGACAAGGGAAGATGGCCTCAAGTTGCACCAGGGCAGGTTTAGATTGGACATCAGGAAAAATTTTTTCACTGAAAGGGTTGTCAAGCATTGGAAGGGACTGCCCAGGGAAGTGGTGGAGTCCCCATCCCTGCAGGTGTTTAAAAGAAGGGTAGACGAGGTTCTTAGGGCCATGGTTTAGTGCTGGGATGGCAGTGCTAGGTTAACAGTTGGGCTTGATGATCTTAAAGGTCTTTTCCAACCTAAATGGTTCTATGATTCTATGAGCAGAGCAGGCAAGGGGTTCACCAGGGCTTCAGATCAGGCTTTCCACCCCCCATGTCAAATATGGGGCATGCAGATCTGCCCCACACTAGCACCACAGCAGAGGCACATGGAGTTTTTTGCTCCACCAGCTTTCCCACCTATCATCACAGGTTACTGCAGGCATTGCTACTACCCTGCCAGGGCACCCCTTGCATGCTGTGCTGTTGCTGTGCATTTGATTTCTTTCTGCTGTGGTCCCCAAGGTGAAATGATCAAGGTTTGGCAGAAGACAACTGTATCAAAGAGCTACATCACCAAACTTTGTAAGTTGTTAGTGTCTCACCCACAGGAATGGGTATTCTCCACTGGATGTGGATAGCTCCTCGCATTATACCCAGCTCCAGGTGCTGTGAAGCTTGGAGGCACATGGACCCTGAAAGCCCTCATCCTGAGACATGAGCTTTCTCAGGGGGGATCAAGGCACAAGCAGGACCAAAAGGCTTGTAGACTGAAGAAGCCTGTAGTGCTAGGCAAATACATTTAACTTGTAGCTTCTGATGCTGATGCTACAGCCACATTCCTCACGGGGCTTGCTGCTGTGATGGGGGTTTAATGTTTAGATTAAGTTTTTCTTTATAAGAGTAGTTGCTTCATCTATTTTTTCATTTCATGTTTCCATTTATAAGGCACAACTGTTGTCAGCACCTGGAAAACTTAAAGTGAGCCATTAGGATATTTATTTTTATTAAGATAACACCAGAAAGCCCTCAGTGAGGGTGAGGATGCTGTGATTTCATGTGTTGTTCAAAGACAGGGCAGAGACTATTTCTGCTCTATCTTGTAGTCTGTCTCTTGCTTGTTATCTATTAAGGTAAACAGCAGTCAATCTCCTAAATAAGCCCAGAACAGAGGCTGAGCAAGAGTTTGAGGATTTGGCTCACTGATGTTGCTGCACAGTCAGAGCCAATGCCATGGAGTCTTGTCCCCAAGAACGCAGCTTCCTTCCAAATGAAAAGCCCAGGGAGAGCTGATGGGCTTTGCAGTGTCCCTCAGAGATTGCTGGGGCGCACGTATCGCCGCTTTGCTGGCTGCAGAAACATTGCATCCAGCACCACTGTAGTAGGAATCGCGATTCACGTGGACTGAGCTGTGCCAGAGAGGGCTCGCAACCTCATGCTGATGCAGAGCTGCTTTGGAGTCCAAGAGAGCGGATGTTCCTCTGCAGAGAGGCTTGTGGCACTGGACTCCTCCTCTACATAGGCAGTAAAAATGAAGCAACCTGCAATAAAATCAACCTGGCTTGTTATTTATGAAAAAAACTTGCCCCACAAACAGTGGTATTAAGGGCTAAGACTTAGTGTAACAGAAGGTTGAGCCCTCAAGTGTCCCGCTCAAATACCTCCTATGACATTGACATCCAAGAGAGTGGTTTAGACCTCTGACTCCCCAGGGTTGGCTCCATATAGCCTGGCTGAGCATCAGGACCTATAGTCAAACCATAATCTATAGGTACCTCCCTAGGGTGTTTTGATGGCTTCTCTTTATTGACCGCATAAGCAGGCAGGTCTGGGAATGCTGGATAATTGCAGTGGGAATTGCTCACTACTCTCTCGAACGTAGACTCCACAGGAGGCACCAGTACCAATTGCCGGTGTCATAGAAAATGTCCTGCATATCATCTTAGTCTCTCTTTGAGACATTTGTCTAACCCAAGGCACCATTGATCTGGACAGAGATCATTCTTAAATGATGATTTTCCCCAAATAGAACCCCAAATAAAATTCCATGATTAAAACCTTAATTAATGCCTAAACAACTTTAGCTTAATTGCCACCTCCAGCTGAACAGACCCGTTGAGACATTAGGGAATTATAGCTAATACAACCAGAACTCTGATGTATTTCTTCAAAATATTGCGTTAAGTAAAATCCTTGAATTCCTCCAGTGTTAAAGAACTGCCAGTGATAAGTCAACTTGGTTATGTGCTCTGTGTGAAAAATCACCAAATATCCCACAGGGCAAATATGAAAAAGCAGCAGAGAAGACATTCTGAGGAAATGAGACTTTACTGACTTTTTTGTCCCACCTTCAAAGACCATCAATCAAATGTTGTTGAAGACTCTGATTTCACAATTTCATTGCAATTCCAGAGGGTGGATAGTAAAGTGAATCTCATGTTGGCATATCTTTGATTGTGTGATTTTTCTTTTTCAAACCAAAAAAGAAACAAAGCAAGAGAGAGAACAGTGATGGAGAGCAAGGAAACAATGGGAACCCTTGATTCAGTCCCTTCTGATATCAACAGCAACTGGTGCTGGTCGATCGCAAGGATGGGATTCACCCAGAAGAGGAAGAAGATGGGAAAGCAAAATTCATCATCAGGGAAGTGACTTCTAAGCAGAGAAAGAAAATCTGGATCCCACACTTGGGTTGGTTTTGGTTTTTTTTAAGCAGGGAAATAATGAGTAGTGACACAGGTATCTATTTAGTCTACAGCATATTTTTCTTGATCTTTTTACCTTCGCAGTTGCCAAATATTGCTGTTCCAGCAGATCAAACCTGAATAACGGCTTTTACTCTGTGCCATATCATGTTTCTGTTTTGCAAGTGGTATGTCTTGAATAGAAAAAAACAGCATATGATAAACTTATTAATTCACAGAGGACCACCCGCTGTTGCAGCTGAAGTTCAGCAGTAGAACTCCCGGAGATGAGCCAGTGCCCAGGAGCTCCACTGTCCATCATGGGCCTCCACTCACACACAGTTGCACCGGCTTTCTCCATCTATCTGGCCATGAGGATTTAGGGTCTGCTCTACCATTTTGTTTCTACCATCCTTTCCAAATCTTTTAGAGCCCCAAATCGCACACTCCATTACCAGGGGCCGCCTTTGGTTATTCTCTTAGCCATATGTCTCATACTTCAAGGGCCAGAAGTTTTCTTTTTCCTTTTAACTGTTTAGACTCTATATAAACTCTATCAGCATCTTTTTATCTATTTATATCTATTTTTACCTACTGCCAGCGTAGTCCCTATCTCAAAGAACTTACACTACGAGCTTGAGAACAGAAATCCGTATCCTCCCATATCTTAAATGGCCTTGAGCAGTTCATTTTCAAGGACTACTATGAATGACACTAGGTGAGGATCCAACACTGACAATTTACAGAAGCAGTAATTTTTAAATTCAATCTCCTAAGTGAGTTTGTGATGTGAGCAACAACAGAAGAGGAGGAACTGGGGAGAGCTACATGCTGAGGAGGCAACAAAGGACGCCGAGGAGGCAACAAAGGACGCCAAGGATGAACAAAATTGCATGTGGAAGGGTAAAACTGAGGAGGGGCCAGGAAATAAATAATGAAACAGCTTGTGCTAAATTATAGCACCCAGCTGTGGGTGAATCCTTGCCATGAGGTTGTGTCACAGGCAAACCAAAAATGTGCAGGGGCCTTTAGAAGTTTTCCTGGGATGCTGTTTCCAGATGTTGCTTCTCAGGGTTTGGGTCCAGCTGGAGGTGGGACAACATGAGTTCAAATGCTGCCAGTCACTGATGCGTCTTCCTGGAAGACTGTGAAGAGCTGTTTTTCTTAACATTTCAAATGAAACGTCCTTGAAATGTCGGTAAGTGTGACAGTGTGATGAAAATGATTTACAGCAGAGCTGCCTGGAATGTATATGAGGGGACAACGACAAGCAAGGAAAGAAGAAAAGAAAGCAAGCAGAGCTGTAAATGAGTAAAAATATAGGGTTTATTTACTAACACGGAATTTAACATCCCAGTAACAGTTCTGTTGATCACTGTTACACCAGGCTATGTGTTATACATCAGTGTCTCCTGCAAGGGTATTTCTCTTAGCACTGGGAGCCTTGCTTTCTTGCCAGACTTTGAACCTGATTTCCAGATTATCTTAATTACTTTCCAGCTGAGTCAAGATACTGGAATGTTTCTTTTGGAATTGTCACAAATGAGCTTTTTCTTCTTTTCTTGGGAGATTCACTTCTATTTCTGTACAAGAGTTCATGAAGTGCCTAGTCTTAAAATCTTCTGCAGCTGACTGGTTTCAATGGCAGCTTTGCACACAAAAGGCTTTGTCCAAAGACCCTTGGCGTTGCTGTGGGTGAAATGCATGAAATGATCTATGTGAAACTGTCTGGTTAGACAAGTATTTTCCAGTAAAGTTAAAGGGAGGAGAGTATCTAAGTTCCTGGGACAGCTCTGACCAATTTTGCAGCTATTTCTGTGGTGACAGTGGCTGATGAGAAAGGAAGTGAATGATGGGGAGATGCATTGAGCCGCTTACCTCTGTCACATCTTGATTAACACAAATGAAAGGCGGAAGCTGTAATTGAATATGGGGTCCCATGCTGGTCACTAACAGCCACGTGTTTTCATGGGAGGAGAGCAGATAGGCCAAGCCGTATTTGGTACGTGAATATTGCCAAGTATTATGTTTACCTAAGTGTAAGGAGAAAAAAAAAATAGAAAAGAAAAACGGGCTCTTCTCTGGGTTTAAAATATTAATCAGAGGCTAAACGATCGGTTCTGAGCTCTGAAAAGACTGCTTACATGAATCATTTACGAAGTGAAAACATGACCCTTATTTAATGTATCATTTCCTGGAATGGGACTTTGGGTTTTTTACTATGGAAAAAACATTCCCTGAAAGTAACTGTTTTATCAGTGGGATTAGCACCATCCAGAGTTAACTCCCTACGGAAACCAATGGTCCCTTGAGAGAGGTCCAGGACAGTACTTGGCCCTTGTGAGTGGCTGTCCTTCCTTGTGCAAAGGTGCTTAAACCAGGAGAATGTAGCTGGGCGACACAGCTACTGCTCCTGGGTCTGGATTTCTCTGTATGCTGGGGAATGAGCTGATTGCTCTGCTTTTGCACCAGCTGATTTATTTTGCGTTCTTGTTATGAATGTAGTTCCTTAAGGGGAAAGACTTCCTGACTGCAGTTATATTTGTTCTTCTTACAGAGCCTTTCCCCATCTCGTTGTGCTTAATTTACTTTCCTAATGTTATCAAGCTGCTCTCAAAATTAGAATCCAAGTTTTGATATACCAAAAATACCAAGCAGGACTCTCCGAAGTACAAGTAGTCTGAAGCCTGTGTAGAATCACCACCCTGGAGACTAGTGAATGACCAGAAAGATTTTTTTTAGAAATTTTTAGAGTAATAGAGCTATTTTTGGATGTTCTTTTAAAATCAGTGGCTGTCTAAGAATGGTAGCTTCTAGCACAGGCTTGTAACTGGAAAATGGATCCATCCACGGAGCTGAATCACATATATCACACAGGCTGACAGCTCACATTCTATTACCTTTCTCTAATGTTGCATTTCTAAGTGATAATTATTTTAATGGATGATTATTCTAGTTTTAAGCAGCTCAAGGAATTTCTGATACAGGTAAGCAAGTGTAACTTTTAAAAACCTTTGCTTCATATAAATTTGCGCTATAATTGATGATATAAGTCTCTGTGATACAATCCCTAGAAAATGATCTGAGTAAAATCTATCATTTTATCTCCTTTGAGATACTTAGATCCATTAGACAAGGTTCTCCATACTCTCTTTAATTATTTGTTCTGGCAATAAAACCTTTGGTGGCTGTTTAAGAAATAAACCTGGAGCTCAAAAACTCCCAGTAGGAACCGTGGTGAATATAATTTCATTATACATAGCACAGAAAACATATTATTCTATTTGCTGAACCCTTTGTGGTCTATTGGGAGAGTCCTGGAACAGAGAGAGGAAAATGCCTCCTTGCAAACTGGATCATATCTGACTTGTAATTTTGAGCTCTGAGACACCAGTGCCAAATGAGTCACTGGCCAGATGAAGAAGAAATACAACAGACTCCAATTTTCTTTTCTGCTTGTCAGTCTTGCCCTGGCCCTGTTTTGAGCACTGGACAGACAGACACTTGTATAAACCTCCTCCATTCTGCAAGGAACCACAGAAAGCAACTGCCTGGGCACAGGAGCTCGTATTTTGGTAGTCATTGTATGAGAAAGGCAGGCATAACCATGAAAGCTGTTCACACCATGTCTGTCAGAAGAGAGATTCCTATAAGGGAAAATGTCCCTGCTAAGCAAACTGCAGCTAGAGGATACCTGAGGAAGGAGAATATCTGCTTTTCAGGAACCACCATTGCATGGGAAGACTCTGGGGCTACTGGTGCCTCTGCTTCACATGGTGAAGACTGGGGCGGGGGTGGATATATCTGTGTTGGATGTTTTCCCACTTACTGCCATTACGAGGTAGGGGATTACCCAAGGTTTTTCCCTATTTTGAATGGTCATGAAGGCAGTTCTGTGAGTCTGTGATGAACACGCTGGGAAAGGGGAGCTGCTGCAAACCACCATGGTTCCTCCTTATGGTCATGGGGAAGGAGGGCAGGTGGGTCAGGATCTGGTCTTGTCCTGTTTCTTATGACCCAGAGAGGGTGGCCAGGAGGAGGCAAGGCAAGGCAAAGCAAGCCAAGGCAAAGTGTGGCAAGGCAAGGTGTGGCAAGGAGAGGAGAGGAGTATATGACGTTCAGGTAGAAAATAAGACATATGGGATCTTGACATTTTCTTTGCCTTGCCCCTGAATGTACGTATCAGCACCAAAGACAAAATTGGTCCATTTGGTATTCAGGAGACCTGCGATGTCCAAAATACCCATAATTTTTTTCCTAGTCTGATTACCTTCTTATTCCTGATGAATATATGTATATATATATCACACATTTGTGATAAATTGGAATAAATATATTGGTCAGAAAGGACAGCCTTCCCTGTCACAGCAGGACTTGATAAGCCAATAATGCCTTGTATGAGTTATCAGCTCCTGCTAGACAGACCCTCATAGTCTTCTTTACTGTCTCAATGTGCTCTATGAAGAGGGAGGTCTCCAAGTGATGTGGCTAAAGCTGCAGCCTTTGCGAAAAGTCAGCTGTCCTCTGGCATGCTGTGTCTTGCAAAGATGGACTTCATGTGATTTAAACCAGTATTAGGAAAAACCCCACCAAGTGTGGCTGGCTCAGAACAGTGTGATGCTGGTCAGACATGAAAAGGCATCACTGACTGGCCAGGTGAAACAGGTCAGCTCCTCTTCATTGACATGGAGTTCTGGAAAGGGCTGATTGCCTGAATGGTTTGGGCTCCTCTGTTGTTCCCAGACACCTGACACACAAATCTGGATACAGCTCAGAGAAGAGGTCTGGCCCTAACGCAGTGTGTGGCTACAGACCAAGCACTCTGCAGTGCCTCGACATCCCGCGTGCAGCCCTGGGAATGTTTCAGCCCGCAGTTCTTGGATGAGCAAAAAGTACATCTTTGCCAGCTCTCCAGGATGATGGGTGATCTTTTGTCTGCATTCCTAGCTGAGACTCATTCCAGTGTCCTGAAGGGCCGAGCTCCTTTGATCATGTTTCATCAGCTTTCTTTGCCGAGCAGGTTTCAGCCAACTTTTGGTCTGTGGCTGGTGATGCAGTCCTAATTATCCAGCAGCCAATTCTGCAATCAGATGTCAGCCTCTGGCTTCAGGCAATGGGCTTCTTGAGAGGGCACCTGCTGTGGCAAAAGTCTTACCCTGGGCTGCCAGGACCACAAGCTATCACCTTGTCATACACATCTGGATTCACTGCATTCCCAGTGCGAGCAGGCTGGGACACCCTGACAGGAAGGACTGCTTGTGGTCAGCTGTGAGAGCTACACAGAAGCCTGTGGTGAAATCTCAAAAGCAGTTAAAACACCCAGTCAAACACCAAAATTGCTTTTCTTATCAGCAGATGTATTTTCTCTCTGTGGGATAGCATTCCTGAGGCATGTGCCATCAGCCCAGTCTTGCCATGTCCTTTCTCCGTAGATCTCCTCTTCCATGTCATGACAATGGCACATTTGTGCTGGCAGAAAGCAGGTGAGCTCTAAGTAGAGCTAATGATCATCTTGTAACATAATTCCTCTTATGCCCACCCTCACTTCCATTTCTGCACTTCAGTCAAAGCACAGCAATTCAAAGATTGCAAAGTGCCAGCCATTTTGGGATACCTTTTATTTTTTTTCCAGTGACTTGGTCACACCCAGGTAAGAGTTCAGCTCCATGGTGCTGACAGATCCACCTGCCCTGCAGATGGCCTCAGCCAGCTCTTGCCAGGGGAGTACAGGACATGGAGGTGAGTGCTTTCTCATGTGAATCCACATCTGCCCATGTTCGGTGAGTCTGTCTTCTTGAAACAGTCACGGCATTTTGCTCAGACGATCACGAACCATCTAGGCAATAAAGCCATGGACTAGGATACAGTGAAGGTTGCACTCGATGAAGATTACAGTGGGTGGGTAATTGTCTTTCCAAAGGTTTGGATGCAAAAGAAATTTCAAAGAATAAATATCTGAGTCTGCACCTCTGAGTGCAGCTAGTTAAGCGTTTAGAGAACAGCTCAGACATGAGAGAGCAACACCCACGAAATGCCATTGAGTTTAGCGTCTTGGTGACACCAAGTTTTACAGGCCAAGTGCCTACCCAGCTGCTAGCCTGAGCTAGAGGTTGTGTTGTGGCTTTTCCTGATCTCTACATTGCCAGACATACCCAGAGGGCTCTGCCACTGGGATGAGAGCACCCACCACCCAGGAGGCCAAAATTAATTCACCAGCTGGGACCACGCCATGGATCTGTCTCCTTTTCTGAGCAGGGTTCTTGTGCAGGGTTCATTCTGAGGAATATCAGATAGGCTTTGGTAGTAAATAGGCTGCAAAGAAAGAGGATAATTTTCCTAACTGTTACCAAATCTCCTGGGTGGGAAGTGGGGGAAGGAGCAGAGGGGAGAATCTGGGTGTCACTGAGCCTGCCAGGTGTGGCTGTTTCTGTTGGTATCACCGCTTTAAGTCTTGTGAGCACAAAACATCAGATTATGTCTCTGAATAGGGCTGTAAGGCAGCTCTTCTGCAGGAACTGAAGTTGTGCGGGGTCTGTTGGCCAGCCATGGCTTGCCTTCAGCTTCTCAGCTTGAGCTGGGATTCTCATTAAGCCTCTGTCATGCCTAGCTCTTCACTTAAATTACAGCTCAGCAGAGGTATTTAAAAGGTTTTAACTCAACAGATGTCTTCCCATGTGGACACCACCCCGAACCATGCTGGTGGCCTGGATACTGATCCTGGCTGCAGGGACCTCTTTGGTACATATAATTGCCTGCCAACAGGGCAGGGCTTGTACTGAGCCAGAAGAGATTTGCACACCTTCTCAGGAGTATCTGTCCCCATCGCAGTCTTGGAACAGACTGTCCTTCTCAGTATGAAATCTCTCTATTCCAGTGATTTATCCCCTCTTCTCCCAGGAGGCAGATGTGTGTCTAATGGCCCTTGTGTCCTTTATCACCTGAGCCGTTGGAGTAAGGCAGCTACCGCTGCACCAGATGCATACAAAGGTTGTTTGGCTTTGCCTTACCGTCAGTGCAGACTGCTTGTATCTTGTTTGGAAAAGCTGCTGCAGATGCAGGTTAATGCTGACATTTCTTTAAGTGTTGGCATTAAGTAGAAACATGGTTGATGTCGCCTAGGGGATTAGCTGGACTCTGCAATGTCTCCTGCTGTTTCTTGGTGCTCTTGGCTTGTGTATCTGCTGTAATTGCTTTCCCTGGCATCAACTCAGTGTCGAGCTACATCCTCTCTGACACCCAGTGATCTCTCTCATGGCAAAAAATAAAAATAATTCCTGTAACACTTAATCATGAAACCTGCTGGTGAATTCTCCACACTGAGCTGGGGTGCGGCAGGGCTGTGAAAGCTTCTTTGGTAGAATCAACCTTGCACTGAAAAAAAAAAAATCCCTTCTCTCCTGAAATATAAATTCAAGTTGCCAGCATCAACATTCTAGGATTTTGCTTTTTCAAAGTCATCAGGTTGAAGGAAAACATATTTTCAGCCCTTGGCCCACCAAATACAGAACAGAGTTGTTCTGAGGGTTGTTTGTCATCCTGATCCTTGCCTAAACTGCTTGTATCTTATTTTCCATTTGGTCTAATCATCCCCAGCCTTTAAATGAATTGTTCTGGAGCCAGTATCTGGCAGTGGGAGCACCCAGACCTCGCAGGCATTGTTAGAGCTGGGTTCCTGCAGACGCTGTTCAGAGAACTCCCTCATTCTCTTCCCGAGTTTTTCTCCACTGTCAACATATAGCGTTTTCTCACTTAAATAAAAGCTGCCCACCTGGTCTGGTCTCCACAGTGTGCTTCTAGTCAGCTTTTAGCAAACCAGCCTGAGGAAGTGCAGCACTTTCTGGGAAAAATCCCAGCAAACCCCACTCTCCACTCGCCAATAAATCAAAGATTGCACTCCAGCACCTCTGGCAGGAGGGTGCAAAAATGGTATTACTGCAAAGGGGGAAGGAATCCCAGCAACACACAGAGAATAATAATAAGAGGAGACTCATGATTAGGCATTCCTCAGCAATAACAGTGTTTTAGAGGCTCTGGCCAGAGCATGATGCGGTGCTGTGCAGAGGCTGCCGCTACGCAGTGCTAAAAAGTTAATGATCAGCTAACGCTGAAGGGAGCAGCCTCTCTGCCTGCCGTCTTAGCTCTGCGTGGTTACCGAACACGACGTGGTACCACATGTGAAACAAAAATACCCCCAGTGAAAGAGGGAAGCCATTAAAGCAAAGGACACAGCACAAGAAGCTGCAGGCTCCTACCAAGGAAGGGTGTGAAATGAAAGCTCAGATAAGCGCTAAAGTGAATGTAAATTTGTTACATTCAGGAAGTATGTGCAGGAAACCAAAGGTCTTTATTATTTGGGAAATCCTACATGCTAGATTTCAACAGAAAGGATGGGCACCGAAGAGGGAGGAGACTGAAAGAAGTGAGAGATCAGAACTGGGAACATAGAAAAACCTCTGCTGATGGAGAGATTTCAAAGGATTCCTGTAAATGCGTTGGAAGCGAGTGATTTCACTGCGTGCAAAGGGAATGTTTTCTTAAGGGTATACTTGATGCCAGATATTTTTCTACACTCAACGCTCCAGTATCAGCAGGTCTCTGGCAAGGCTGTGAAAAAACAGCGCATGTTTGTTCACATTCAGCGCTCTGTTCGGGAGATACTATTTTCTCCAACTACCACTGAATTTGCATTCAGCTGCACAGATGTTTCATCAGGCCAACCAACCCTCTTTTGTTTCACTTACTGCGGGGAGGGATGGAAGCTGCCCTCACAGGTCTTTTGAAGAGTACATCAAGCAAACAGCTACCTGGTGTAGTTCTGGTAAAGCCGATGCTGCATCTGGAGTAAGAACTTGACATAAGGTCCCTTCATTCTGCATTTTTTTCCACCTAAGACCTGGGAATAGAAGAGATCGTGCCAGCACACCAAGCTGCTCTGACAACAGCTGGAGCACTTAGGCTAAAGCGAAGTGATGATGACAGAAGGCAGCTGCAATATGCTTGTCCTACCAGAAAGATTTATGGAAAAATGTGTGCCACATCTTCCTCAAGCAGCACCTGGAAGCTGCACAATGCAGAGACGTCTGAAAAATGGGATGCAAATCTTATTCAGGTGGAGAAACTGAAGTCCCGCTGTAAGGGCAACATCAGGTTGGCTGAGATAGCTGCGGGTAGAGACAGGGGATGGGTTTGTCCAAGGTGCAGATATTTCAGCGCAAGTGCCAACACATACACCTCAGAAATGAATAGGACATTTTAAATCAGTGAGGTTGGTTATTTATGCTGGAAGCTATGCATTACGATCATCTCGATTGTTACTTGCTATTACATTTGGCTTGGGAACAACAGGCGTGGAGAGCTGCCTCTTGTAAGGGAGCCTGGCAAGAGCCGGGCAGAAAGAGCTGTGCTTGCAGAGATGGGTCACGCAGCCCAGAGCGGCTGGGTGTCGGGCTTTGAAAGGAGCGTGTCCCCGTCAGTGTCCTTTGCTAGGGCTGACTGCAGAACATATTTAGCTTTCTACCAGTTAAATGTACAAATGACTGCTCTGTGACTCAATTAATAGCTCCAGTGCTTCTGGCCAGCCTCTCTCCCTTGAAGGGCAAAAGGCAGCTCTCTGTGACTGTTAATGCTCCTAAAATGCTGCAGACTTGTTCTGATTTTCATGATCTGGCACTCCGTACCCACGGTGCCAAGCCATTGCTGGCATCCCAGCTGGTTCTTCTGGACCTGCCTACCCCCTGTGCTCCCTCTGCCAGGGCAGCACGTCATACATCCCCTTCCTTGGGGCAGATGAAGGGCCAAACTTTCTTTGTTTTGAAGGAAAATTGCTACCATTTCTGACAGAACCACAGTTACTAGGAATTGATCCATTGCCTCTGAGAAAACGGTGTTCCAGTGGACACTGGTCTCCTCTCCAGGCAGTGGGACCCACTTTTGACTTACACAAGCAATTCTCTACCACCCCACCAAGTGACTTTGGGACAGGATGGGGGCCTGGTGCTCCTCCTGTCCTTGCAATGCATGGTCACCAACATGAACTGCTCCGACTGTGTCATGCGTCGCTGCAGCCCCAGGACATCCACCCTCACTGTGTCATTGGGCAGGAATGCGGTGGCTCCATGGTGAGTGCCACAGGGACAGTGCTTGCTGAGGGACAGTGATGCTCTCATCAGGCTCAGTGAACCCTGCTCAAGGTGAAGGCCATGAGCCAGGTGGTGGGCCTCCAGAGGCATGGGCTTTCCCAGCAATGGAGACATGTTTTCACACAACACTTCTTTGGCTTCCAAAGACTAGGAGAACCAGACTTGGTTTGGGTGAAAACATTGCATAAGGTGATTAGGTATTTTCTGACTGAATTTTACTTTGCCAGAACCTGAGAAAGGAAATCCAATGGGGGAAGTTAGAGACCGTGAACACCAAGCTGCTACATTTCAGAGATGGTGAGGGCCCAAGGGCAAAGATCAGAGCAGCCTCTGCTGTCACAAAAACAAATGTTTATTGAGAGAATGGTGGATGATATTGTGCTCTGCAGAAAAGTATTAAACACTATCAATGGGAGGGGAAGGCTGGGGGATTTCTAGATGGCACCACAACTGGAGTGGAACACAGTAACTCCTCTGGGAAAAACCATAAACAACAGCCAACCACCATGACATCTCAGGGGACTGCATCCAAGATCTGTGCATTAAAATAAAGCCATATTACAAACCTAGAAGTGGGAAGTAAATGGCTAAGTACATCCAAAGTCTCCTAATGCTGCAGATGAATGGGTCACATAATTCCACACTGCATTTTCATAGTCATCCTCAAGTTTCCTGCAAGGGTAGTGCTTTTTCTGTGAAGACTGCATGAACGTTCCTTCTCGATTTCCTAGTTGGAGGTCCCCACCTCAGAGTGGGAGAAGGAGACAGAGGAGAGGGGCTGGGGAAAACCCATAAGCAAGAAGGAGGCACAAATTTCACAGGAAAGATGGTAAGCAGAGATACTGGAAACATTGCTCCTGTCTGGCAAAGATGTCCATATTTGCTTCTCACTGCTTTGGTATGGCGCAGCCTGGGAGATGGAGGGAACAGAAGGAAGCAGTCTCAAAGATGCTAGCTTGGGAGAGACTGGTTTCAGCTGATCTAGACCAGTTTACCCCACACCAGAAGGGCTGTCAGACTCTAAAGCAGAAGAAAAGATGCAGGCCTCAACTGTCTCATCATGGCAGGGTTACCAAATACAGAAGAAGAAACATAAGGTCTGAAGTGCTGGAAAAAGCTAAATAAGACACCTGAAAGAGAAGATCTGCTCTGAGGCTTTTGAGCTTATCTTTAAAGCCTCAAGAAGGTACAACAGCAGGGTCCTTGCCAGGCCACCTCCAGCAATGCTGAGGGCACCCCTACACACTGCTGTGGCTGTACCCAGGAAAATGTAGCACCTTGTGCAGCAACAAGCAGCAAAGAAAGACCCCCGCCTTTTGACCCCTGGAAGAAGTGTGGACAGTTAACCAAAACTGAGGGACTCCCAGCATCCAGCCTACAGAGTAGCTGCAGAAATAGTAAGGGATAGAGAGTGTCTGGGAGCACAGACCACCACAGACACTGAAGAGGAAGGAAGGGTGACACTCCTTCAGTGATGGGAACTGCAATGACATATACAAGGTGCCTTTGCCCAGATAGGGGCTAAGATGACCAGGAAGACTGGAAAGGTCCAGGCTGCTGAAGGCTGTCTAGAACAGAAGGTGCCTGGTTCAAGGCATAGCAGACCTGTAGACACAAGGAAAGGTACCAGCCATTTAAGGCTCTTTGAGGGAGGCATTTTCATTGTGGGAATGCCTTGGTGTGCTAAAGGTGATGCTAGAATGAAGGGTGAAGCAAGGAAGAAAGCAATGAGATTTGAGATCCCATGTAGAAGGTTTGCTGGAGGTGTCAGAGGAGATAATCTGACACCTCTTAGGGTAGGGGAGGTAGTGTAAGTCTTTTGTGAGAGTTAGGTGAGACCATGGACCTGGAAGGATCCACTTTTCCAGAAAACTGAAACAGTTTTCTGAAGGACAGCAGGGTCTAGATCAGGGAATGCAGGCAAAGAAAGAGCAGTTATCTCAGAGGAACAATGATCAAAGAACCAAGAAGAGCCTGCAAATTTGTAAGCCCAAGTAATATCTAGCTTATGTGTGTGAGGTCCAGCTGCAAGGAGCAAGAATGTGAGCTGTGCAGGGCACTGACACCAACTTCATGGGGCAATGGGAAGAGCAAAAGGATCATAGAATCATAGAATCATTTGGTCAGAAAGGACCTTTAAGATCATCGAGTCCAACTGTACCTGTCCACCACTAAACCATGTCCTTAAGCACCTCATCTTCCCATCTTTTAAATACCTCCAGGGATGGGGACTTGACCACTTCCTTGGGTAGTCTGTTCCAGTTCCTGATAACTCATTCAGTGAAGAAATTGTTCCTAATATCTAATCTAAACCCCCCTGGCACAAATTGAGGCCATTTCTTCTTGTTTTATTGCTTGTCACTTGGGAGAAGAGACCAACACCCACCTCACTACACCCTCCTGTCAGGCAGCTGTAGAGGGTGATAAGGTCTCCCCTCAGCCTCCTCTTCTCCAGGCTAAACAACCCCAGTTCCCTCAGCCGCTCCTCATCAGACTTGTGCTCCATCCCCCTTACCAGCTTTGTTGCTCTCCTCTGGACATGTTCCAGCACCTCAGAGTCCTTCTTGTAGTGAGGGGCCCAAAACTGAACACAGTATTTGAGGTGTAGCCTCACCAGTGCTGAGTACAGGGGAAGGATGACTGCCCTGGTCCTGCTGGCCGCACTATTCCTGATACAAGCCAGGATGCCATTGGCCGCCTTGGCCACGTGGGCATACTGCTGGCTCATATTCAGTTGGCTGTCGACCAGATATTTCTAGATGGTGTGTAATTTTTGAGGGGGAGAGGACTGTCTTATGTCAAATTCCAAAGTCCATGTGTCCTCTGGTATAATTAAGCAGGCTCAGACAGCTGCAGTTATGGCTTCTTTAGTAGGCAATACGCCTCATTTGGGAACCTTTGAATAGGGGGAGGATGCTCTTCACTCAGTAGCATTCTTCAAGGCCACATCCAGGGAGACTGCTCTCATGACACCAAGAGCCAGCCTTGGGACAGTTTGATTTCAGCAGGTGCCCCACTGTGTTGTCCACACTGGAGGTGTTAGGAGGACTTGGCAGTCTCTCTGCTCAGCATCTGACCTGGCCAAGACTTGGGAGACTGCGTTAGCCCCACCAGCACCTTTCAAACTGTTTGTGTCTTGTTTAAGCCAACCAAAACACCTGGTCTCACCAAAGCGCGGGCTTTGGGTGGGAATGGTTTTCCCCTTACATGTTTACTGCATTGCATCATGGGTGTGACATAATTTCTGGTTGAGAAATACAATCACCACCTCTAAAGAATGCAAGTGCTCAACAGTTATGGGGTTTGGGGTTTTTTCATTGCTTTGCTTTCATGTCAATAAAGGGGAGTCTGTGGGGGTTTAGTTGGGGAGTTTCTCCATCAGCCCAATGGGAAATGCTACCTTGGCTGGAGAACCTGGAAAGAAATTAAGAACTACAGAGGTACTTAGGTACCAACAACCCACTGAAATGACGGGATTTATGTCCCCAAATGTCCTTGTGTGTTGGTTCCTCCTTGGCAAAAGGAAGATTTTGGGTCGGAAGGTCAAGCCAGGGAACAAAAGGGCTGTCCTCCTTAAAAGACAGCAGTGACTCCTGTCACAGGAACCCTAGGGCTCTCAGGAGAGGGGAGGCCTGGGGTCTGGCCCAGGGGCTTGCCTGAGGAGAAGGTGAAGCCCCAGCAACAGCCACTGCCAGCCAAGCCCTGAGCCCCGCGGAGCAACCGCCCCTCCCGAGGTCAGGGTGGGGGCTGGAGGCGCCGTCCCCGGTCGGCACGCCTGCCCGACCCCCCTGCCGCCGCGGGGAAGGCAGGAGGCGGCAGAGCCAAGGCCGCGCCGCGGGCCCAGCCCCGCCGGGCGCAGGCGGCAAGGCCCCGGCGGGCCGCACGGGGGCGCCGCAGGACGGCGGCTGTGGCCGGGCGCCGCCGCTGCCGGCGGGAGGCAGCCGGGTGCGCGGCGCTGCGGGCGGGAGGGCCGCGGGCAGGCCGGGCCGGCGGGGAGCTGCTTGCTGCCGGTTCCCGCCTCACAAATCCCTGGGGGTTCAAGGTGGAAACGCGGCCTTGATCGCGACATGGTCCAGTCGGGACCCAGTTCATGGCTCTGTCATAATTTGCGTTGTGCTTCAGCATCGGTGGTCACAGTCATGGTCTCATCGCATGTGCTGTGGCTTTCCCGGCTGTTTTTCACAGACCTTGGGTCACATACCCAGAAACCATCATATAGACCAGTCGCAGAGGGACAGTACGAATTTGGTTTATCAGGGGCTGCCTGGGTTGTCGGGAGAGATGTGGAAATTAAGCCAGGTCACTAGTTCCTTCCCGAAAGGGGATGCGTGTGGAGCCCTACCATCAAAGTCAGGCATGCGGTCCTGTTCCAGAAGGAACTGTATCTAATTCAGGTAGGAAGACAGAAATAATAAAATCCATGTATTACTGCAAGGATTGAGCTGGAAAAAAGGAGAAGTAGCAGAACAGGGTGCAGGGATGGATATGAGCAAGATGACAGGATTATAGAAACAAGGTTTGAGTATGGAAGAATATGCCACATAAAAACAGCTGTGGTGGCTCAGACTGAGGATTTGCCTTCCGAAGTACCCTGCTCCCAGCAGCAGCTATGAGGAGGTGCGTAGTGAAAAGTAAGAGCAGTGCAAGTGCGCACAGTCCAGAAGGTTCCTGCAGAACATCGATGATAATTTTCTGACCCAGGTGGTGGAGGAGCCAACGAGAAATGGAGCGCTACTGGATCTTGTGCTGGCAAATAACGAGGATCTGGTCGAGGATGTGAAGGTAGGGGGCAGGCTTGGCTGCAGTGACCACGAGATGGTGGAGTTCCGGATTCTGAGAGGGGGAAGTAGAACAACAAGTAGGACTACCACATTGGACTTCAGGAGAGCTAACTTTGGCCTCTTCAGGGACCTACTTGGAAGAATTCCATGGGCTAAGGCTCTCGAAGGTAGGGGAGTCCAAGAGAGCTGGCTGCTGTTTAAGCAGCTCTTCCTCCGTGCTCAGGATCGGTGCATCCCTGTGAGTAGGAAATCAAGTAGACGAGGTAAGAGGCCTGCATGGATGAACAAGGAGCTTCTAGTGAAACTCAAAGAAAAGAGTAAGCTCCATGGGATGTGGAAAGAGGGTCAGGCCACTTGGGAGGCATACAGGAATGCTGCCAGAGCATGTAGGGAAGCAACTAGAAAGGCCAAAGCTCACCTAGAACTAAGTCTGGCAAAGGACATCAAGGACAACAAGAAGAGATTCTTCAAGTATGTCAGCAGTAAACGCAAGACCAGGGGAAATGTGGGACCGCTGCTGAACGAAATGGGTGCCCTGGTGACAGAAGATACAGAGAAGGCAGAGCTACTGAATGCCTTCTTTGCTTCAGTCTTCACTGTCGAGGCTGGCCCTCAGGCTCCCCAGTCCTGGCAGGTAATCGAGCAAGTTTGGAGAGAGGATGACCTTCCCTCTGTTGATGTGGATCAGGTTAGGGATCTCTTAAGGAAGCTGGACCCCCACAAGTCCATGGGCCCTGATGGAATGCACCTGCGAGTGCTGAAGGAGCTGGCAGATGACATTGCCGAGCCGCTCTCCATCATTTATGAAAGGTCGTGGAGAACAGGGGAGGTGCCTGAAGACTGGAAGATAGCCAATGTCACTCCAGTCTTCAAAAAGGGCAAGAAGGAGGACCCAGGGAACTACAGGCCGATTAGTCTCACCTCTGTCCCTGGAAAGGTGATGGAACAACTCATTCTGAGTGTCTTCTCTAAGCAAGTGGATGGAAAAAAGATCATCACGAGTACCCAGCACGGATTCACCAAGGGGAAATCATGCCTGACCAATCTGATAGCCTTTTATGATGGCATGACCGGCTGGGCTGACGAGGGGAGAGCAGTGGATGTTGTATACCTCGACTTCAGCAAGGCTTTTGACACTGTCTCCCATAACATCCTCATAGGGAAGCTCAGGAAGTATGGGTTGGAGGAGTGGACAGTGAGGTGGATTGAGAACTGGTTGAATGACAGGGCTCAGAGGGTTCTGATCGGCGGGGCAGAGTCCAGCTGGAGGCCGGTAGCTAGTGGAGTTCCCCAGGGCTCGGTACTTGGCCCAGTGTTGTTCAACATGTTCATCAATGACCTGGACGAGGGGACAGAGTGCACCATCAGCAAGTTCGCCGACGACACAAAACTGGGAGGAGTGGCTGATACGCCGGAAGGCTGTGCTGCCATTCAGCGGGACCTGGACAGGCTGGAGAGTTGGGCGGAGAGGAACCTGATGAAGTTCAACAAGGGCAAGTGCCGAGTGCTGCACCTGGGGAGGTCGAACCCCATGCACCAGTACAGGCTGGGGGCTGACCTGCTAGAAAGCAGCTCTGCCGAGAGGGACCTGGGAGTCCTGGTAGACGACAAGCTGACCATGAGCCAGCAGTGTGCCCTTGTTGCCAAGAAGGCCAATGGCATCCTGGGGTGTATTAGGAGGAGTGTGGCCAGCAGGTCGAGGGAGGTTATCCTCCCCCTCTACTCTGCCCTGGTGAGACCCCACCTGGAGTACTGTGTCCAGTTCTGGGCTCCCCAGTTCAAGAAAGACGAGGAACTCCTAGAGAGAGTCCAGAGGAGGGCAACGAGGATGATAAAGGGTCTGGAGCATCTCCCCTACGAGGAAAGGCTGCGAGAGTTGGGCTTGTTCAGCCTGAAGAAGAGGAGACTGAGAGGGGATCTCATCAACACCTACAAATATCTTAAGGGCGGAAGTCAAGAGGACGGAAGCAGTCTGTTTACAGTGGTGTCCAGTGACAGGACTAGGGGCAATGGGTGCAAACTGAAACATAAGAGGTTTCAGTTGAATATGAGGAGGAACTTCTTTACTCTAAGGGTGACTGAGCACTGGAACGGGCTGCCCAGGGGGGTTGTGAAGTCTCCTTCTCTGGAGATATTCAAAGCCCGCCTGGACGAAGTCCTGTCTAGCATGCTCTAGGAGAGCCTGCTTTAGCAGGGGGGTTGGACCAGATGATCTTCCGAGGTCCCTTCCAACCCTTGCGATTCTGTGATTCTGTGAAATACAAACATTTGCTGTACTCCCCTGGGAGTACTCTCCCAATTTCCATCTCTTTTCAGTTCAGGGGATTTCCTGAGCTCCATATAGTTTATCTGTAGTTCTGACAGATCCCTCTGCCAAGCACGCGTCCCGTGCCCCTGCACACGTTTTGCATCTTGAGCACCGTTTGCTGAAGGGCTCCACAGGCCCACCAGGCACTGTGAGAAGGGCTGCTCCTTCTTCTTAACTTTGAAATCGTCTTGATATCATTTGACAGGTCCTGGTTCTTGTTCAGGAAAAGCAAACACCCTCTCCATTGACTCATGGGATCCACCTTTCCCACTCATTTTGCAGCTCTGTGAGCATATCCTCTGAAGTCAGCCATCTCTTTCTGAAGTAGGCTGAACAATTCAAGCCTACTCAGCCACTCCTTACATGTAAATCATTCCATATCTTCAATATTCATCCTGCTCATCTCTGAACCTTTCAGGTTCCGGTATCTGCTTTTGGAGATATGGGCACAGTTCTCAAGATGTGAGCAAACCAGAGCCATAGCAATGTTTTCTGTACTGTTCTCTCTTCCTTTCCTAATGATCCCCTACATTGGATTTGTCTCCTTGATCATTACTGAATGGTGATACAGTGACAGATAATAAAGAAAACTGAGACAAAGCAGGAAGAAAACAGAATGAATTGAGTTAAAATCGTCTGGGAAAGGATGGTGAAGGGGAAAAATGAGATGGTGTTAGAGGCCTCTAAGACCTTAGACCTTTAATATCCCTTTAATATCAAGCATAAACGCTATTGTGAATTGTCAGTATGCAAGAGTTTAATGTTCCAGCTGCAAACTCAAGAATAAAGGAATGTGATATCACACTTGCTTAACCCCACAAGCAAAAGGGGATGTATTTTGGATGTAGTTTTAGTAGTGAACACATTATAGACGAACTAGTTACAGTAAATAATTTTGGATCAGAATGTTTATAGCATTTAAATGGAAAGGAAAAAAGAAAAAAAATAATTCTGGTTTGGTTTTTTGTTTGGTTTTGGGTTTTTTTTCCCACAGGGAAAATTTCAAGAAATTTAAGAAAAACAGTGAGTGGAGTTAACCAGTTTGACAAGCTCAGGGGTTGCATATGAAGGAGTATAAGAGGCAGAAAATCTGGAATTTCCATGCTAAACACAGGAAAAACAAATGAGGAAGTTCTCCAGAGTTACCTGGATGAATGACCACCCCCAGGAAGGATGCTAGGTGTAAACAATCTATGGGAACGGATAAAGAGGTCAGTCGGTCTAGGCAGCTATGTTTTGAAGGTCAGAAAACCTAGGAATTCAGCACCAAGTGCCAAAAGTCAAGCTGAGTTAGACCTTGCAAAGATCTATGAAGATAAGTGCTGAAAGGTTTGGTAACTGTATCAAACAGAAACAAAATTTTAAAAGGAGGAAGTAGGGCTGCTGTGTACAGAGTAGGAGGCTGAGATCAAACACAGGATTTGGATCACACTTAGATCAAGGGCCAAACCCAAGAGGGTATGCAGGGCTGTAATGCCAGGAAGTAAATATGGCTCTGGGAACAACATTCACAATGCTGAGGAAGTTGTCTTATTCCTTTGTATAGTAAATGAGAGAAAGTTACATTCCCAGTGCGGTGTCTGAGCTGCTCATGAGGAAATGACAAAGACACCTGTCCAAAACTCTATCTTGTCTGGTTCTAGGTCCATAACAAAGCTTCAGCCTCTCTGGCTACACCTATGTTAATGAATAAAATGTGGTGAGGGTCCAGGATGGAGTACCCGTCTGTGATTGCCCATGCTATTTAATAGTTTTTGCTACAGGTACAGTCTGTGGAAGACAGCCCTTTCCCAGGCAATGCCTGGGCACAGTTCATGGGACAGCATGGGATTGCTCTGCCCAGTGAGCAGTTTGGAGGTGGCCACCTTGCTTTGGACTTGTTTTGGAGAAGGAGAGGGTTTTGCTGTGTGGATTCAAGCAGTGCTGTGCAGCTTGCCCTCAAGGACAGAGAACAGGACAGAACCCATCTTACTTAGTAACGTAAGTCTAGCCTCTGTGACTGGGATGATCTAAATGACTGAGATGTTACCAAGATAGAATCATAGAATCATAGAACGGTTTGGGTTGGAAGGGACCCTCAAAGGTCATCTAGTCCAATCCCCCCCTGCAATGAGCAGGGACATCTTCAACCAGGTTGCTCAGAGCCCCATCCAGCCTGACCTTGAATGCTTCCAGGGATAGGACATCTACCACCTCTCTGGGCAACCTGTTCCAGTGTTTTACCACCCTCATGGTAAAAAATTACTTCCTTATATCCAGTCTGAATCTACCCTCTTTTAGTTTAAAACCATTGCCCCTCATCCTATCGCTACAGACCCTATTAAAAATATCCAAGATACCTTGGATGACCTCAGTCACGTACTGCCAGGGGCCATTAATGACTGGATAACTTTTTTCCTTAAATTAGGAGTCTCCTGCATAGTATATTTGAGGTTTCTTGTATATAATCTAATCTTAGACCCTTCTCAACTGAATGTGCTCTTGTCTGACTTGCTGGGAGAGTTCTATAGATAGCAGGATGCATGGTACTTTATATCCAGCCATTTAAGCAGAACCCCTAGGTTCAGAGAAGTGCAAGATTCCTGTGCAAAAAAAGGAGAGCAAGAGAGAGGCAACGTGGCACCTTCTCTGTGAGAGTCAGTCAGATCAGCAAAGGGATTCTTGGAGTTCAGTTGCTGCTTTAAAAAGCCCTGCCAGCACCATCTGAACTCAGCACTTTGTGTTAGTTCTCTGAGTGCTCCTGGAGTGAGTCTTCGGTACTAGCGGGAAGGTGGGGGTCATTTAATCAGATGGCATCTGAGTTAATCAGCCTCCATAAGTTTGGAAAAGGATTAGGACCACTGCTCTGAATGCAGAAGCCTTTACTCAACTCAAGTTGCATGTTAAGATGCCAAGTCCTTTAGATTTTGTCCTAACTGGACAGCAGTTCCAGCAATTATATTGAGAAAGGCAAATCAGCGTTGCTGTTGGGAGCAGGGTTGTGCACAACTGGTGATGAAACTGTTAGAAAAGAGACTACAGGTTTTAATGTACACTAGCTGAAAAACAGATCTCCATCTCAGTGGCTGGGAAAAGATGTGAGCACATACTTGAAAATCTGGAAGTAAAAATTTTTGTTACAAATTTTTTAAAATTAGGCATGGTACCATATGACTGGATGAGTAGCAGCCATGGCACTCTGATCTTTGTAGTTCACAAGGTGTTAAGACACATTTTGAAGTAAAGGTATACAGAGGTATGGATTTAAATGAAAAATGGAACACAAAGGCAAGTTTGCAAAAGGAGACCACTTGGTCTAGTTGACTAAAGCAAATAACTTTTTAGACAAGAGAGATGCAACATATCTAATCTAGTTGGACTGCAGGGAGAAGATGGATGAGGAAACTAGCCCAAGCATATTAGCAGGTGAAAGAAAATTTTCTTAAGCATGAGACTAATCCCAAGCTGTACCAGGATGTTAACTCCAGTTATTTTAAGAAAAGATCACAGAGAAAAGGGTGTGATGGCTTCAGATAAAAATCGTCCATAAATGAATACAAAAAGCCTTACGTTATACCACCACCTCCCACAGCTTTGATCAAGTACATTCCAAGGCGTCTCTTTTGATTTATAATAGAATTATGAAAACACATAGAGCATACTTCTCCTTGCCATTTCACTGTCGTAAGTCTGGAGCTACTCCATTCTTGGCAGTGACATCTCTCCTTCTTTTCAGCATTGCAGGAATAAAATTTGGCCTAGAGGACTTTAAAATCCGCCGCCTGGTTCAAAGGTGACCTCTTGGCCCAGCTCTTGGTGCCTCAGCTTTGTCTGATGCATCTCTTTTGATTCCTGGGTCTCTGAACTAGTACTGAATTCATCAATGCACAAGCGGAGGAAAAAGAAATGGAATAAATCAGAAAGGACGAAACATAAGAGTATCACACTGGCCAAAGCAGGAAAGAAGATCCTCCCACTGAAATGGAAATTCTGTTTGTAATTATTCTTCAATAATTTTATTTGCCAGCAGTAAGGCTGAATAACTTGGAAAGGAGCAAGTAACTCCCACAACCAACCAGGAGGAGGAGAAGAGACAGATAAACAGATGATCAGGGTTCATTTGATTTATTCTGTATGTTGCAATAAGGTGTATTTTAAAACTGCTTTGGAGACTGTTCTTACCTGTGACTAGGATACATCAGTGAACCTGCTGTTAATGACAAACATAAGGGTGACTAGAATGTCTAGGTTGAGCATCACTTTCCTCAAACGCAATGTACATCCCCAGATGAGACTGGGAGGTCCAAGGGTGGAATTCTACCCTTCAGCCCATGGACAGTCTTGGTGGGCTGCAATGTAACTTCTCTGCCACCAACACCGTGGAGCCTTCAGGACAGAGGCTTCTGCCATAGGTGGCAAACACTCGGCTTAAGCCAACTGAGCAGCACCTAGCAGGACCGCTGCCAGAGCGTCTCAAAAGAGGCATTTCAGAGAGCATCTGCCAGCTCCCAGTAAGATTCAAATGCTGTGGGAATGGGGAGGAACCACCTCACCCAGAGTAAAGATACCACCAGCATTTTGGCTCTTTGAAAGGCAGTGTCTCTTTGTTCCAATGCTTGCTTCTGGCACACTTGGTGCTAATTTGGAAAAAGAAAAATCCAGCCTGGCACACTGCTCTTGAAAAGCAGGAGAGCTGGGTTTCAGCCCCTGAGCATGGGAAATGGGTGCAGCTTCCAGACCCTCCCTTCTTGCTCTCATGTCTTACCTCCAGGGCACACACCGTACACAAATTTGGAGGCTGCGGTGCTTTGTACTGGAGAGCAGGGCCTGGCTCCTTACTCTGGTGCCGTGCAATTGGCTGGTCGTGGAAGGGAAGGTATTCAGCCGTTGCTGTAACCACGGGGGTTTCCCACCTACATGATGCTTTGAGAGCTCAGACTGAGGTGGTGCCTGGCCTTTGTGAAGCCAAACCTTCTGAAAATGCCATCCGTCTCCACAGTCTCTCCATTTTCCCTGGTACACAATCTCTTACACCTTCACATTTGGCAAGATAAATTCTGCAGGGAATTTCCAACTGCTTCATCACACTAGGTCTGCTCACCCCATTGCCTTTTCTACTGTGCTCTTCGTGGTAAACAAGAAAGTATTCATCTTATGCTTCATTTCCCACATCTAGGCCACATCTGCACTCTTTAGTTAAAAAGAACCAGGGCATGTCCCTAAGCACTGTTCCACCAGCAGCTTTATTGACTGCTCTTATTTTAGACAACTAAACTTGCCCAAGACAGAAAATGCTTATGGAACTGAATGGTTAATGCCCATGCTATTAAATCCTCTTACCCTCCAAAACAGGGTGGTTGTATGTAAATAGGGAATGGCCACAGGTTTGTGCTAACAGCTCTTGTGTCTAAGGATTATTTGGGACACTGTTATTTGGCACGGATGAAAACTGTGCTGTGGGCCTTTTAAAAATTTTAGCAAAAAGGTGATTAAGTTCCATGCATATTCCTTAGCTTTGTTCAACTTACAAGTATAGATGGAGTCAATGTCACACTATTTGTGTGGTCTCTGGCACAATTTTGGCTGGGGCAATTAGCACTGTCTTGAACAATATATAGGCATGGCTGGGAGGATGATATGGGCCAGGGACTGTTCCCAGTAGGTGGCTGGGATGTGGCCAGATCTTTCTAGATCAATTCATCTGGTGCACTTTAGGCATCGCCCTCAGGATGAGACAATAAAGGTTCAGGGAGGGCACTGATGATGATCAAAAGCATGAAATGACTTCCATGTAAAGGATGACTAAGTTGGCTGGGACTTCCCAGACTAGAAAGGAAGATCTTGTTATGTAGATATTTGATAAAGATGTAAAAAAGCCTGCAAAACACAGAGATGGAAGTAAGGATCAATTGTTCACTGTCTTCTCCAGTGCAATAAAAAGAAAGCTAGCAAGTAGCAGGTTCAAAAGAAACAAAATGGTGTAGTATATGAAGCTACATGTAGTAAAGCAGTGCAATTTCGTGTCACGGGATGCTGTAAATGCTAACATTTTGCATGAGATCATGGGAATCTGGAGAATTTAATGGAAAATGAAGGTCATAATGACTACCACATACAAGGATACCATGTCTGTCTCAGCTGCAAATTGCTGGAGATCAGAAGTGTCTTCACGTGTTTGCTTTATCATAGTTTCCCCACAGATCTGCTTGGACTGTTCTCAGGAACAGCACATTGGTTGAGATGGACTATTGGTGTGTTCCAGGCAGCGTTCTTATAAGATTTATGAGTTGTGCTCCACAAATGCCTGCTTTTGTGCATCGACTGCAAGAGAAGCCATTATGATGTCCTCATGTGGAGATATCTGTACCGCAGATGCCTAAGGTTAGGGGAGGTGGATCTCTTGTATTTATGACTGCCACTGTATCCAGATGTCCCTCAGGGTTTTTCATCTGCTCCCCAGCGTAGCCTGGATGAACCTAAATTGTACACAACCAAACTAGTTAAGGCGATGATAATATCACCTCTCAATTAAACAATGGCAGGCGGTACTGGAGCAATCAGTAGTGGTATTTCATTCATGTGGCTTGTTTTATTTCATGGTGGCCTTCTGTCAGAAATCTCAGCCTTAGAGCTAATGCCAGAAAAAGACTGAGCTCTCCAGGAGTGAACCCAAAAAAAAAGTTCTGGAATGGGACTAATTTTAATTAATTCTGGATGCCTGTAATACAGATATCAGCATCTAAGTTCGCTGCTGCAGGCTCACTCTAGTGTTGGGGAGTAAGCTAGAGACTCCCAAGGTCATATTCAGCTGACCTGGCTTAGGCTTCTCCTTGTCTATGGCCTACAAAGTCTGCTTGGGGGAACTAGCTTGGATGTGGGCAATTCCACTTGCTCAGCTCTTGATGTTGCCACATCTTCTCCAAGGAGCTTGAGCTGCAGAACGAATAATCTTTCCCTTCCTCCCTCCCTTCCAGTCCATTCCTTTTGCACAGCACAAAGTTCATGTGACCCGAGAGAGCGCACTGTGAAGACTGCCACCTCCCACCACCAAGCTCTAAGCACACAGCTTCAGGTCCTCCTCGGTTTTGTTCAGGTGTTAACCTCTGCAACCCCATCAGCAGACAGGACTTCCTCTGGAAGTGGCCAGGATGCCTACGTACAGCCTGACCGTGAGACATGACCAGTCTGCCAGCTCTGCAGCCTTTACTCACCTGGATGATCACAGCAAGAAGGTCCAGGACAGCAGAGAACACAGGGAGTAATGCCATTCCTGGGTTCCACAGATTAAAATGAACTCAGATGGGCTGACCAGCTGCTTAATAAAATAGCAGTGAATGATGAAGGTGCAACAACTTATTTTTAAATACAGAATTTCTTAATTCTAGCAAAAAGAAGAGAAAACCCAGAACAACTGTTTGGTTGGGTTTGGCCTGTTATTGGTGTTCTTGGGTATCTCAGCTTGGCATAAAATTAGGTTTTCTTTTTGCTGAACAATTTCAGGAGCCATAATCTGACACCACCGCTCCCCTTACTTATGCAGCCACCCCTATCAATATGCACAGGAGGTGAACCAGGGCTGTACGGCAGTGATAGGCAGAAGCAGGCTGCAAGATGACAGGTATAGGTGCAGCGAAACATCGCTTGAAGGCTTTCTCTGAATGCTTGCCCCAGGATGTGCTCCAGCCTCCCGCAGCCTTTACAGTGGGCAGTCGCTAATGAGCGCGGTGCAGTCGTAAGTGACACTGAGCAATTGCTTCATTGTTCACGCCTTTGCCTGCTTATTCACTGAAGGACTTTTCTACTGTTCTGCCTTTGTTCTGGAAAAGAAAAAACAATTCCTTCAGCTTTTCATTAATGAATGTGTTTCTTATCAGCCTTTTTTTCAGGATTCCCCCAAGTAGGTATATTTCTTTACTGCTAAATGTCAAAATAAGCACAGTGCTCCAGCTGAGGTTTCAGTGCTATCGATCACAGCTTCATAATTACTTTCTACATCCTACATACATTTCCATTAAGATGGTCTACAAGAAAGATACAGTTGTTTTGTTTTTTGGGGTGGTTTTGGGGTTTGGTTTTTTTTTTCTCATTAGTACCATGCAACAGTCTCACATGGCTTTTGGGATCCGCTAGTAATCTCCAGACCTTCTTCTAATTGCGCCATTCAGCCAGCTGTTCCCAACTGCTTATTTGGTTTTCTTTCCTAAACTATCACCCCCCTCCTTTGTAGAATTCCACTTTATTTTGGGCAGTTTATTCAAGATCTGTGTTCATATGGCTGTCCCATCCTGCAGCACACTTGAAACTTTTCCCTTAGTGGTCTTGCCATGGACCTTATGGATGATAGTGCATATGGGATTTAACCAAGCTCGGCACAGACCCCATGATGTTCCCCTTCCAACATCCACAGCTCTTTTTGGCTGTTTGCCCCAGTTCTGGGGGACGCCATGGCAATTTCATCAACAGAGTTATTTCCTTGGTTGGGGGTATGGTGCTTCAAGGGGAGGCAATGTCAGAAGCCTAATCCAAGTCCACCCATGCCCATCTTTATCTACTGCATCCATTTCATCCTGGCATCACTTGGTCAGCCGTGTTTGCAGAAGCCCGTCAGCTGTCAGAGCATGGCGAGCAGTAGGACTGAATGGACGGTATGGTGCAACCCAGCCCCTCACTTCTCATTCCCGTAGAGTCTGAGGGGAAAAAAAACCCCAGGTTTTCAGTCCAAGCTGAACTAATGGTACGCACTGTTTGCCTGTAACCTACCTCCGAGGAACAAGGCCCTTCTCACTCTGCAGAGGTGACTTCCTCCCTGTCTCTTGGCCACGCGTGGCCACGCCTAACCACGGAGTTCTCCGGTTACGGGCTTAAACCTGGATGTTCCAGAGCTCTCCTTCTCCGCTCCACGCCCAGGTGATGTGCGATGCGCCCAGGTGATGCGCTTTGCGCCCAGGTGATGTGCCCAGGTGATGCGCCCAGGTGATGCTTTGCGCCCCGGTGATGCGCCCAGGTGATGCTTTGCGCCCAGGTGATGCGCCCAGGTGATGCTTTGCGCCCCGGTGATGCGCCCAGGTGATGCTTTGCGCCCAGGTGATGCTTTGCGCCAGGTGATGGGCGATGCAGGATGCGCGGGCGGGGCGGGGCGGCCCGCCGGAAGGGCCCGCCGGAAGGGCAGCGCCCGCAGCGGCGGCCTCGCCCCCCTCATCATTTAGCGCGGCGGAGCAGGCGGGGCCGAGCGGCCCGCGCTGGAGACGAAAGGCGAGAAGTCAGCGCCGGGGGTGAACGTGGCGCTGCTGCCGCCCGCCGTGCCGCCTCGCCTCCCGCCTGAGCCCGCCGGCGCCGGGCAGCCCCTCGGCGGGGCGCTGGTGAGTGCGGGGCGTGGGGCTGCCCGACGGCGGCGGAGCGGGCCGGGCGGGCGGGCGGCGGACCCCCGTGGGTGTCCATTTTGCATGATGCAACCGCCGCGGAGGGCTCCCGGGGCGGGATCCGCCAAAACGATGGCTCCTCCATTTTCTCTGTGACTTCCTTGCTCCCGTGGTCCCCGGCAGGTCCCTCCCGGAGCGTTGCTGGGAGCCATCCCTCGCCTCCCCCAGCCTCTCTCCCTCCCCGCGCTGGGGGGTGTGTGTGGGGTGTCCGAGCTATCAGGTGAGGGAGGGTTCCCCCAAAATGCCGGGGCCGCCCGGCCGCCCTCCGGGAGGGGCCTTTCCCTGGTGCCGCGGTGGGATCTGCCATCATGGGCTCCCGGAGCGAGCGCCCGTGGCCAGCGGAGGTGGGCACCGCCGCCTGCGGCCTTGCTGCCCCCTTCCCGGGCAAGCAGCGAGCCGGGGCAGAGCGGGGGCGCTCCCGCGGGTGCGCGCGTGTTCCCCCGCTAACCCCTTCCCGTGCTTATCTCTGCCTTGCAGCGCCACGGGAGAGCGTGCTTGGCGGGCACGTGGAGGCCCCGGTGCCAAAGAGAAACCCTGGGCCGTTTCTCTGAGGCTCTTCCCGGGTCCGGGGGTAGCTCCTGAGTCGCTGCTGTGCCGTGCTTTGTTTTCTCTTTGAAACTGCAGAAGAGACTGAGCGTCTACCAAAAATGCGGGTATCGTTGGCAGTGCCAGCCCCGCGCCTTCCGAGGTGCTTCCGTCTGCTGTTCCTGAACCTGTTCCTGTGATGAGGACAGGGCCTTGTTTTCATTTTGTTTGCCAGCATTCTATAGGGAGCTGGCCTGGCTAATATATGGATTTCTTCTTTTTTGCATACGTATGTGTGAATGTTTGTGGCAGATGGGGGGAAGAAAAACCGTTAAAAAACCTCCAGAGAAATTTTATGTATAGCTGTGGCTGGGCAGAAAGTAGCTAGGTGTGCTGTCAGCTGCTAGAAGCCTTAGTTTTAAGGCAGGGTGTTGTCATAGGTGCTATACAGACTCGGAACAAAAAGTCAGTCGCAAAAAGTCAGTCGCGGCTCTAAGGAGTTCACAGGCTGCAAATCCAGGCAGGAGAGCTGAGGTGATCAAGATGCTGCAGCTTTGAGTTAACCCTCTCTCAGCTGAGTGCTTTTGCCACCTGCGTGTGGCACGTGTGGTCGCTTACAACTGTTAACTTCGCGCTTGAGCAATGACCTCATGCTGATGTCCAAGGTCAAGCAAACCAGTGGACACCCTGCCTCCCTCTGCGGGCTCTGCTAAGCCGTGGGCGCAAGTGGGGAGAACATAGGCACGTGTGTAGGTGCCGTGCGGGAGCCTCCACAGTGGGACAGGTCTGCCTCGTGAAGCTAGTTAGTCGGCGACACTCGTCTGTCTCCGCTGTCTCCAAATCAGAGGCAGATACAATGAACGCTTGGAGAGAAACTTAAATTTCTGATCAGGTACTCTGTGGACTTCTGTTGCCTTCAGCAATTGGCCAAAATGCCTTTTAGGCAGAATTTCCAGATAAGGCAAAAGAGTGTAATTGCACAGGCTGCATAGCTGCAAATGCTGACCCTGGCACAAAGAAGGAGCAAGGTCATTGGTTGCCACAGCCCTCAAAAGTTATTTTACTTTCAGGTGTTTTGAGTATTTTGCATTTGGAGTGATCTGAAGGGGACGGACCATGACCGTGCGCTGCAGCATGCATGCTTTAGATAGTCAGATTGCCTTCAAAATAAACCCATTTCCTGAGCAGGGGCACGACTGGGTGGTTAGTCCTTCATTTATCCTGGTTTGCTGGGACGTGTAAAGTTTTGAGCTTCGCTGCTCGTAGGTTTGTGCTTATCAGTGAGGAGATATGTTTGGAAGGCACTTCTTGGTTTGGGTGGGCTGTAACGTAAACCTGAGGCCGGCTAGGCTTCTAATTCAAGCAATTCAGTTGAGTGTGGGTGAGACACGCGACTGTACGTATGCAATATGCTCTTGACTCCACGTGGAGAGGGAAAGATTTGCTATACAGAAGAAAGAGCTTACGCAAAAGAGGGAACCCATAACTCTTTCTTTAATATGACCAGTTACTGGAGTAACCAGCTCCGAGTTGTCTTTTTGTTGAAAACTTTGTCATTCCTTCTTTTTTCCCTTTCTCCTTTTCACTGTGTAGTCTACTGCCGCATTTCAGGTAGGGTTCATCCCCATATGGTGTTGTGCCTGAGCTCCGTGTCCCAGCTTCAGTTTGCGTGACAACATGAGTGAGGGTTGATGCGTGCCAATCGCGCTGGCGTTGAGCGCAGTTGATGGTCTGGTCTGTGCAAAGAGGGAGGGCAAAAAGGTGTGCTCGTTGTTGGTTAGTCTCAGGTGGGAAAGAAGACAGGGAGAAACATGGTTTGGGTGAAGGAGGGCAGGGATTTTGTTGCAATTTCTGCCTCTGCTACCTTTTGTTCACCTTGAGCTATCAAGTTCCTCAACCTTGATCCACCATGACAGGCTAATGAGACTTTGGTGGCCTTTCAGTAATGTCACATCCAGTTGTATCCCAGCTTTCAAAGAGTAGAAAATGAAGTGGTGACTTCAACTCTTTTCTCTTGGCCCACATCTGTGATGCCAAAAGCTCAACCGCATGCAGTGAGGGGCAGGAGGAAGAGAGGGTGATGTACTTTGGCTGTAGATGTGCCCGGTGGAAACCAGCTTGATCCTGACAAGGTTTATTGGCTGAGCCACCGTGGTACCAAAGAGCAGATGGGGATGTGGCAGAGCCCCTTTGCCTCTCCTGAAGGACGAGCTAAGAAATCCTGCTGACTTAACCAAGTATGTGTAGAAACTAGCGGCATTAACCAGCAGAACCAGGAGGCTGGACAGTGTGGAGAACTAGTTCAGCAGTTCTGGGCAGAGTTGGTTGGGGTCAACTCCAGTCAGTACTGACCCAGAGTTAGTAACCCAGGGTGGATCTTCTCTGATATCTACGCCAGTGTGTTTGGCAGCAGCCTATTTTTTTTTTTCCATTACCTGCTACATCCTCATACTTTGTTATCCTAGCACCAAATTCCTTTCAAATATATCATGTGCTGAATGGTGTGGGAGATAGCATTCATCTGGCCAAATGTAGTCATCTACGCCCTAGATGGGTTCTAGGCTCCCATTAGGGTCAGCCAGGGGAGGGCTGGGTGTTCCTGGGCTGCGATTCATCTCGGCCCAATATGCTAAAGCAGATAAGGTCTGACCTGAAAGCTGCTTTCCGCTGACTATAAAAGGAGGCATTGGGGGATTAGCTCGGATGTAAAAGTCTGCACTATAAATGTCTATGTGTTTATCTCAATGAACTCGTGAGGTTCTTGGATCCCTCAGTGACTTTGTGAAGAATTGTGTCTGTTTGCACTATGGGTGAGTTTCTTCTGGTATTTGAATGCTCTCTCCTTAGTGCTGTTGTCACAGCATCACTGGCTACTTAAGCATACAAAAAAGAGAAAGAAAAAGGGATAGCTGAATCTGTTGGCTAAACAAAACATGGGGGCTGCCCCATGTTAGGCCCACCAGTTGCAGCATTCCTGACAACTGCCTGTGGTTCGTGGGGAGTTTGGAGGTGTCAGGGATCAGAAGCTGGGGGTCCCACCTTCCCACTGGGGTTTGTAGGAACCTTGGGACCCCCTTGCCCTGGCAGCGCTGGCTGGAGCTGCCTTCCCTCGATGGTGGGTGGGCAGCTCCTGCCCTTGCCAGGGTCCCTGACTGTGCTGGAGGCCACCAAGGTGGTGGGTCATGAATCCTGTGAATGATATCTAGTGCACAAGTCCCTTATTTCAGAGTTGCCTTTTTTCTTTTTTTGTTGTTCCAGGTACATATTTCACAGAGGTGCAGTTCTTCAGGAGTTGCTATAGGAAAAAAAAATGTGCTACTAGCTTCTCTGAGCAGGATCCCTCCTTAAATTTTCTTGTTAATCTAACCTGTTCCTCAGCGCATGTGTCTTGACCCCTTTTCTGAGAAATCCACGCAATTGCTATATTTACTGAAATACTAAATTTATCACTGTCTACTTAACGGTAGTCTACTTAACTTTTTCTGAGATGAGGAATAACTCTTGGATTCTCTTTCATCAGACTTCCAGGCAAATACCTGAGCTGTCTTTCCTGAGCTCCACAGATTTCACAATTCACTCTTGCTTCATTTTCCACATCCTTGTGATTTTTTTCCTTGTAGAACTTACTTGCCCATTTAATTTTTAAATTACAAGGTTAAGGATTTTACTTAGTATCCTGTTTTTGAGGACTTGCAACTGATTACTGTCCTTATTTACTGAGCGAGCTATGCTTTTCTCGAAACGTAGCGGCTGTTTGACAGTCATACTGGAGTTTAAAAAAAAAACCAAACTGAACAAAGAGCTTTTTATTTAACTAGGGCTTGTCCCCAGTAGTGATTCAGGCAGACTGTTAAAATCCCCTGTACCAGATCACTTATTTATTCCTGGAACCCATTCTGGCAAATGAGAAGGTGTTCTCAAAATAAATAGCTGTGTGCGCTGTGACCCATATTATTCCTGGCTGCGTGTGAGTCTGACTGCCTTGCATTGCCAGGTATTTTAACAGAGGTGAGAAGAACTGAGTTGTAGGGTAGGTGCACACCATCTCTAGCTGCAGTTGTGCCTACTGAGAAGTTTGCTGCTGGCGGCTGCTTGCTGGCATCCCAGCAGCAGGGGCAATTGCTGCTCTGGTTTGCTGGCTGGTATGCTTGAGAGAGCTCTCATCTGACTTGGTTCACATGCTGACTTGTCTCTGTTAACTCGAGTTAGGAGCTAGGTTAGGTCTTCTAAGTTTCAGCTGGCAAAGTAAATAGTACGGCGTGTCTCTAGAAAATATTTGCTAACTCAAATTAGCAGCGTTTGAGTGAAGCGATCCAGGATGTTGCACAGATAGCTCAGTGTGCAGAGCAGAGAGGGTGATGACGTCTGGGAGGTAGAAGGCAGTGGTGGTACCAAGCATCTGGGGACATTTACCTCTGCAGCTGGTGCACTTGGAGCCATAAGAAAACCAGTGTCTATGCTGATAACGGTGCTGCTCTGTGTGTCTGCAGTGGACCTCGTCACTTCAGTGTTTTGAGTAAAGCAAAGGTGAGTTTGCTTTGGCTGTGGGGTACCTGGGGGGTGTGATTTAGTGCCACTTTCCATTGCTATAAAAGAAATACTATGCAAAATCCATGCAAAAACTTTCAATTTTATGAGTAAAGCACGCTGAGATCAGGGCTTGGGAGAGGTTGCTTCCAAAGGATCTGCTTCCCCATACTGCGTCAAATCAAAGTGATTCTCTTATAAAGTGCCTTAGCTAGCAAGGTAAATAATGTGATGTATCTTTAGAAAAATACTCCAGACAGGATTAGTTGCCTCAGGTAACCAGAGTATAGTCTTTCATCCTTAGGTTGCTGATTGAACTCCACTCAGAATCGCGTACTGCCCGACAGCTCTTTGGCCCATGTGAGATAATTCCCAAGCAAAGGATGCTGCTGCATGCTTCACTATGGATTTTTTTTCCTCCAAAAAGTTCACAAAACAGGGTTACCTGTAACATGTGTTGCAAGGATTTTGTTCATTGTCTCACTTTGCAGTGACAGTCTGTGCATCAAACTGGTTTGTGTGCTTACAGCTTCTGAAAGCTGAGAGCAGGCCATTGATAAAAATACAGCAAAATCAACCCTTCTTCTTTTTTGCTTTACCGAAAGCAGCAACAGAAGTTTCTTGCAAATTATTTGTAATAGGAATCATGTAGCTATTAAAAGATATTGACACTGAATGTATAGTATAATTGTCACTGCAGGGGAAAAAAAAAAGTCATGTAATTGGGGACCTGACTAACTTGTGCATGGCTGCTTTAGCAACCCACTGAACAAAGGCACATGGATGCTGTATAGAAAGGAAGTGATCAAAACGGGTATTTAAAGTCTCTTCCAATCCCTACCTGAATTTAGCTGATGCAACTTTGAAGTGCAAAGGTGCCGTACCGTTGTGTATCTGCCCATGCTGCCATGTTAGGCAGGACCTTTCTGGCTGCGCAGTCTGCTGGAAGAAAAGAGCAAAATGTTCTGGCACCCTGAGTGAGAAAAAAGGGCAACGCCCAAGAGTCAGCAGCTAAATGATTAGGGTGGAGGTGCCACATCTTGGAGGAGAAAAAACAGTAGGTGCTTTCTGGGATTTTGGAAATGAGAACTTCTGTGAGATAAGAGTGGGAATTTGGCGTCTAGCATCTTTTCAGTTCAGGAAAGGTACCAACACAAGCAGTAGAGTGAGAAGCATAACAGTTAAGCAACTGGAGAAGAGCAGAAGCAAAATCCTTATGCTTTGCTCTGAAGGTGCTAGGATCAGTGCTTGGGCAGTCCTGAAATCCAAAACTTTGTCCAGAAAATGCTTATTTTTGAGGAAAGCAAGTGTAAGGGGGAGTCATTGTACTTGGGAGGGAAGTGGACTTCTGAGTTGCTATAGCCCTGAAGACCATTCAGAGATTTTCACATCTTTGTTACCTGTCTGCAGAGAGACAGGTCAAAATTCATCGAGGTGTTTTTGTTTCTGCTGGCTTTAGGTTCAGTCCATTTTCTGTCTTGAGGAGCGGCCTGGTGGAGTTTTCATAGATGTTGGCTAAGCCCTGCAGTAGCTGGGGAAGGCAGGCGTCTCGGGAGTGTTGTTCCTACCATTTCTCCTCTGATGGGATAAATCTATACTAGGGGGTTCCTGTCTTTGCCTGGTGGGTACAGAGGAGTATGAGATGATACCCTATGCCCAAATGTCTGCTTTTGAGTTGGCTAAAGCTAGTCAAGAGGAATTCTACCCCTCGTAACCTGGTTGGCATGTGAAGAAATACAAGCACATCCCCCAAGGAAATCTGTATAAGTGATGAAGCCACAGTGTTGTGCTTTGGCTGCTCCAGATAAGCCATTAAAGATGTTAGAGTACTTTTGAACCTGCTTTTTCCTTCGAAGGAAATACCTGGAGAGAAGAACAGCATGGTGCAGGGCACCATCAAAAGCACAACAGCAGCTCTTTGCTTTTCATGCTGCTATTCAGACCCTTGGGGGAAAATGCTAATTATCATTTGTTGCAGTTATTTTGCTTTACAACCACTAGTATTTTTTTTTCCCAAGTCCCAGTACAGTGGAGCTAAGCAGAATATTTACAGCCAGTAGTTTGTTTCCTTCCTGCTGTCACTTAAAGAGCCTAGCAGCAGCAGAGCTTATTATACTTCAAAGTTTCTTGTTCTAGGTAAGTGACATGGGGAGAGATGACACTGTATGTGCTCAGAGAAGTATGTTGAAATGTATAATGCAACACTCTCTCAGAGACTGTCATATTTAGGCCTCTCTGCATAGCCCCCCAGCCCTGTAAATATATTTCAAGTGATTTCCTTTGATGCCAGAATGACATGGAAAAATATAATAAGGTTTTTAAAAGGTACTAGCAGACTGGATTGTATTAGTAATTTTTCTCCCAGTAAGAAGAGCATACCTGCTTACTCTAAACACTGTACTTTTGCTGATAGGGACACAATTATTTTTAAGGTTAGCTGTATAACTTCCCTTGACAGGACTGTGTGCTGGGTGGCTTCATTTATCCTCTGTCACTGGGTTCCAGGTGCAGGTTTTGGGGCAGACCAGGCTTCTGCATGAGGGGCAGGGAGGTGCAGGTGGCAGTTCCAATAAAACCAGAAATCTGAGTAAGATCTTAGCTTACAAATTCGACAACTACGAGGCTGATGGGGGGGGGGGGGGGGGGGGGGGAATAACAAGTATACAGCAAATCTTTTTAATTGCTCATGGGTGTTAATCTCTTCTGTAAGTTGACTTGTGCTTCCGAGGGAGCCAGAACAAGCTCCCTTCATGGAGGCATGTGTGTTGTGAGAGCTGGCTTTCTGCCGCACAGGCGGCAAAATAAACTGTAAGGCTGGCTACAAGGTAATGCCTCTCCTCTTGCAAGATTGGGGCTGAGTCCACACCGTATTTTGCAGTGGCCTCGTGGCTGGGCTTTGGCCAAATCTACCAGCCTTTTTGCATTTCTTACTTTCTGGTACCTCTTCATTGTCCCCACTGTTGCCTCTCCCCCAGCTTCACATGAGGGCTGTGCCTTTCTCTGTGTCCCTTAGTGATGGATATGAGCTTTCTGCCCAAATCCTTCTTTGGGCCGGCCAGTGTGGAGCCCCTGCATTTGAGGGGGTGCAGGGTCCCTCTGTCTGGCATCGTCAGCAATAGGACCTGAAACATGTGGCTTGTGGTCTGGCTCGCAATTCAGCTGGTGGGTGCCATCTTTGCTTTTTGGGGAAAAAAAACTTCAAGTCTTGATTCAGTCTGAGGCAGGTGTAGGAAGCCCTTTGTTGTGCCTTGAGAAAGGGTCTGAGATAAATATGAAGCGGACTGTGCTTGGTCAACTCTTTTCCCCAGTCCTTCCCCATCAGCAGCCATGCAGCCTTGTATGTTTGGGTTACATGGAGGCAAAGCTCCCCTTAGACAAGAGCTCTCCCATCAGGGGTCAGGGAAGAGCGGAATGGTGAGCCTGTGGCTGAAAAAAGAATGTTTAACCAAAGCAGAAAAACTCCACACCTACCTGGCTGTGAAATGTAATTCCGCGTCAGTGTTGAAACTCCATTTTGATAAGATTTATTTAGCTAGAATATATGAAAACTGGGTGGTGATATCTCTGTGTAAAAACAGGAGCAGTTGGTTATCCCGTTGTCAGACTGGTCAAACATCATGCTTGTATCATTTACCATGCTCTATACTTATTTTAGGCTTAAATGCCTAAAATAGATGCAGTTTTCAGTGCAGATGCAGATCCATCAGTGCTTAGGAGCTGCGATGTCTGTACACTGACAGCTTGTGGAATTATTTGCAAAACACTTCTGAGACTGAATTTTTTTTCCCCACAGTTACAGACGTTATCCCATTTCACATACGCTTTTTTAATTAATTGGGTGCTCGTGTCCTGTTGAATAGGGGATTTTACTGGCTCAGGTGGTGTACGGGACTGAGGGGCTGCAGAGCTGGGTAGGATTGGGTCAAACACTGAAATGAAAGTGGGAGACTTGTGCAGCGTGAAGTTCTAACAGCGACCAGGCAAGTGCGTGGGCAAAGCTGCCATGGAAACTGCTTGTAGTGTTTGCAAAAAAACCCAAACTCTGCATTGCTGCTATTCCTAAATAGTGGTCTGTTTTTAGCCACCCTCTCCGCTTGGGATGGCTGGGGATATTGCGGAGGGCAGCTGCCTGGGAAGGGGAGGAAGATGATGCACGTGAGCAGCTTGTTGCCAGCCTGAAGGCAGCACTGGTAGTGGTGCTGGCCGGGCTGGGAGAACCAGGGTGGGCAGCTGTGGCCTGGATGGTTTGCTTCAGGTGAGAAGCATGTGCCCACCACCCTGCCATGGTGAGGGGCGGCCGAAGAAGTGGTGCTTCCTCGGTGGCCGGGAGGTGAGTGTGGTGTCCATCATCTCTGGGTGTGCTGGCTGCACTCCCAGAGAGGGGTTACCCCTGCCTCAAATGTGGGGTGGCAGATGGCTTTTATCACCTCTTCTTTCTTTCTCCTTCACATAGCCCCATGCTTTACCTCCTCTGCTCCACCCTTTTACACCATCCTTGGCTCCCATTTTGCTGTGGGTGTCTGTCTAGACTACACTGACGTGGACACATCCTGTGGTCCTGGCAACCAGGCTCCACAATTCCCATACCAAAACAACGGTCCCTGGTGAGGCATGTGTTGTGGACTGGAGAGGGGTGGGTCGTTAACTGTAAGGGAGTTGGAAGATCACCATATCCCAGTTCCACTGGAAGTGTGTGCATCGGGGCACTGTCTCTCAGGGGAAGGCTTTCCTGAAGAGCTCTGTACTGGGAACTACTCGTCTGATAGGCAGATGTCATAGAATCATAGACTGCTGGGTTGGAAGGGACCTCAAGGATCATCTGGTCCAACCTTTCTAGGCAAGAAAGATGTCAAGAGCCACCCCTGGCACTGCAGACACACAGCATCCTGTCGGCTGCAGGCGAGTACGTGGCTGCACACACCAGCCGAGGGGTGTGTGAAGTGCTTGTTTGTGCCTGCAAAGGCAAACACGCGGGGCTTGGGAGGAGCTGATCCCTTCCCAGCCCTTGAATTATGACTGGAATGCAGGAATACTGGGTCAAAAGCAAACATTTTGGCTTCTTTCACACTAGGCTTCTTTTTGGTATGGTGCAAATCATATTTGCAGAAAGCTTTAGTATTAGGCCTGTAGTCATGCAGGTGCCCTCAGAAGGTTGTAATATATTTTTGAATGCCGCTGGCTTGCTTAATCAGAAATTAACTTTGGTTTCTTCAGAAAAGGGAAGTTTTTCTTAATTCTTCTGTTACGTCGAGTCGCTATCCAACAGCCGCATCATGGTGCAGGGCTGACAGGTCTGACTCAAGGTCTGCATGGGGCAGACCCTTGAGAATGGCCTCCAAATAAGCAGAAAACCTCCTGAATTCATGAAAACATATTCTTATTACTTTCTTTAGGTTGCATAAGCCTTGAGGAGTGATGTAGTATAATCTGAAATTTCGTAGACTCCTAGAATAGGATGGTTTGGGTTGTAAGGGATCTTTAGAGATCATAGTCCACCCCCCCTGCTGTGGACAGGGGTGTCTTTCACTAGATCAGGTTGCTCAAAGCCCCATCCAGTCTGACCTTGAACGCTTAATTTGCAGACACAGTTACCTGAGGATAGCAAATCCTTTCTCAGAAGCCTAGAATCATCTTGGTGTACGGCATGGGGGGTCCCATGACTGTCATGTACGATTTCTGCTCCTCTTCCTCCCTGAATGAGTCCATGTCCAGTGTGGGCCAAGTTCTCCCTTAGGCAAGCAATTCCTCCAAAATTTGTTGTAGAACATTTCCTCTAAAATTGCTCTTCAAATGCCTCTACCTCTCACACGGAAACACCACCCCTGCTCTTCCAGTAAGGGAAAGGGTTCCTTTGCTTTGAGTCAGTGCTCATTATGGTAACGGAAGAAGTTTCTAACTGGGACAGCAGCGTGGTGATAAGCCGTGCAGCAGTGCTGGGAATGTGCATGTTTAAGAAACACCTGACCTGTGGACACGCTGGCGCACAGAGGTGGCCCAGTCCTGGTCTGTGGTCCAGCATGTCTCCCAGGCAGCTCTTGCCACTGCAGGCAGGATGCCCACGGGCCACTGGGCAGGGGTGACTGGGATCTGCTTCCAGCTGGAGCTGCCGCCAGTCACCACCCGCTACCTGCTGGCCTCCACCTGCTCCCTGGTGTTCAGGGATGTAGCAAAATCCACTGATTTATACCTGCTTTGATCTGCCCCTTGCCCTCATCTGAAAATCACCACTCAGCTGTGCCCTTCCTCCTGGTGAAATGATGGTGTTTGGGAAAGTCTTCTCCTTCCTTCCTCTCATCAGATGTGTCCCTCATCTGTGCAGGATGCTGTTTATTGTTCTACATGAAGGTTGGGGCTCATTTTTATTTGTTTCCCCACTACTGTTTGAATAACAAACTGAATTCCGTCTCTGTCTAAGTTGCTTCCGTATCTGCTAAGGGACATTTCCCACCTTTCCATCTCAGAAGTTGTCCTGGGATGGGAGAGGAATTTCTGACCTTGGTACAGCCAGTAGCTGTGATGGTTTGGAAAGCAGACGGGTGAGCTGCAGCACCCTGCTGTTCTCCGGAAGCAATATTGGAGCACCAGCACTTTCTTCGTGTCCGGTGGGAGTTGGTGTTCTCCTTTCAGTAACTGCTGGTAAGTGGGTGGCATAGGTATTAGAGAGAGCACCTCACCGCTCCTTTTCTGATGGAAGAAATTCTCCAGGGCTATGAGACGCCTGGAGAAGAGTGGGGGATGCTGCCTTGGAAGTGTCCTTCACACTCGGGAACTTGAGGAACAGAAACCTGCACCATCTCCAGCCATCCACAGCAGTGGGCTGGTCCCCCTGCAACACCTCCCTCGTGCCATTACAGCAGCTGCCTTCAACAGAGGAAAGTAATATAGTCCCCTTATGGGCAGTGTGTCTTTAAGCAGGTGATTAAGATTGTGTTTTGTATACACTGCACGTCTGTGTGTGTGTGCCATTACAACTGTTTAGTGTGTGGTTTATATTTAACTGCATGGCTTCCTTCTTTTGAGTTGCAAATGCCATCCTAGTCTCTGATACTGTTTTTTTTAATGACAGAATTGGCAAATAATATAACATTTACTATCTATATATACATACTGATATAATCTACACTTCTGCAATGTGTATTGAGATATATGCATACATATGCCCCTGTGAAAGATTAAAATTATGACAATCAAGAAGGGAACAATTTCACAGCACACGGACAAGACATTGCTTGCCTGGTTAAAATACTTCAGCAGGACAGCATCCCTTTACACACAGTGAAACCTATGCAAAGAATTGCAGTTGCTTAGGTGGCTTTTGGCTTGGACTCCTTGCCATTACTGCTGTTGTGGTGGGATATCTTCCAGCTTCACATAATGCTAATGCTTGGTCATGCCTTTATTTTCATCAGCCTTTTCCCTGGTTGGCAAGCATCTGCAAATGGCTACAACCACAGCCTCTGGGTCGGTTCTCAGTACTTGTCCCAAGGCTGTCCTCTCTGAGCTGCTTGCCTTTTCCAGCACAGCTCATGGGGACACTTGCAAGGAGCTTTGGGAACACAGCCAGATGCACATTAGGTACTGATGCTGCGTCCTTTGCTTCTGTTTCTACAAGTCTGGAGATAAGTGTTCAAATGTTCATGAGGAAAGCTCAGCATCTGCTGTACCTGTCTTGTCTCTGCTCTGTCACTTGACACAGAGTAATGTACCAAAATGTTGGAGATTTCCTGAGGCAACACAGTTTGGAGGGGCATACCTGACACAATTCCTACTTTATAGTATAATGGGTCGCAGCTGGGGCTGATGTGCCTTGGTCACTGTTGACTTTCCTCATTGTATTTCTGAATGATGCTTCAAAAAGCGTTCAGTGGTTCTGGTTTGGTCCCTTACAACCTCTTTGCATGTAGGAGTCAACAGTCAAATCTGACACCCCAAAAATATCTCTAATGCTAATGGTAGTAGTAGGAATTGGGGTTTTCACCTCTTCTTTTTCTGCATTGGACTTCTCTGTGAGTGATTCTACATTGGGGATAGAAATAGCAAAATCAACCTTTTGAGAAGGGATCCCAAATTGGTTTGTTACTTGTGCATTGATCAAAAAGTTGGCATCATCACTACACACTTGTTCAGGGAGCTGACCTGTGTTTAAACTAAAAATAGAGGGCCAAACCCATTCCACGTTGTTTGCCAAACATAGCAACGTGGCATAAGCACAAGCTCTTTGTTCTGCAGACTAGTAGCAGTGATGGTACAGCTGTACGGGGGATATATTTGTTGAAGACCAAAAGGATGCTGAGGAGAAATAAGACTGTCCACAGGACATTACTTTGCTGTGAGAGAAGGGTACTGATGGCAGCAGAGGTTTCCATGTGTTTCACAATGGATATAAGTGTATGTGGGGCAACGCTGAGTGGGGATTTCTGCTTGCGCTTCCTCTGAGGAGGTACCTGGGGAGTTCATGGGCATGCAGCAGGGTCGGGCTTTCTTCTTTCCTTTTTAGAAAACTCCTTGTTCTGCATAATAGGCTTTAATTCTATGCTCTTCTGAAAGTTTTTCTTCTCCAATTTGCAGGAGCAGCAAGGCCTTGAAGTAGATAAGGAGTGTTTTTTTCAGAAGCTGAAACAAATTGTAATTGTTTAGGAAGTGATGGTGCTGCTTATGTAATATGGTGCTCTGTCAGCTTATTTTTACACGCAGTGTTTTATGTCTTGCTGGACAGATGTTTGCTATGGTTTACTTCTTGCTGTTAACCAGATGCAAGTTTGCTTATTTTCTTATGGGATTGTTCTGAAGAATGTCCCTTTTTAAGATGTTGTTAATGGGGAAGGAAATCTATCAACCTGATATAATAGGTACATTAAGCGTTAGATAAGAGGAGGAAGAATATCTTTATTTGAAGGTACAATACAGTCAAGGCACAAGAACTTGGACAGGGAACAAAATTAACAAACATTAAATGCACTGTAAATAAGACAAGGACCAGTAGCAGTGGGTGGAATTTGGCCCCTATTGAAGTCGGTGGGAGCTTTGCCATTGACTTCAGTGGGACAGGATTTCACCCAAGGATGTGGCCCCTGCCCCAGGGTCCGCCCTACTAGGCTATCTGGGTGCATCATGGCTTCCCGCTGCTCTCAGAGCCCTCGGATCCTGCTGAAAGATGAAGGTGCCAGGAGCCTTGGGGTGAAGCCACTTCCTACCCAGGGTCTGAGTGGCCGGGGCTTGCAGCTCAGTGTTTCTCATCAGAGAAACTGGAGCTAAAGCAGGGGCAAGAGCTGGGTGTGTGCAGAACAAAGCTAATCTATGTTCATTCAGATAAAGTTTCCTCAATTCAAAGGTGGTTATGTACCATCTGGTGTGGTTTCTGGAATAATTTATATTGTTCTATGTGTGTAGGACTGTGTTATGCCACAGGAGTACTGACCATACATTCAAAAAAAGGCTCGTCGTTTCAAGTACGGTTGGGAGTGGGAGTGAGTGGAACCAGCCCAGAGCACATTTCCTCACTTCAAAGGCAAGAACGGCTGTTTCAGAAAGTGAGATCACAGCCGGATCCAACTTCTAAGGAGGGAAAAAGTCATAATCTCCGCCAAAATCACCCTTTGATACAATTGCGAAGATAACAAATGATATCAGAGGAAAGGTTTTGGGCAGAGGTGTAATGACCCCCTGTACTGCATCCTGCTAAACCAAAAGATTGTTCTCCCCAAAAAAAAAACTCTTTGGCAAGCTACGGCAAATATAATTGAAAGTGAAAGGTTGATCTGGTACCTGCTGTTTCAAAAGCAGCAAAACCATGTAAGAGATGCTTGGGATGGTGATCAGTCATCTGTGAGATGAAGGACAGCGCTGTGTGCAAGGGATGCAGAATACAGCTACAGCGCAGGTACCGTGCCCTGCACCCAGCTCCCCGTCTGTTATCTGCAGGCTGTAGGAGGTATTTATTCATGAGAGAGATACTTGGACGTTCTGTTGCTTTTGGGGCAGGACAAAGTTGACATCTTGATCTTGAGGTCAGCCGGAAGAGCACTGTCTGCTTGACAACAGGCACCACCATCACCACTGGGCAGGGTGGATGAGTTCACCCCATTGCTATCGTCTTTGTAGGATGCAGGCATCAGTACGATCTCTGGTGGGAGTTAAGCAGAGCCTAGGACTTGCATTGTCCTAGAAAGCAACAAAATTCATAGGGCACACTCCAGTGCAGTGGTCTTGTCATCTTACTGCAGTTCAAAGTTTAGCACTGCCCTGTCCCTGCTTCTGGGGAGGTGTCCAGGTGTCCAGCTGAAAGCAATCCTGGCTGACATGGATTTGGGTAAGGTTCAAGTGGGAAGGAGACTGCATGAGCAAATTCACATATGAATACCGTTGGGTAAACAGGTCCATCTTCCTTCTGAAGGGAGAAAATAGTTTTCCCTCTCTGTGTGTGTTGGGAATTCCCATGGTTCACCAAATGAGATTTTTGTGAGACTGGCCTGAAACCTACCTTTCTGCATTAGTCTGAATCCGTGTCCCTCGGGAGTGTGTTTGAGAGCTGTTGGTGGAGGACACAATTCCTGACACGGCGGGACTTCCAAATCCTCAGCCTTGTTCCTGCAGTTGTAATTACTTTCTCAATGTAGGGGAGTTAGCGTAAGACCAAGAGAAAGGGATTGAAGCCAGGGTTTATGACTGGTGTCTTGCAAAAATGAAGAGGACTTTCGATTTTGTAGTTGATGCCGTGGTGACAAAATTGAAGCATTGGATTTAATAGCTGACTTGGTTAATTAAGTTTCCTATCTCGTATCTTCCCATCTTTTACACTGGGTTTTAACTGGAGCCGATGAAGTACCAATCTCACTTGACCATACTGTAAATTGCGTTTAGCAATATTTTTACCTACATGTTATTCTCGGCATGCTATTGATGTGAGTGTACAATGCTGTTCCATTGTTGGTGCTATTCATTAGAAAGTTGATGCCTTAGTCCAGCATTGCATCTAAATAAAAGAACCTTTCTCCTTTTCCATAATTAATGAAGAAACATTCGAAAACCCTGCTGCTGAAGCCAGGCTTAATGGTGCAGTGTGGATATCGGGCTGGGGCTTCCTCAAGCTACAGGATGCAGTCTAGGATGGAAGATGCTCTTAATCTTCTTAGACTGTGTCCAGGCACCCTGTAGATTTGCAGAGCAAAACAGTTGCTGCTGAGAATCTGATGTCTGCACGGCACACTTTACAGGGGAGGTTATCCTGGAGTGGCTGTTCCTGTGGGCTGAGCACCCATCAGGTGTTGGCGTGCGTTACATACGCCCCTGCAGCATCCTTAGGTTTAGGTTCATCCCGGTAGTATCTCTGCTCTTTGCAGTGTTAACCACAGTGTGGTAAATGGGGGCAACTATGATAATTCACTTTTAAAGTATGCTTTTGCTCAGAACGGAAACACTAACAGGCATTAAATAGTTGAATGCAGGTCTTATAATAGTGATTTTGTGGTGCCTGGAGCCAAATCTATTTGTAAAAGCATGGTAGGTTGTTGTCAGTGCCAGCTCTGTTACTCTGGCTTAGGTTGCCTGTAGTCTTTGGTGGCTCTGTGGGGATGTTCAAAGCTTCTTGGTGCTTGTCGCAAGTGATGGACTTCCTCCACTGGAGGCCCATTCAAGGTAAAGAACATGCCTTGTTACAGCTCCCTCAACACTGCTTTATTTTAGTATGTGTTTTTCTGTGTATATGAATTAGGAGTAATCCAGCAAGTCCTACAGTCCATCCTAGCTGTGGAGAGCATCATATTAGCCAGGTGCCAAATTCTAAATGATGATGATGATGATGCTGGGATGAAGGTGGGATGGCAGAGTGTAGGCTGAGGAAAAGGGCAACAGCCAGTGGGTGCTACACTCAGAAGAGGAGGGTCAGGGATGGGGTGATCAGAAAGAACCAGGGCATGAAAACAGCAGTGCGCCAGCAAAGTGAAACTTTTGTCAAAGTAGATGGTGGTGCCCGTTGACTGGAGAAGAGCAAAGAGATAAGTGAGTTTGTCTATGAGAGAGTGGCAGATTCACCTGACACTTTTTATTTGATAAGAGGCACAGGGAAGGTGGGTGACTATTGTATCTTTTAAGGTTAAAGGGAAGAATGATAGCTCTCCTGTATCTTGACTTGAGTAAAGCTTTTGATGGCATGCCACACAGGAAGATATTTAAGAAGATGAGGACTAGCAGGAAACTGGCACAGTGCAAAAAGGACTTTTTAGTGAGAAGTCAGGGACTGGGAGAGGAAAACAGACACTGGTAGAGGAGATACCCATTGGAGTTCTTAGTGGTTGCTCTTGGGATGCTCTTATTGCTTCTTCTGATGGCTACTCTTGATGTAACAAGTAGAAGGGTGCTAATGGGATATACTGCTGTTCAGAGGTAGACAGTTGCAGACAAGGCAAGGGACTGCCTGTGTCTTTGGGGTTTGGATCATTTACCTTTGCAAAATGAAGGCTGAGAGTTTGACAGATCTCTAAAGGAACGCTGGGGTAACCACCTGAGCAGGGAAAGGCCATTCTTGACACAAGACCATGTGAGTAAATGCTGCCTACTAAAGCATGTTGGCTGGAGAGTAGAGTGGCGCAGCTTTCCAACAGTGGAGATAAGGCACCTAGTAATTATCAAGGGAAGGCCTGATGTTACGCTACGGTTGCCTGTGACAAGTGGGGCTAGACTTGGCAGTGTAAAAAGCAAGAAGTTCGTTCTAATGCTGTGCTCATGGATTCAGGTAATGCTGTGAGGAGGAGCTCTCTAGCTGCTTTCTAAAGGCAAGGACAATTTTGAAACAACATACTTTTTTTTTTTTTTTTCCAGAATGAGTGAGACAAAACTTCCATACGCGGGCTGTGTCCAAGGGCATAAATCTTGAAGGAACAGACTCCCTAACGGCACTGGTTCCACGGATGTCCTCAAGGAGCTGACCCCACTTCTGGCCGTGCTGGTTTGACCAATTGTTGTATTTAATAAGTGTTGTTACTGTCTGTGTTAGGTGGACACCTATGCAGATGGTCCAATTTGTAGGCTTGATGAGTTACATAGCAAAATCTATCCCAAGATACATCTCTCTCATGGGAAGAGAAACTCAAGAAGGATTTCATAGGGGATCACTCCACAGAGAGGGGTTTGCTTTACCCTGCTGCTAATCCCATCATAAAGCCCCAAGCAGGGGAGCTGCACCTGAGCTGCTCACACGCTGAAGCCGCTGCACTCCATTCTTCGGCCATGCCATCAGGTCCATACACAGGAATAGTGCAGTTGCTGAAATGGGGCCGTGCCTGGAAACCCTGCCCCACAGTTTCATTAAACACCCCTGTCCTTGCAGTGCTTCTGTGCTGGGTGGGACATGGAAGTTCAGGGAGCCCCCCTGTGCTTTCACTCCAGTTGTTGCAAATGCAAAATAGCTTGAGCCTTTGCCTCAGTGTAACCAAGTTAAATCAAACTCAGTTTTGCATGTCCTTTTTCCTAAATTATATCTATTTCAGCCTGCACAGTTGTAGGCAACAGCAGCCTATGCTGCTGCCTGTGCCTGGAGCTTAGAGAGAGGAAATGTCCCAGCAGGTCTGTTTGGCTGCAGGTGGTGCCACTGACTGTGGCACGTGGTCGTCCTGTGCTCTAGGGAGAGTAGCACGTGTGGTGCCTTATTCTGGGATGTAATGCCCACTTCTTAGTTCACCCCGAGACTTAAAAAATATATATATGTCTCTCTGTCTATATGTTCTTTTTTTTTTTAATTGCCAGCCCAGAAAAAACGGTGTGAAATCTGAAAGACAGGCTTTGCATTTTTGGCTTGACCACTTGTCTGTGGATGGGGTGCTTGTGGAGCAGGGTGGGAGCCGGGGGAGAGTGCCGCACCTCTCCTGGCATCATGCAGACTTTGCAGCATGAGTAGGAGCGGAAAGCAGAAGATGCTTTGGTTTTGTCTGTTTTAATTTCCTGTGCTAAGCCTAAGTAAAATTCTAAAGGAGACATTTTGCCATGTAAAAAGATGGTAAGTGGGAAGTCATTTGTTGAAATGTGACAGGGCTGTAGCAGTGTCCCTGTGCGGTGATGCTGTTTCAGGGGGTATCCTGGTCCACGTAACAATGGCTGCATCTTTCTTTCAGGCCCAAACACAAAGATGGAGTGTCAGAAAATTACCAATTTCGGAAACCAGCTTCTTCGGCGGAAAAATGTGGACTGCACTCGAGAAAACAGCCAGCTCTCCCGATGCCTCAACACGTTTGACTTAGTGGCTCTGGGTGTAGGCAGCACTTTAGGTGCGGGTGTCTATATGCTGGCTGGAGCTGTGGCACGGGAAAATGCGGGACCTGCCATCGTTATCTCCTTCTTGATTGCCGCCTTGGCTTCAGTGCTGGCTGGACTCTGCTACGGAGAATTCGGTGCTCGAGTTCCTAAGACGGGATCAGCTTATCTCTACAGCTATGTGACTGTGGGTGAGCTGTGGGCCTTCATCACAGGGTGGAATTTAATCCTCTCCTATGTTATCGGTAAGTATGGTGGGTACACTGCAAGACCCTAGCTTTAGTCCAGGACAGCAGCCTAGTTTGTAAGATCAGCCTTGTTTGGCCACCTGCATTGCTGTTACAAAATAGACACTGCACTCTGGCACTCACTGCGGATTTCAGGACTCATCTGCATTGTTCCTGGCTCCTGTCAGTTGGGCTGAGGGTTTGTTCTGAAGCTGGATTATTGCTGCTGCGACTTCCTCTGAATCTCCATGTCATCCCTTGGCATCCCCTGGCTGCTGTGCACTTGCCAGGGAGCAAAAGCGTGTCCCCTTTGCTGAGAAAGAAGTTGCTGACAGAAGGATGCTTTTACACAGCAGCATCTGTACTCCCAGATGATCAAGGATTAATTCCTGGTCCCTTTGAGACCTGTTTAAACTACCTGGAGATCAGAGTTTTGTCTTGTGAATGGCTGCAGGTTTAAGCTTAGGGTGATCTGCAGGCTCACAGTCTCTGGCACATCCAAACCAAATCCCTTCTAAGCCCTTGACTCCCAGTAGGAGAGGCATTGGATCAAGCTCCGACTGTGCAGCGTACAACTCAGCTGGTATATTAGAGCTAAGCCACACTTTGCTAATACATGATTTGTGTCTTTTCAAGCACATTCTGGGCATGTTGCCTGTCATCATGCCTGTAATTAAGGCTGCAATCAACTTGCCAGTTGAGAGTGAAGACTTACTAGCTAAAATGAAAACTGATGTTATGCTAAACTATTAAAGGAAGGGTTTTTTTCCTAAATGCATGCTATGGGATGTGTAAGTGTTACCTTGGAGATTAGTTCCCATGGTGCTGGGGAGAGTAAGATCATATCAAGAATAATATAGTGACTTAGCAGCTGCTTGTCTGAGATCGTGCTGGCTCTGCTGTTTGTGCTCCCTGAAACCTTTTCTTCCTCCACCTTTTTTTTTTTTAAATAAGAGATGAGAGGCTGAAAAGCCAGAGTCAATTAAACTCATCTCCTTAGGAAATCTGAGTCCTGTGGTTCTTTTATGAATCAGGTTCACTGCAAGAAGATGATAAAAATAGTTTTTAAAAAAAGTAAGCATATAATTTCCTCCAGACTTCTAAAATGGACTCTGCTTAGGCTACACATAGAAAAATTGAACAGACTTCTTGGTGATTTGTCTTCTGTTCCAGAAAGGTAATGATAAATTGTCTCTTCCATGCTCCTCATCTAGTTACATTATGTGGCCCTTCCAGCCATGATACTGGACCACCAAAATGACTGACATAGTCATGGATGTTGTCCCAAAACCTGATCCTGCAAATGCACAATGAGGATTTACATATTGAATGTTACGTTCCCAGGATCTGGGCTGAGGCTGGTATTTCTGAATAGTGTGTTGTTTGGTTTTGTTTTTTTTTTTTTGGCCTCTCATAAGGGCTTTTGAACCACTGCCTCAGTTTTTATTTCAGAGTTGGCTGCTCAGTGTATTATCATAAGGCAGAAAATGCAGTAAAAAATAAGTAGATATTATCCATGAATGTGTTCAAACACAACTTTGTTACTTTTAATTCAGTCCTGTGGCAAAAATGCATGATTGCAACTGGCTTCCTTATAATTTGGGAGGAAGGGTAGCTAAGCAGGAAAAACAACTGGGGGAGGATGTGAGCAGGTCTCCTTATCTTACCCAGCCTTTTTCCCCATGCTAATTGCCTATCTTGTGAACAAGGGCAACTCCAGCAGCTTCAGGCATGTGGAGGAGAAAGATATGTTGTCAGGCACGCTGCATTTGAGAGCTGGGGGTTGAGAGGGGCAGAAAGCCAATTTTTTTTCTCAGTCATGCTGCAGAAAATGCCAAGCAGTGCCACCAAAACCAGGTAGGGTGGTGGGAGCTTGCATCTGTAAGGGGCTCTGCCAACTCCATGTTTTCATGCTGAGGATCTCAGACATGTGAAAAAAAAGAAACCCTGGGATCCTGAGATGGGTGGCCAATAGCTTGTAATTAATTGAAGTGACTTGGCTTGGGGGAAGGCTGATGTGGGGTCTTGGAGATGAGTGATATACAAAAATAGGCGTGCAACTGATCGGTCATGGTCTAGATGGTTGGAAGAATGTGTCCAGGACCAGGTGCAGACTTTCTTCTGGGGTGATGTGGGTTTGGGGAATCGTGCTAGATTGTGGGAAGCATTTCGGGAACTGGGAGCTGGTAATAGGATGAATAACAGCATCCCTGGCGAGTAGCTGCTACTGGGGTCTCATGGGGCACGTGGTGACCTCCCAGCCTGTGCCTGTTCCTGCAGTGCCTTGTGCTTGAGCTCCATGGCTCTCCTGGGAGTCATGTGCTGTGGGCAGGAGCCAGCTCAATCTGGCGAGGTTACGCTGACCCAGAACTAGTAAATTCTTCTGGATACAAGACAAATGTCTTTGCATCATGCTCTCTAGCAACAGTAAGATATTATCCAGGTTCTGCAATGTTGGAAGTTATGTCAGACTCCCCCCACTCCCTCAAGGCTGTTGGTTACAGAGAGCTCAGGATAAATGGCTGATAGTTGCATGGAACTGGCACCCAAGCAACTGGCATCTAATATAACACGTGCAGGAGCTGGTTGTTCATGTCCTAGAACATGAAATGTTAGAGCCAGGACAAAAAAAAAAGTAGCACTAAAGAAATAGTCTCTTCAAATCGTGCCAAAGTTAAGCTGAAAAATTGTAATGTGGTATGCAATAACTTTTGGAGTTTTTCAAGATTAAGTTGGTGGCACTGATGTCCCACCTCTTCAAAAGCATTCACACTGTGCACTTTGCTGTCTCAGTGAACAGAAGAGTCTCCAAACAGGTCTGTTCTGCAGCTTATTTTTATACTGTGTCAAGGCTGGATCGGGGCGGTCAGTGTTCCCGGCTTTGCAGAGGGATCAGCTGTAGGTGAGCGCGGGCGTCGTTTGACAGGATTGCAGGTGCCGGAGTCAGGACCTGAACACCCACCTGCAGGTGAATGTGTCAGGACAAACTGTTCTAGATGGAAGGGGGCCCTGACAGCGTCCTCTGAGGAATTGCTCTGCAAACCAAAACCAAACCAACCTTTTTTTTTTTTTTTTTAACTAGGTAATTATGTACAGTAGTAATTATATCATGTAATTAGATGTTGTTAAATATAGTGTACTGTGTAAGACCCAAACCTATTCGTTTTACACAATGCTGTCACTGCCCGGTGGTAGCTCTTCGTTGTTACTATTTCAGTTCTCTGAAATTACTCTTCTGGCCCAGACAATGCCCTGGACTTGGTTGTCCTGAGACTCCAGGTTCACTCCCCATCCTGGCAAGTTGTGCATGGTTTGGTGCTCTCAGGAACTGCAGCAAACAGCAGCTCTGGAGGGAGAAGTCTAAGCGCTTGCTGCAGGCAGGATTTGTGCCGCTTTCTGGGTCATCGCCAGCGTCCTGCAACAGGCTGACTTAACCCTCAGATACCATGTACGTTATGTCTGAGTCTTCATCCTGCTTGGATCATAGAATCATAGAACCATAGAATTGGTTAGGTTGGAAAAGACCTCTAAGATCATTGAGTCCAACCTTTAAACCTAACACTGACATCCCACCACTAAACCGTGTCCCTAAGCACCTCATCTGTCCTTTTAAATACCTCCAGGGATGAGGACTCTACCACTTCCCTGGGCAGCCCATTCCAGAGCCTGACAACCCTTTTGGTGAAGAAGTTTTTCCTAATGTCTAGCCTAAACCTGCCCTGGCGCAACTTCAAACCATTCCCCCTCGTCCTATCGTCTGTTACCAGGGAGAAGAGGCTGACCCCCACCTTGCTACACCCTCCTGTCAGGCAGCTGTAGAGGGTGATAAGTTCTCCCCTCAGCCTCCTCTTCTCCAGGCTAAACAACCCCAGTTCCCTCAGCTGCTCCTCATCAGACTTGTGCTCCAGACCCCTCACCAGCTTTGTTGCTCTCCTCTGGACATGTTCCAGTAATGCAACATCTTTCTTGTAGTGAGGGGCCCAAAACTGAACACAGTATTTGAGGTGCGGCCTCACCAGCACCGAGTACAGGGGCACAATCACTTCCCTACTCTTGCTGGCCACTCTATTCCTGATACAAGCCACAATGCCACTGGCCTTCTTGGCCACCTGGGCACACTGCTGGCTCATATTCAGCTGGCTGTCAACCAGTACCCCCAGGTCTTTTTCCACCAGGCAGCTTTCCAGCCACTCTTCCCCAAGCCTGTAGTGCTGCATGGGGTTGTTGTGACCAAAGTGCAGGACCCGGCACTTGGCCTTATTGAACCTCATACAGTTGGCCTCGGTCCATTGATACAGCCTGTCCAGGGCCCTCTGCAGAGCCCTCCTCCCCTCGAGCAGATCAACACTACCGCCCAGTTTGGTGTTGTCTGCAAATTTACTGAGGGCACACTCAATCCCCTCATCCAGGTCATTGATAAAGATACTAAACAAAACTGTCCCTAGAACTGAGCCCTGGGGGACACCACTTGTGACCGGCCGCCAACTGGATTTAGCTCCATTCACCACGACTCTCTGGGTTCGGCCATCCAGCCAGTTTTTAACCCAGTGAAGAGTACACCCATCTAGGCCATGAACCGCCAGCTTCTCCAGGAGAATGCTATGGGAGACTGTGTCCAAGGCCTTGCTGAAGTCCAGGTATACAACATCCACAGCCTTTCCCTCATCTACCAGGTGGGTCACCTGGTCATAGAAGGAAATCAGGTTGGTTAGGCAAGACCTTTCATGAACCCATGCTGGCTGGGCCTGATCCCCTGATTGTCCTCCATGTGCCTGGTGAGCACACTTGAGATGAACCTCTCCGTAATGTTCCCCGGTACTGTGCACTAGCACTGGAGGTTGGAGCAGACCTGTGTGTTGCTGGATTGCAGAGCTTACAGAGCTGGTGAGTGTTGCGGTCCAACTTTGGTGCTCCAGCATTGCACTGCCAGAGGCCAGCTGGCTTCTATAAGATCCCTCTACCTGGGCTGCAGTCAGCCAGCTGGGGCTGCCAGGGATTTCTGCCAGTATGAGAAGAGACTCAGACCTCTCTAGTAGGAGAAATTACCAGGTCTGGGGGAAGTTCAGGCTGCTGGGGTCTTAAGGAAAAAGTCAGTCTAAGCTGTATCATAAGGCAAAGTTGAGATTTACTAAGAAGCCAAACGACTGTAAGGGGTTTTTTTATCTTGTCAGCTGAGTAGGAGTCTGAGAACCACCATCTGCGTGTGTTACGATCAAAGCAGGTGCCAGGCATGAAGACAGGCTGCGGGCTGGACCTGCAGAGGCAAGGCTGCTCCCAGCACCCGGGCAGCACATGCAAGGTTGCTTTGAGGCCATCCATGGCAAAAAGCCATGCAAGGTGCCCCCTGTTAAGAACATGTGCCAGCCACAAAGGGTGAGCTACATTCTTTCTGTCCTCTGGCAGGAACCTCAAGCGTGGCCAGAGCCTGGAGTGCGACGTTTGATGAAATCATAGGTCGGCATATTGAAAAATTTTTTGAAAAATACATGATGATGGACGCTCCCGGAGTTCTAGCAAAATACCCAGACATCTTGGCTGTGGTGATAATCCTCATCCTAACAGGTAAAACCTTGGAGGGGTTTGTAAGTCTTGGGCCTCCTTCTTTAATTTAATTGTTTGCTTTTGGAATAGGCACGAAGTCCTGATTTATTTTGGACAACATATCAAAGGCTCTTTCTTTGCTACAAGTGTTGGATTGACCTGTGTAGCTGCTGTGGAGTTAGCACGGGGCATAGCCTGTTTACAAGGTTTTTAAATAGAGGGGAGCATTCTTGATATTTTTTTTGTGAGCCACTTTAAAACCTTCAATCAAATTTTATATAAGGAAGAAAAGAAAAGAAAAGGTGGCTTGTTATCCTTAATCAGGTATGGAAGTTTAATCCTTCCCTCCACAAATCCTGTTACACAAGAATTTCATTCTGTTGCTCTATCAAACTTATTCCCCCTTTGATAGTCTGCCAATTTTCAGTGCCTTGAGCCAGGAACATGAGAAGAAAAAAGTGGGACTCGGTAACAACCTCACGTACTACTGTTTTGGGTTTTTTTTAAAATATGTATGGGCTTCAGTTTGCAGCAGTGAATGCAAGACTCCGAAGGGAAAAAAAAAAAAAAAGTGTGATAAACAGTCAGGTCCTCTTTTTTTCTAAAAATGTGCCAAGGCTTTGATAAGAATTTGGAAAAGTGTTGAAAATTTGTAAAATTGAAACTTTTACCTCTACTCCAATTGGGTCTTGCAAAGCATTGCCAGATCTAGGCAAATTTTTAAAATTACGCTTCTCATGTGTCCCTCTGTGGTTTCCAGAACGCAGAAGCTGCAGTGTCACCCCAACAAGGTTATCCCAACAATTCCCACTCCCAACAGGAGTTTGTCTCACAGCGTGAGCTGTGCTTGTGGGAACAGGCTTCATAAGCAAGGGATGCTTTGGCATCTGAGTTTGCATTTGGATCTAGGGCTATATCGAGGACTGCTGAAGTCATTAGCAGCCCCCTGTTTTCAGGACTACATCTGAATGGGAGAGGTTTTCCTCTTTGTTCATTTGTATATAATAAGAATTGCTCTAGTTTCAAATTAGAATCTGGTCTTTCACCCAAGATACAATTTAAAAAATTTAGGACTCCTTATTTTAGCTCTACTGAGGTGTGAAATTATACAGATTACCGATAGCTTTATTCCCCTGCATGGAGCAAATTCCCCGGATTTTAATAAAAAATGCAAACCATCCTTTTCTACAAAAAGCTGCTGAATGAGCAGCTTTAGTCCCAAATATAAGCACTACAAGTTTACTTCTGCTTGCACTGTCTTGAGCTTCAGATTTCTACAAAGTACCTTACAAGTTTTCCTGGGCAGATAGGCAGTTTTACCAAACAATTCCTTGATGGGGCTGTCTCAGCTTAGTTCCTATTTTAAAAGAAGAAAAGGTAAGTGCACAGCGTGCTCCCCTCTCCTTGAAGTGCCTTGACACCCTGTTGTGCTTCTGTTCTCCCTCAGGCCCGTGTGAAGTTTTTTACCTTCTCCCTCAGCCGCCTTCTTAGATTTGGGTTAAAGATTTGGGTTCTTGAAAATCAGGCACCTGAAGAACAAACACAAGTTACCAGAGCTTGTCGTTCTGAGAAGCCGAGCTATGCCCAGCTGGTTGCCAAAGCCTGTAGACGTGGTGCTCTTCACATGGATGTTCTTAAGGCCACAGGCTGAAATCCTGCTCTTGCTAAACTCACTGGCAAAGCTCCTGCTGATTTAAATGGGAACAAGATTCCCAAGATGCCACCTTCTTATAGAATCATAGAACCATAGAATGCTTTGGGTTGGAAGGGACCTTTAAAGGTCATCCAGTCCAACCCCTCTGCAGTGAGCAGGGACATCTTTAACTAAATCAGGCTGCTCAGAGCCCCATCCAACCTGACCTTGAATGTTTCTAAGGATGGGGCTTCCACCACCTCCCTGGGCAACCCATTCCAGTGTTTCAGCACCCTCATTGTAAAAAATTTCTTCCTTGTCTTCAGCACTAGAAGTAGCTGTCCTCCTGGATTCAGTCCCTGCTCATATTTCCCCCTGCTTCTAAGGAAAGCTGAGTGTTGTTCATAAATTCTGCATGTGGCCAAGACCTCTAAGACAATGTTACTTCATGGAAAACCACCTGGGGTGCTTTCTCTATGTCTCTGGGTGGAGTTTGAGGCTGTGTCTAGGTGTCACGGCGTAGCACCATGAGGTGACCAGAGCTGGTGTTGAAAGCCCTGGAAGCAGCTTAGCTGTGTTAGCAAAGCACTCTAACCAGGGGCACATGCCAAATGGGCATGTTGGGTGGGAAGGTATGTCACATCCCACAGTAGTAATGTCTGGGCTGGAGTCGTCCTCCTCCTTCTGAGTGAGTTAATCCTGACCTATCTGAGCTGCTTGGCATTGTGGAGAAATGAGGTGTGATAAGTTGGGCAGAGCACAGAATGAACAGAGCTGGGCTACCTCTGCAAACCCCCAGTGCCTGCTGGGGGTGGAGAAATACCTGACTGCCTATGTGCTGTTTTTTCACCAGGGCTTTTAATTTTTGGCGTGAAGGAATCCGTCCTGGTGAACAAAGTGTTCACCTGCATCAACATCCTCGTCCTTGGCTTTGTCATGGTCTCTGGCTTCGTGAAAGGGTCTACTAAAAACTGGCAGCTGACTGAACAGGAAATTTACAACACCAGCTGCGGCATTTATGGAAACAAGTAGGTTCGATCTTTTCTTCTCAGCTCTGAAACTGCTGCATTTTCAATGGTGAGTTCATAGGGGAGTTTGTGGAGTGATTCAGAAAACCAGTGAATGGGATGGCTCCCTCCTTTGCCAAACAACTTGGTGACGAGGCCGGCTCCAGTGCCTGTATGAAGCCATGACGAGGTATAGCTCTGTAGGTGGACACTTGGGCAATATCCTTGAGGCACTGTTGTACCTTTTGGAGACCTTGTCCCAAATGCCTCAGTAAAATGAAGGCAAGTTGCAGATTATTTTAATGCATTGCAGCAAGCGTATCATGAATCCATTTTTAATGGCATTTTCCTACTTGGCCAAAATTCTGTCTTCCTATACAAGACCAAAATTAAGGAGCTTACAAGGGTTGCCAGTGATAGAAGGTCTGTTCATTTTTGTTTGAGACTGTACAACACAGAAAGAGGGCCTTTAAATATCTTCACATACATCACCTCAGTCCTGGCTTGCTATCTAAATCCTTTATGTTGGACTGCAAGGAAACACAGTTTGGCAAAAGCTGGAGAGATTAATAAATTTTGCGTGGGTCAAGTTTGGCTTGTGTACAAGCTGCTTATTGAGCCTCTGCAAAATTCAGCCTGCTGCGAACAAATTGCTTCTATAGGAAAGGTTCCCCCCCCTTCCCTACTGCTGTTCCCATGGAAGGAGCAATTAGTGCAATAGCTTCAAAGTGTAACTGTAGCTCTTTGACCTGTAGCACTTACTATTTTTGTAAAATCTGTCTGGGGTTTACTTTACTTTATCATTATTTCCAGAATAATCCACATCTGGGTTATGCTATTTCTGCAAATAGCAGGCCAGTTTTCATCTAAATCTCAGCTGAGCTTCTACAAGAGAGTTCAGATGCTTACACCTGATAAAACTTGCAGATTTGGGATTTACTTTAATTTAATTGCCTTAATTCATCTTTACAAAGGCTTTTCCTTGAAAAAGTGAGCTAAGCCACTTGAGCTGAAGGGTATGTTATACATGACTCAACACAGGCACATGGATCTGGGGTCCTGATCCAGAGTGCACTGTGATCAGTAGGTGTCTGTCTGTTGACTTGAATGAACTTTGGATGAGGCTCAGCAAAGCATTTGGTGCATCAGGGATGCAGGCTCCTCTCTTCCCTCAAGGTCGCAAGCACAGTTTGGATATGAAAATTGGCACAGGGAATTTTGAAGTTGAGAATGGAGGATTGGGTGGATTTTGGACAGTCCTGGCACCCTGCATTGCTCTCTAGTGTCTACTCACCTACACTTTATCTGAGTCCATCTTAGGTGAAAAGTGGTTTACGTTTTTCTCAGTCTTCAGTTTTCAGAATGACATGTTGTGCTTTTTCAAAAGCTTATCTTCAAATGAATATGTGTATCTACACACGTGCAGTAATATTAGGAGAGCAATTTTAATATTCATGCTATTTTCTCCCTGTCTTAGCCAAGACATTTTTATCCGCCCAAAAAAACAGGTGGTGGGAACCATTTTTATTCTGTGCATTCCCTAGGCTGTTGCAGGCCAGTCCAAAGCTCAGCAGTGGGTAGGGCTTAGCATTTTTGCCCGTTTTGTGTGCTGGCATGTGAAAGGGAGAGTGTGTTCCTTCAAACTCCAGCTATGGATTTTGTTACAAGCTGCATGAATAGTTTTATTACTCCCACCTACGCAGGATGACTTTAACCCAGTGCCATGCCTTTCAGTCAAACACGGAAAGCAGAGTTCTACGGTGTTGGAGGGTTTATGCCCTATGGATGGAGAGGAGTCCTCTCAGGGGCAGCCACGTGTTTTTATGCTTTCGTGGGATTTGACTGTATTGCTACTACAGGTAAGAGGGAAGATGTCTTCATTCTGATTATGAACCTGGTTGCTGGTAGATTTGCTTTCAGTAATGTCATACAGCACAATGAGTAATTCAGAGCGTTGCATTCATCATCCCTATGAACCTCAGCCCAAAATGCACTTTTGGTTCAGCTGCTCCTAATACTCAAAAGTGCTGAGTGTGTCCAAGTCCCTGGGTGCTTTAGTGTTGAATTCCAGCTGCTATGGCAGGCAGCGAGACCATATAACCCACAAAGTGAGCTTTCTCCCTTCTTTGCCTGCAGGGCCCATCCTGTGGTTGGTCACTGATGACACTGACCAGGTCAGACTCCACAGAAAACAGTGCCAGCTTTACCAATTAAGCAAACAGGGAAGGCCCAGGTTCAGATGCTTTGTATGACTGGTGAAGTTAGAACCCCAGATGATGCTTTAATCAACAGGTTATTCTGCAGTAGGGTTCTTCAGTGCCTTCAGCAGAAGATGCACCACTGGCTTAGAGTATTTAAAGAGCCAGAGAAACAGGGAGCCTGTGGGGAGTCACCTGCAGCCTAAAACTGTGCCTCAAAGTAAGGGGGAATTTTTCCAAAGGTTCAGACATCTGCTTCTGAGAGAGAAACCATCATCACTGTCATATTTCTCCTGTCTAAGAAGAAACTCAGTTCCTTGGAGAAAGGAAGGATTATCCTTAACTTCATATTTGGCAAGAACTGAGTTGCTTCAAAGCTGGGGCAGAGGGAGGAGGAGATCATCACAAAGACAGATAAAGCAGTATTGCCTCTTGTTCTAAGGAGTTTGAGAAGTGCTGGCTCCATTACTCCAGTCAACCCTAGGGCCTCTTCTTGGAGGAGAAACACATTCATCTACCTTTGACTTTTAGGTGTATGGGTCTCTGCTATCAGTTCATCCTTCTGAAATGCACAACCTCAGGAGCTCCTGCTTTCAGAAGAGCAGCTCTGGAGGACAGGGAAGGCTCAAAGCTGTTTCTTGATTAATCAGTGCCTGAATTTTGGGGGTATTTTTTGTTTTACACATTTCATCCCATCTTGGTGGTCGAAAATTTTCCATAAAAATTAGGTGGAGTCCCTTTTTTTGAAGTATTTTCAAAGATCCATATGATTTCCAGATGCTGTGCAAAGTCTGCATTTCCCTGGAACTGGGCACCTATGGTGCTGTGTTCACTGTGTAGTAGTTTTGGTCGAGATGCTAACTGAAATGCTCACCCAAGGATTTTCCCTACAACAGCACAGTAGCTTCTTGTCCCATCACTTGTGATCATTGTTTTTGGAGCTACACCATCAGTGGGATAGCAGGAGTAATTCAAGGTTAAAATAACCCTTTCTGGGGAAAGGACTATGTGAGGGAAAACAGCCCTGCAGACACTCAGGTCAGTGCAGAAGGAGGGCAGGAGGTGCTCCAGGCGCAGGAGCAGAGATTCCCCTGCAGCCCCTGGTGCAGCCCGTGGTGGGGCAGGCTGTGCCCCTGCAGCCCAGGGAGGCCCACGGGGAAGCAGATCTCCACCTGCAGCCCAGGGAGGACCCCACGCTGGAGCAGGGGGGTGCCCGAATGAGCCTGTGACCCCATTGGGAAGCCCGTGCTGGAGCAGGCTCCTGGCAGGGCCTGTGGTCCCATGGAGAGAGGAGCCCAAGCTGGGGCAGGTTTGCTGGCAGGGCTGGTGACCCTGTGGGGGACCCATGCTGGAGCAGTTCGTGGAGGACTGTCTTCCATGGGAAGGACCCCAGGCTGGAGCAAGGGCAGGGTGTGAGGAGTCCTCCCCTGAGGAGGAAGGAGCGGCAAAGACAGCGTGTGATGAACTGACCCCGACCCCCATTCCCTGTCCCCCTGCACTGCATGGGGGGAGCAGATAAAGAAAACAGGGGTTGAAGTTGAGCCTGGGAAGAAGGGAGGGGTGAGGGGAACTTCGGTGCCTACCTGGTGTCCAGCCAGGGCCAACCCATCACAGACTGCTTTTTATCTGGCTCATTTCTTTGCCTGAGTTTACAAGACTTCCACAAAGGTTTGTGTCGGAAGGAGTGACAGGAGCAGCAGAAGTGGGTGCAACAGGCTGGGGCAGGCCATCGGCAGCATGCAGCTCCACACACGGTCAAGCAGCACCTCGCTGCCCATGGAGCCTTTGACAGCCCCAGCCAGCACACCCTAAGTTGGGATAAAGTTCTTGCTTGTCGTTGAGCTGATATTTCAATTTCTTTCTTCTAGGTGAGGAGGTAAAAAACCCTCAGAAGGCCATTCCTATTGGCATTGTGTCATCTCTGCTCATCTGCTTTGTGGCTTATTTTGGCGTGTCAGCTGCCCTGACGCTCATGATGCCTTACTGTCAGCTGGATACCTGTAGCCCTTTACCCATTGCCTTTAAATATGTGGATTGGGGTGGAGCCAATTACGCAGTGGCTCTTGGTTCCTTGTGTGCGCTTTCTGCGAGGTGAGGCACTGTTCTTCCTTTGTGCATCTCTCAAGGCAAACATGTATCTCCGGCTCCTTTAAAAAATGGTGTATGTCAGGGCTTTGCCTTCCCTGTGTTCTACTAGGTGAAGGGAGCTGAGACCAGGGATTAAATTCAGAGCTGTTGACTTCAAAAGGACCAGGATTTCATCCTGTGATAGGTTTCAGAGATGCACATGACCAGTATCAATTCAGAAACTCCCATCTTAGCAGCTGACCCAGCAGGTGCATCTCTGGAATATAAATGGTTCCTCTGCAGTTTGCCCACAAGACATCCTGGCCTGCTGGGTGGAGAGCAGACTGGTATCAGGTAGTGCAGGGTGCATCTTCTGGAGCATATGGGGCTTACTATATCCAGGGCCGTATGTCTGCAGGTTGCCTGCAGGACAGCCACCTGGCTGGGAGGCAGCGCAGTCTGGAGGCAAATTACGTCATTTTCTTCTGCACTCTAGAGACCTATTGTTTCAGGTCAACTTGGACATATTCAGTTAGGTGAGCAACTCAGAGACTCATAGGAGTTACGGCTACTTTCCTACCTGAAAGTCAGGCTGTTGTCGTGCCCCATGGCTAAGTTTAGGTATCCAGAATCTCAGAGCTGCACCTCAGTTGCCAGCTATCAGCCACACGAGTATACGGAAGGAGCCCTTGAAGGAGAAGCTGAAGTGAACAGAAGTCACCTGTTCTGTGTTTGTATTGCCATAAACTTGCTTTTGTTTGTGTGCCTGTGCTCAGCAGGAGGTGATATAAGTAGATTATTTCCTCTTTCTGTGTCCTTAGTCTCCTTGGCTCTATGTTTCCTATGCCTCGAATAATTTATGCTATGGCAGAAGATGGTCTTCTCTTTAAATTTTTGGCTAAAGTCAACGAGAAGAGAAAAACTCCATTAATTGCAACAGTGACATCCGGGTCCATTGCAGGTAAGATCCAAAGATTTACGTGATTGCATGGTAAGGAGACATAAGCTCATCCTAGGGGAAGATAAGTCCACCTGACTCTAGCCTGCTTATTAATCAGATGTATTGCACAGCACGACTTCCCAGAGCCTGCTGTGGGTTTCCAGGGCATGCCCTGGAGGGGCTGGGTGAGCATGAATAGCTCACTGTGTGCCTGTCCCTCTTTCTCAGAGCTCCTTGCTGACATCCTGTCTCATGCCAAGAATTGCCTTCATCCGCTCCCTGGGTGCTCTGCTGGCCTTAAAAATAATTAACCCCCTGCAAGGTGGCAGCCAGCGGTGCCCCAGCATCCTTGTGGCTGTTGGCCTGGTTTGGCTGAAGACACCGCACCGCCTGTGGGTAGCAGCTTGGCGGAAGACACCAGAGCAGCCGGAGACAGGCAGATGGCCCACGTGGCACAGGCGTTTGTTAATCAAAGGCAGCCATCCTGTCCTCCTCTTCCCTCTCCTGGCCCCCAGGAATATGGGAATTAAGCCTCCCAGACAAGAGCAAGGATGAGCAGCTTACCCTCTTCTCGCAGCCGCCCCCTTCCTCGCCATGCCTAGCAAAGAGGAGAGCCTTGCTGCTTCCTCTTTACCTTCCACTGCAAATGTGGGATAAGCCGTCAGTGTGAGAACAAGCCATGTTTGGTGGGGAGTTGGTGCTGAACTGCCACCGTGAGCTCTGAGCTCCTGTGAAATGTCTCAGCTCCTGCTGCTGGGACCCACAGAGCCTCTTCACAGCCGTTTCTCTGGCACCTTCCTTTTCAGGTGGCCTTGGGTCCAGACTGGGGAAAAAAGAGCCAGATAAAGTAAAAAAAAAAAGTGCTTCGCAGTCCCTTCAGGTCTTCTAGGACCAAAGCACACACGAAGCTGCAGGGACAGCACTTGCCAGATGAGCTTAAAGGTTGGGTTGGTTCTTGGGCTCCCAGTGGTGTGTTGATGACAGGCTGGGCCAGGCTCGGCTCTGAGATCCCTGCGCTCTCATGGTGTCCACCTTAATGTCTTGACTATGGTGTCTGTCTCCACTTACTTCTCCTTCTGAAGGTCTGTACAACCAGGGGTTGCCTGAGGGTGAGGGTGTGTAAGCAGGTAATCCCTAAGGAATGGCAGTCGATACCTTTTTCTGGAAATCTAACTCAAGATGCCCTCCTTGATGCTTGGTCCCATTGTGTGCACAAGCCTGGTTTCGCCCCAGCTGAGCCGAGACACTGGAGCAAGATGCTGCCTGTCCTCTGTTCCCTCTAGCTACTTCCAGGAGAAAATAGTGGCCTTAGGGATGCTGTGGCTGCACTGGGGGGACTCTGGCAACGAGTGATGCTGTGCTAGGACAGCCTGCGAGGCTCAGGGTATTCATGCCCCAAGTCCTGCCTTTCCCCATCTCAGAACAGCTTGAGCTCCTCAGCTGAGTCCTGAGCAAGTCACACGTGTGCTGCATCATCATTAAGGCTCCTGAGATGTGCATGTTATACTCTGTTACTGATTTTTCTTCCCTCTCTCACCTTCTTTTCCTACAGCTATTACGAGCTTTCTCTTTGACTTGAAAGATCTTGTGGATCTCATGTCCATTGGGACCCTCCTGGCTTACTCCTTGGTGGCAGCCTGCGTATTGGTACTGAGGTATGGATGTAGAAACGGCCTCTCTTGTACCACACAGACAGAAATCCACACAGTAATCAGATGCCCTCATAGCTCCAGCAATAAGCATGTGAAGAACTTGTTTCTTTAAGCTCATGGGGGACTGTGCTAGTTTTATCTGCAAGGGTGTCCTCTGAATTTGGTTAGCCCTTGATCCATGCCGCTCCTGCTGCGATGAACTCTGACTGCCCTGGCAGATATGCCAACATGTAGGGATGAGAGATGGGTGGTCCTGGATGCCTGCGTCATCATCACTCTTGTTCCCAACTGTGGGTACAGTTTCAGGTCATCTTACTTTTGAAAGGGGATTCAAGGTAAAGCCTAGCAGCAGCAGAAAAGCTGAGCATGTCGTTGCAGGGTCATGCCTCAGTGCATGTCTTTTAGAAGCGCTGAGGTCCCACGGCTTCCCTAACCTAAGCTAAAAATTGAGTATCTTCATTGCTTGGCACCTCATGGACAGCAGCACTCTACCGATGAGGACTGTATTTTGAAGATCATGTTACTGAAAAATACCTTTGTGTTCAACGACTTATTCAAAGTCTGGTGGAGGCTTTTTGCCTGCTCACAGAAAATGCATTGAACTAAGAACTGTCTTGCAGCAGGTGAAGGGCCAATGCTGTACAGTAATAACATTGCTCTGTGCCTATGCTGTCCACCCTGCTCCTTGAAAATCCTTGATGATTTTCCTTGCCCTTCTTACTTTTCCTCTGATTTCCCAGTCCCCTCTTCTCCATACAGCTGTAAATGGCTTCTTAATTTGTTTTTGCAAGCTGCTGTACGCATTGTATGGCATTTTCCCCATCGTAGATTTGCAGAGCTGATAGCCTGTCTTGTAGCAGCCTGGGCAATGATTTGGCTGCCCCGTTGGCTGCCTGATGAAGTAGCAGCTGAATTGTTTCCAAAGCTGTAAGGTCCTGCCACTAATACCCTGCTGTGGCTGGAGCCAAGGATTTCACTGCATTTCTCAATTTGCAGTGTTTCACAAATGCCCTCATTACAAATAGATCCCCACAGGGCGTTTTTAAGGTGTCTTTCAAAACAGCCTTTTCCTTTAGTCAGGCTTGTGGCTGAGAGTCACGGTCAAAACCTTCTGTGAAAGAGAGCTGAGGCTGGAAGAGTGTTTTTTCTTTGTGGATACACATGGTTGGGCATCAGGGCCCTGTTGAATGAGGTGCTGTCTGCACATGCAGCAAAAAATTACCTTTCTTCGTTTGCCTCTTCTTTCCCTTTGTGGCAGCAGACCAGCCAGAAAAAGAGACTGGGGTGGAGGAGGGTGCGGCATCAGAAATGTCGCTGTGGGGTGCAATCAGCAGCTGCTGGGTGCGATATCTGCTGAGCTGTTAGCTCAGCCACCTCCATGCCAAAATACAAGAGCTGAACTGCCACAG
>JADKXX010001869.1:0-19548 GCA_017310255.1 Butorides virescens
ACCTCCATGCCAAAATACAAGAGCTGAACTGCCACAGATAACCTGATGGCCCAGTTACGACCATCTGTCTGTCCCTCTGCCGCTTCCTTCTCTGGTCCTCACTGCTATGACCCGATCATGTTTTGGTGACATGGATGACAGGGTTTATGAAAGAGAGCACTGTCCAGTTTAAAACACTGACATTACAACCAAGCTGTAGATGATAATAGCTGACCATGTTTGCTCATGCTATGACAACGTTATTTCTCAGATTTCCCCCTGAAACAGAAGGGTGTAGACGTAATGTGTGCCGGTTCTGGTGCTATAGTGATCTGGGGTGCAGCTGTAGCTACCTGTGTGGCTTTTAAACGAACATTACCCTGCACCAAACCAATATGCTCTTTGTTTCATTTCCCTTTTCCTAGGTATCAGCCAGAACAGCCTAATTTGGCATACCAGATGGCTAGGACAACAGAGGAGACAGATAACAACGAGTCTGTAAGCACCAGTGAGTCGCAGGCTGGATTTCTGCCAGAGGAAGAGGAGAAATGTTCCCTCAAAGCCATACTGTGTCCCCCAAATTCAGACCCTTCTAAATTCTCTGGCTCAGTGGTGAATGTGTCAGCCTTCATCATTGGTAAGCACTGGGCAGTGAGCCAGCTCGTAGGTCCTTGTACTCACCGTGGTGGGAAAGCTCACCTCCTGGCTGTCATTTTGGTGATCTCTTGTAATGGCCAAAATGACTGAAGATCTACAGCTTAAATTTATGACTTGAAAAGAAATCCACAGATGGGGGGGGAGGGATGTATAGGGGGAAGGGCATATTTCTTAGTTACCTTTTTCATGTGTTGCTGGTTTGTTTGCCTAGCTTTCAGATTCTGCTTTGCCTGCTTGTGGTTCTGTGGTTTTTTTTCCTGTTCCTAAAAAAAGAATTGGTAAGCTTTTGGTTTCTGTTCACAGGTTTCCTTATCGTGGGTAGCTGTATCCTGACTGTCCTTGAACCAAGCATTGTGATAAAGGCTGTATGGATTATTGCTGCCATCCTTGTTCTTATTGTCAGCTTCATTATATGGAAACAGCCTGAAAGCAAAACCAAGCTCTCCTTTAAGGTGAGTGTCCTAGGAGGTGTAGCTAGTAAAGAGCTGTTTGGGAGGTGGTTGGAGGAGGAAGTGCATGTTGGCCTGTATCAGAAGGGGAGACTTGGCCAAATGGACATGCAGAGAATATAGGCATGATGTGGCCTTTTCTGTGCAGGGCTGCCAATAGAGCTGATGGTTTGAGCTCTCCAGCTAGCGTGGCTGCAACCTCTCGTAGTCTGTGCTTAGCGCATAAAGGGATGTCCTACCAGAGCTGAGCTCAGCCTCTGAGTGTGGTTTCCTCTTGGGGTCTAACCTCAAATGTCAGTGCAGATGCTTTGCTGCAGAATGCGTGGCAGAAGCAGCGTCAGGAAGCCTGCTGCCCAGCAGTGCCCCGTGGGCAGAAGCAGATTCAGCACAGAAAGAAGGACTGAAGGCGTGAGGAGGGGGTCAGGAGGGGAAGTCACACGTGGTCAAGTCAGAGGTGACAGTTGGAAGGAAACGTAAATAGTGCTGGAGTCCAGGAGAAGCTGGGAGGGCAGAACCTGGCGGAGATGTGGTGAAAAGGGAAGGGCAGCACAGTGCTTTTGAAAGCAGATTGTTACAGGATTGAGGGATGACCGTTCTCGCTTTAGTAGCCATAAGTATCAGGAACTCAGTCATTTTCCAGCCCTGTCCAAGCACACCATCCTTTCAGTGTTAAACAAACACTGGGATGGTTTTGTTTTGGTTTTTTTCCCCCCCAGTATAATCCTGCAAGTCATGTTTTATCATATTGATTTCAGGCTGTTTCCCCAGTTCATTAAATTAGTTTTGGATTCTAATCCCATCTTCCAAACTGCTCTTGTGTTCAATGCTCTTCAATTACCGTTTTTCAGTAATTTCTCTGATTTTAATAATTTGCCTAAGATAGTTTTTCCAGCTCATCTTGGGGTTCTGGTCCCATAAGTGGAAACAGAAATGTCCAGGAGCAGAAAACTTAGGAACTGTCATCCAGACTGTATTTTCTGAACTTGCTTCTGAGGAGATCTCTTTGCCTTACACTCATGATATTTTACCTCCTTTTTTTCTCCTTCAGCCCCTACACTGTCTGAGACAAAAGGACTTAGACCTGTCACTGCTAAATCTCTAATGCCTGTTTCTTATCTCCTTGTTGTCCTTTAGATATTTACAACCTAACTGTCTAGTGATACTTTTTTTTTTTTTTCTTTTCCTCCAAAGTCTCTCTGGGAATCCAAGGCTGACTGGTTTGTTCCCCTGTTGCTTTTCTGTATTTCTTCTTAATAGGTAATTTGTCTCCCCTCTCCAGTCGTCAGAGAGCTTACTGGTCTACCAAAGCTCTCAGAGATGCCTATTAATAGTTCAGAGATCACTTCTGCAATATCTGGGTACATAACTCACCCCTCCAGGGAAATCTCATTTGTCCCTACTGACTTGACAAAGCCTGATTTAGAAAAATATTCTTCTGTTTTCTAATTTGTGTGCCCATCCCTTTTCTCTAATGATGTGAACAGCTGCTCACCATAAATTTTTTTTTCATGAAGCTTAAATCAAGAAAGGCCTATAACATTTCAGCCTGTTTCTTTTTGTAAACCTCCTTTTTCCTTAGGAATGAAGTTCCTGGAGAAACTGTCCTCTTGGTTTCACCATATTCACAAACCTTTCTACATTTATAATTTGTTCTTTCTGATTTTGTCTTTACATGCCTGTGCTATTTATTTTGATTTTTGTGTTTTGGCTTTACTGTCTCATTCTTCTTTGTATCTTAGATCATTGAGGCATTCTTGGTACAGCTGCACTCATCTCTTACAGTATTTCCTGTTTTTCTTCTGCTCTGGGATAATTTGCTTTACATCGCTCAGTTACCTTGGTACCTGCTGGATGAAGTTCTTCAGGTCCCTCCTCTGACATTCTCTTTGCCTCCTCCTGGTCTTCAGTAGGTGCCTGTCATGATGCAGTCTTTGGTTTTCCTCTTCTCTCCTTCGCCCCACACATATTTAGTATTGCTGCTGAAATTTGCATCTTGCCTCCTTCTAGACCACAAAACAAGGACAACCATTCTTAAAACAGGTGAACAGCATTGTTTACATCCCTCTCCCATGGTGGATTGATGTCCTCCATTTTGGTCTAACCTTGCCTTTTCTCAGATCTGGCAGCTGAAGAGTTGGTAGCAGCCATCACTTACTGTTTACCAGGGATGCGATGTTCTTGCCTGCCCATTGATCAGCCCTGTGGATGTAATGTATCCCTCTTTCTTTTTCAGGTACCTCTTTTGCCCCTTCTTCCTGTTGTGAGTATTTTTGTGAACGTTTACCTCATGATGCAGCTAGACCTAGGCACATGGGTACGGTTTGCAGTCTGGATGCTCATAGGTGAGTTTGAGACAGTAAAAAAATCTGTGTTCAAAGTTACTAGATTTTGTTAACTATAAGCTTACTGTAGCATTCCAGGGAAGGATCCTGCACTGTCATCATCCTTGGGCAACCTTGGTGGCTTAACTGAAGCCATTTAGGTAGTGTGTCTCAAGCCTTGTTTTAAATTCAAGGGTCATGAAGCCTTTGTGAGGAGAAGACAGCAACCCATGAACTATCTTATGCGTCTTGCTGCCAACAAGAAATCATACAGCGGGTCTTGTTGGCTGACCTTGAACTGCAGTCCAGGTGGTGGGGCTTCTGCTTCTGGAGCTGAAGGAGCTGAGCTCCATCCCAAGATGCTCCCAGTAGCCATATGGAGAAGGCTGAATTGCCTGAAACGCCCAGGGAAATTGCTGCAATGAGAACGATTAAGATTAGCATCAGTTGCAGTTGTACTTTACTGGGATGGATGCTGTAGGCACACAGATGGAGAGAGAAAGCTCTCTGCAGAGTGGACTGCAGTGAACTCACTGAAAAGCATGAGAGGTTTATTCTGTAATCAGCCCCCTGTTTGGGGCCCAGATAGATTGTCTTTTAAAGACTGATGCCTGTGTTAATGGCTTTTTTTCTAAGGAAGGTGGTGGCTGTCCGCTAGAAGCTAGCCATCAGGATGGCTGGACTTACCCCTGGTGTAACCTGTGTTGATCGGTGTGAGTAGTGTTTTGTTTCCCTACAGAGCTAATGGTGCCATCTCCCCTTGGCTTCCGCAGGCTTTATCATCTACTTTACTTATGGAATATGGCACAGTGTGGAAGCCACCCACGCGGCCTCAGCCGATGCGGAGAGAAACATGGACACTGGTTTGGACAGCTGTAAATGACTGCATGTTTGGCTTACGGGCAACAGGGGAATGGCTGCAGTGAAGGAAGCTTTGTGGCGGGGATCCCGAACCAGGTTACATCTGGTAATGCGGGACTCCCCAGCCCTGTTGCTGCAGCTTGCAGTTTGCTTAGTAGCAGAGTTAAAAGGGATCACAAGGAAAAAAGCCACACCTCTGGTATACTCCCGGCGACACTGTCAGCTAATGTGGGGCTACGCGCTTCCCTTCCTCCCTCTCCCGTTTTTTTGTTGGGTTTTTTCCAGTGTGTAGAAAGAAAACTGCTTCTGTATGCCAGTTAACCTTAAATGCTGCTATGAAACGAGGCCTCACAAAGGTCTGTCTTTCAGTAGCCACGGGAATTACCTCCCCACAGATACTCTACCTGATTATACATAGAGCAGATTTTGCAGTGCTACTGTCAGGCTTAGACCAGATCCATCCTTCACCCGATGTCAGCTGTACCCCATGTGTACGCACAAAAAAAGGCTCTCGCCAAACACCAGCTTTCACCTGGTTAAGGAAGCGCCTCTAAAACTTGCATTCTTCTAACTCTCAGATCTCATAGTTTTTGTTTTATTTAACTTTTTCTTTAACTATGTACTCATATGCTTTAAAGCGCATCGCTGCTGTGAAATGTTGGGAGGGTTTGTGGTCGCTGCTTGTCGGGTGAATGGTCATTTGCCAGCGTGCAGGTAATACCAGCAGATGTTTCTGCTGACTGTAGACTCAGCAAAGGGATTACCAGGTTTAGCCATAAAACTATTCAGTGCAAGTACTTGAATGGCTTGGAAAGAACGGGTGTCTCCAAAGAGCCGTCCTACCTCTTTGCCTCGGAAATCACCGGCTGTGTGGCTGCAGTGGTGGGGTGGCTAGCAGAAGTGAGCCCAGCTCTGACAACAAGTGGGGCCCTATTTTCCTCTCCCTGTATCAGTTTTGCCTGCCAGCTGCATGGCATTAGCAAAGGATTTGGCTGTGAGGCTTTGGTTTGGTGTCAGCGGGTGGAATGTGTTTCTGCCCCAAGTAGAGGGAGCACAGGAAAATCTTCAGGGGCTTGAACTTCATCCGTGAGCAGTGCTTGGTGTCTGTCCCTGCCCAGGGGAGAGCCATGGGGGTGTGCAGGGGCTTTGAGGTCCCAGTAGTGCATACAGCCCAGAAAACATCGCTAAGCTCTAGGATCTGGCTTGCTGAGAGGAGCTTTCCCGTTGGGGCTGGAGATCATCTCCAGAGCCTGGCTGTTGTGAAAGGTGGGAAATTTGGAGTTGAGACCAGGGTTGGTGTTTGGTTGGCAATGTCTTGGTTTTGTTGCAAAATGAAATTTTTTTTAATTCTAATAGCTTTCCCCATCCAAATGTACTACCCTAAAAAAGGGCCATGCCGATGTATGCCACTGATTTAAATTCACGCTTTAGCTTGTACTGGAAAACAAAACATAGAATCATGGAATGGTTTGGGTTGGAAGGGACTTTTGAAGATCATCTAGTCCAGCCTTCCTGCAACAGGGAGGGACATCTTCAACTAGATCAGGTTGCTCAAAGCCCTGTCCAGCCTGACCTCAAACACTTCCAGGATGGAGCATCCCAAATAGATACTGCAGAAATCCCCTCTCCTGACCTGCGTGGATGCTTTCCTAGGTGTCCTCCACATTGCTGCCTCTGAACACTGGACAATCTTTAATCTGTCAGCATGGCCCTTGCTGATGAAGGGACAGGCTCTTGTCCCCATCATTGGGCTGGAGAACTGAAGAACAGACCCCTGCATGACTTGGCCAGGAGGGGAACCAGATTACACAGTGGGACCACAGACTGTCTCTCACAGGTTTCCAAGAGAGACTTTATACCCTTTCTGGCCACTGAAGAGTTTTAATCTTGGCTTTCTTCTAGTACACTGGGAGGCTCTTCTTGCCAGGGTTGGAATTAGAAGGAGTGAAGGCAATGTGTTCATGGCCTCCTAGGCGCTCTTCAGGGTGCGTTTTGAGTGCAGTTCCCCCCACAAAGTGAAGCCAGAGTCTGCTCCAGTCTCTGCGTCTTGACCATCTGCCAAGCCTTTGCTCCTCATGCATATACAGAGTCTTACTCAAGAGGGGAGAGAAGAATATAGAAATTAGAAGCCAGTAGGTTGAAGTCTGTTTTGTTTAAACACCGGTAAGGTCAACACACTCCACAGCTTCCCGAAAAGCACTGAAGATGTGGTGGGAGGGGAAGAAAATGAAAACTCAGAGGGGAGCAAAGTTTCCCATTGTACCAAAAATGGATATTTTTTCCTGCCTTGGGTGCCAGCTTCTGAGCAATTAAGACATTCAGCAATGACCTTTTGGGGTTGAATTCTGACTGGAAGTGTGGTTCCAAATAAATTATTTTAAATTATGCAGATTTATTGCTGTATATAATACTTTTAAATATAAATGTTAACTTATTTTTGTTGTCTACTTAGGGATTTGTTCTGGTATTTATATTCCATAACTTCATTTCAGCTTTTCTGGGATATAATAGCAACACGTGGAAGAAGGGAAGGGCGTGCTGGGGGTCATTTTTCTTCAGTTGCCTTTTCTCCTGAGCAGGTTCATAGGAAAACCTTTCTGTGTCACCAGATTTGATATTTAAATGTGCCATTACCTGTACCAGCCCCAGAGCCACCCACTGCGAATTTGCTAGTGGAGGTGAGGGTCCTTATCCCCCCTCTCTCACTCCTCCATCATGACTTCTTCAACCCATCAGTTCCCTGGTAGCAGGTGCTGCCACCTCTCTTGCTGTTTGTTGCTAATCACCAGATACAAGGAGGTGGAGGGAACCTGTAGCCCTGCGCAGTGACAGGGAAGCCTAGGTGTCTCCCTGACTCTCTGTCTACCCGATTCCCAAGTGTCCAGCTGGACCTGGAGACCTCCTGGCCTCCTCTTTGCATGACTTGACCCAAGGAATGGAGCGGTGAGGAGGTGATGAGTTTGATGCAGCTGCATAGTCCTGCCCCATCACATCTGGGCTGTGTCCGCCCCTTGGCTTGTACATTTTGTAAGCTGAAAGGCAAATTTGACAGCCTCTCTCTGGGTCAATGTCAAGAACTTTTCTGAATGGGTGGGGGTTTTGGCGGGTTTTTTGGTTTTTTTTACCATCTCCTCTGCCTCCCTGCTGATGGTCTGCATGCCACATAGGTTAAGCCAGGTATCTTTGAAGACATGCAACTGCTGCTATAACCTTGCTGTTGCAGATGATATGCTGTCATTCGTTTGCCAGTTGGGTGGCTAGCTTGGGCCAGGCAAGGGGGTTCCTTGAGCCAGGGAAGCCCGAGGGGGAGCAGAGGGACCTGTCAGGAGCTGGCAGCTCTCACGAGTGGGGCTGATGTGCAGCTGACAGGGCGTGGGCATTGCCAGAAGCAACGGCAGGAGATTTAAATGTCCCCTAGGGAGCATGGCGACCAGGAGCGCAGTGACCATGGCGGGGCCGGTCAGAAGGGCGCAGCAGTTTGCACAGGCAGGGCGTGCAGGAGGGGCTCTGCAGCCTGCTTCTAGGTCTTCAGCCCAGGGAAGTGCTTTGGTCTCTGGCAATATGGTGGGCATTCGCCTCAGAGCTAAAACCACTGTTCCTACAGAGAAAGCCCCTGAGCCATCTGATGCGTCCACCCAGGTGGTTCAGATAAGGAAGGAAACATCAGTACAGGCGGTGGGTTGCAGCAAGTGCCCAAACCCTTCTCCCAGGGAAGAGGTTAAGTACCTGCACAAGGTGCGCGCAGGTTGATGACCTGTTATGCCAGGTGGCCGAACTGCAGGAAATGGTTAAAAGGCTGCGCAGTGTGAGAGGAGCTGAGACAGAGATAGATAGGTGGTTTCAGAACCATGCTCCTGTGGCAGACACCACCGAGAATGAGGCACCGTGGACCCTGGTGACTCACAGAAGCAGGACTCCACATCAGCCTGTGCCCTTCACCACCTCAATCAGAAACAGATACGAAGCCTTAACGATCGAGGACACCCATGAGCAAGGACTGCAAAGTCCCCTGCAAGGAGAAGCTGTACTACCAACACATGGTGGACACCATAAAAAGAAACGACGGGTGCTCGTAGTGGGTGACTCTCTGTTGAAAGGTACTGAGGCACCCATCTGCCAACCTGATAGGGAGTCATGAGAGGTACACTGCCTTCCAGGAGCTAAGGTTCAAGACATGGCCGAGAGAGTGCCACAAGTCATCAAGAGAACAGTCTACTATCTGCTGGTACTATTTCATGTGGGCATGAATGACACAGAAAGCTAAAACCTGGGTAAAATCAAGGAAGACTTTCGAGCCCTGGGGGAGCAAGTGAAAAGCACTGGTGCCAATGTTATCTTCCATTTTGCCAGTTCGAGGGAAGGGGGCAGCCAGAAATAGGCGCATAATGTGTATCAACCTGTGGCTACGTGGCTGGTGCTGTCGTGAGGATTTTGGCTTCTTCAACAATGGAGCGTTCTTCGATGACTATAACCTGTTAGGGAGGGATGGGATCCACCTCTCTAGACAAGGCAAGGGAATCTTTGGCAGTAGGCTGGCCAGCTTGATATGACAGGCTTTAAACTGAAGGACTCTCATCTCATTACAGAGACATGGTGGGATAACACACATGACTGGAATGCTGCCATTGATGGCTATGTACTTTTCAGGAAAGACAGGCCTACGAGGCAAGGCGGTGGAGTTGCTCTTTATGTGAAGGAGCAACTGGAATGTATAGAGCTCTACCTAGGAGTGGATAAGAACAAGTTGAAAGCTTATGGGTAAAAATTAAGGGACAGGCCAGCATGGGTGACACTGTGGTGGGTGTTTACTACAGACCACCCAACCAGGACGAGGAAGTAGATAAGGCCGCCTTCAGACAGCTAAAAGTAGCCTCACAATCACAGGCCCGGTTTCTCATGGGAGATTTCAACTATCCTGGTATAAGCTGGAAGGACCACACAGCAAGGTGTGCACAGTCCAGGAGTTTCCTGCAGAACATCAATAATAACTTTTTGACCCAGGTGGTGGAGGAGCCAAAAAGAAGAGGAGTGCTACTGGACCTTGTGCTGGCAAATAAAGAACTGGTTGAGGATGTGAAGGTAGGGGGCAGGCTTTGCTGCAGTGACCATGAGATGGTGGAGTTCCGGATTCTGCGTCGTGGAAGCAGACCAATAAGTAGGAAAGGAAGCTGTAGCGAGGTGGGGGTCAGCCTCTGCTCCCTCGTAACAGACGATAGGATGAGGGGGAATGGTCTGAAGTTGCGCCAGGGCAGGTTTAGGTTAGACACTAGGAAAAATTTATTCACCAAAAGGGTTGTCAGGCTCTCGAATGGGCTGCCCAGGGAGGTGGTTGAGTCCCCATCCCTGGAGGTATTTGAAAGAAGGATAGATGAGGTGCTTAGGGCCATGGTTTAGTGGTGGGATGGCAGGGTTAGGTAACGGTTGGACTTGATGATCTTAAAGGTCTTTTCCAACCTAGACGATTCTATGATTCTATGACCACAACATTGGACTTCAGGAGAGCTAACTTTGGTCTCTTCAGGGTCCTACTTGGAAGAATTCCATGGGTTAAGGCTCTTGAAGGTGGGGGAGTCCAAGAGAGCTGGCTGCTATTTAAGCAACACTTCCTCCATGCTCAGGATTGGTGCATCCCCATGAGTAGGAAATCAAGTAAACGAGGCAGGAGGCCTGCATGGATGAACAAGGAACTTCTAGTAAAACTCAAAGAAAAGAGAAAGCTCTATGGAATGTGAAAAGAGGGTCAGGCCCCTTGGGAGGCATACAGGAATGCTGCCAGACCATGCAGGGAAGCAACTAGAAAGGTCAAGGTCCACCTGGAATTAAATCTGGCGAGGGATATCAAGGATAACAAGAAGGGCTTCTTCAAGTACATCAGCAGCAAACAGAAGACTAGGGGAAATGTGGGGCCGCTGCTGAATGAAGTGGGTGCCCTGGTGACAGAAGATACAGAGAAGGCGGAGTTACTGAATGCCTTCTTTGCTTCAGTCTTCACTGCCAAGGCTGGCCATCAGGCTCCCCAGTCCTGGCAGGTAAGTAAGCAAGCCTGGAGAAAGAATGACCTTCCTTCAGTTGAGGTGGATCAGGTTAAAGATCTTTTAAGTAAGCTGGACACCCACAAATCCAAGGGCAAGTGTCGAGTGCTGCACCTGGGGAGGTTGAACCCCATGCACCAGTACAGACTGGGGGCTGACCTGCTGGAAAGCAGCTCTGCCGAAAGGGACCTGGGAGTCCTGGTGGATGACAAGCTGACCATGAGCCAGCAGTGAGCCCTTGTTGCCAAGAAGGCCAATGGCATCCTGGGGTGAATTAAGAGGAGTGTGGCCAGCAGGTCGAGGGAGGTTCTCCTCCCCCTCTACTCTGCCCTGGTGAGACCCCACCTGGAGTACTGTGTCCAGTTCTGGGCTCCCCGGTTCAAGAAAGATGAGGAACTGCTAGAGAGAGTCCAGAGGAGGGCAACAAGGATGATGAGGGGACTGGAGCATCTCCCCTACGAGGAAAGGCTGAGAGAGCTGAGCTTGTTCAGCCTGAAGAAGAGAAGACTGAGAGGGGATCTCATCAACACTTACAAATACCTTAAGGGTGGATGTCACGAGGATGGAGCCAGACTCTTCTCAGTGGTGCCCAGCAGCAGGACAAGGGGCAATGGGCACAAACTGAAGCATAAGAGGTTCCAGTTGAATGTGAGAAAGAACTTCTTTACTTTGAATGTGACAGCACTGGAACAGGCTGCCCAGGGAGGTTGTGGAGTCTCCTTCTCTGGAGATACTGAAAACCCATCTGGATGATGTCCTGTGCAACCTGCTCTGAGTGACCCTGCTTTTGCAGGGGGTTGGACTGGATGATCTCCGGAGGTCCCTTCCAACCCTGCCCATTCTGTGATTTTGTGATTCATTTGAGCTTCTCTTTGTAAATATCTCAGTCATTATTTTATTATGGGAATATTTTGTACAGATGCAGAGCATTTTGCTGTATGAAGAGGTGGGAGTGGAGATGTGATGCCTTTGCTCTGCATGAGAATAGATCTTTTTCTGCCAAAGCTGAGAGACGTAGTAAAACCAGCCTGCCTGATCCTTCGGGACAGGCTGTGGCCCCAAGGACTGACCTTGTTTCAGCATATTTGGTTGCTCCTAGTCTGCTCGCTTGAGAGGAGCCAGCCCTCCCTCCAGGGAAGCTGTTGGAAGGGTCCTACCGACTGTCGGTGTGTGGCGGGCGGAGGTGGGCAGCACCCAGGCCGCAGCTTGCAGTTACGCAGCAAATCCAGATACGTGACCAGCCAGCCTTTCTCAATGGAAAATTGCTGTCAAAACAGCCTTCCTCCACCCCCCCCAAATGAATTGTTTTGTGCAAAAATGACTAACTTTTGCTTATTTACTTACAGCATTCATTCTTTGGTCACTGAAAATCATTACTGGCTGGGGTTTGGCTTTGTTTTGCCCTTTTCCTGTCCCTCAGGGTGGGTTTTGCTGCCGGTTTGGGCAGCGAGTGCCTGTGCTGGGTGTCGGGCAGCTCTGCAGCGTGAGGAGGTTTGGGGAGGGTGAAGTTTTAGGTGGCAGTGCTCACCATGGGTGCTCTCGCCCTTCATCCGTCCCAGATGAAAGCAAACTCCTATTCCTGGTGTACGGAGGGTGCCCGTCACTGCCTGCTGCCTCCAGTCCTCCTTCCCTTTCAGAGACCAGAAAGCAATATGACAGGATATTACCTTTATATTTTGTAAAATCTGCTTCTTTAGTGATTGCATTTTATATATTAATGAATTCCAGCAGGATTTTCTAAATTCCTCCCTCCCCCAGAAAGCCACCTACAAGTGAGCGTTGCCGTCATCTGTCCAAATGAATGAAGGGTGACACAGAGGTCTGGCAGGCTGGGAGGGCTTGCTTTGAAAGGGAGGAGGAGGAGGAGCGCTGATGTTGAATGCAGTAGGCTCCCCTGCAGTCCCTCCCCTGCATGTGTGCCTGTCGACACCCTCCCCTTTCAAAGGAAGCCTCTTCCCTCTGCCAGAAAAAAGCATCTCCCTTTCTAAACCCTTGGATAACCTTGCGATATCCGCTGGGCCTGACGTTGCAGGGAGATTCTGTTTCTTCCTTCTCCTTACCAAAAAATCATGCTTGTTCAAGGCTAAATTTATATGTACACAGTGAACCGATGCTCACTGCCCTCGCGGCCACCCCCCCTTTCCATGGAGCTGTCAGCCTGATTTGGGATGCTGGTGTGCCTGCATCTCAAAAGCGAGCTGAAGGCAAAGCTGCCTCATGGGTGCCATGGGTTACTCTGCCGGCTGCTGCTCGCCTCGTGGATTATCCTTCATTTCCTACTCTAGCAGCGATGCCTCCCCCATAAACCCCCCCAGGCTGCCTTATGCAACCCAGTAACGGTTGCAACTGGGCTCTCATGGAGGATCTGACACCCGGCTGGAAACCAGATGATCCAGGAACGTCTCTGCTAGCAAGAGCCAGACCTCGATTTTTCTCAGGGTATTTGCTCCTGGCGCCCGCTCGGAGATGGGAGATTCGTCTGAGACCTGGTGGGCTCCAGCCAAGCGAGGGGCACCTCTCCCTCTCGATGCCGTGCAGGGCGGTGGTTTCGGCAGAGTGACTCGGGTTTTCAGGAGGATAGCAGGAAGCAAAGGTTTCCCTTGCAGCACGTTGTGCCTTCCAGCTGCGCTGGTGCAAGGAGTGGGAGGAGCCGCTGGCAGCCCGGAGGCCATGTGCTAGCAAATGTAGTGTGAGTTTGGGTTGTGTCAGTAAAGGGATTTTTACTCACTGAAGCCATGGAAGAGTCTATATTTTTATTTTTTAATTATTAAGAAAAATGTAAATACCTTTCTGTTGTCTGATGGTCTATTTTGCTAATGATTTCTCAGAACTTCTCACAGACGTCATAAATAGTTTTAATGCTTGTTCTGCAAAAAAATCTATTTATCTTTTTTATCTTCGTTTTGGTTTGGTTTTTTTGGTTTTGTTCTTTTACCTTGTTCATGTAGCGATTAAAGCCTTAAGTTTTAAAATGTGAACCTTGCTCCCAGAGCATAGCGCAGGTGTGCAGCTACTTTTTATCCTGGCGACACTGTAAATACTTATCCCCTGAACGATGCTTCTGGAATTTGGAAATTCACTTGTAATTATGTGGTACAGCATTAAAACATTTTTTTTCAATATCCAAATAAACGATGCTTCTTGTTTACCCTCATTTGCAAGCCTGCCTCTGTTTTCCACCTTGTTCCAGCACCTGCTGGCTGCCCCAGGAGTTGCAGGAGAGTACTTGCTTTGGGAGCTGCTCGTATTAATTCTGCCCCCCACTTTTGGGTTTGCCGAGGTCGGTGGAACAATACATGATTCAGGGAATTTACCACGGGCTGGGGTCTGTGCTCAGCGCTGAGCAGCTTGTTGCTGCTGACATTGAGGCAAGCCTCTCCCTGTCTTGTAGTACATGTTCAGGTATTAGGTGGGACTTCAAGAACCTGCAACGTTAGCCTAAAATTTACCCAGGTGGTGTAAATTTTGCTGGTATTGCAAAATTCCGCTTGTCTTGGGGAAATAAGGACTGTGTAATGAATGAGGAGTTCTGCTGGTGGGGTCTTCCTGGGTAGGGTCTGCAGGACAACATTGGAACCACCAGGCAGGAGGAGTCTGTCTGTCCCCTGCCACCGCCTGCATCATTTGCAGCCTGCTTGTGTGTCCTGCGATAAATGAGGCAGTGGCCCCACGAACGCTGCTTTCCTCCTCCTCTCGGCCCTGGTCCTTCCCACGGCTTCGTCTGTGTAAAGTGAGCCAGGGGCCTGGTGGGAAGTCTTTCAAGAGGACGTTATCAGGCACATTCCTGAGGTGGGATGTGCCCTACCCCTTTTTAATCCTTGTGGCAAAGTCCTGAGGAATTGGGTGCCCTCAGTGGGTGGGTGAGAGGAGAGGGTGTTGAAATGTGGGTGACCGGCACGTTACGAAGCATGACGCCTTAATAAAAACATTGCAGACCACGATCCCTGGTCTGCCGGGAGCCCCAGTGGTATGGGAAACACCCTTAGAAAATGAATCCGTGGGATTTTTAATCTAATTTATAGCATGTGAACCGCAGTGAGGTGACCCAACCGACCAGCCCCTCTGCCAGGAGGCTAAGTGGCTGTCTAGCTTCGTTCCTTCCTTACTTACTTACCCTTTAATGGGGTTTTGCTTTGTTTTCCATTTATTCCAGTTTCTGTGTGCACAGACACATGGAAAACACTGCAGGACACGCTGGTTCATATGCGTCAGCCCATATGTGTGCTGGCGCATGCATTTATTATCAGGAATATATTACACTTATCTGTACATCATAACTGAAATAATACAAACTCTTCCTGTAATCGTTAGCCACATAGTAAACGGGACCACAGAACTCCTGCTGCGTGGGAAACTGTACAGAGGCTCCTCAGCGTGTCCATGGGACACAACCACCATCAGTGCAGAGACGTAAAATACCTGATTTTGCACTTGATAGTTTTTCCTTTCCTCCCCCTGCCCGCCACCACCACAAGTCTTTGCTGCTGCGCATCTGCCGAGGTGACCCCTCGGTGCTGGCAGCTGCGGGAGGTCCCATCCCAACGGGGCCCAAGGGTGCTTTCCTGCAGAAAACCAGAACTTTCCTGCAGCTTTCCCAGCTCCCCATGCCCCCCTGTTCGCTTCCAGCTCCCCTGCCATCCCCCGGCTGTTACCCGCTCCCGGTGACAGCCTCTGGAGCCCCTTCAGAGCAACTGTAGGCTGGTTTTATTGCCACTGCAGCCTTCTGCATTGAATAAAGATTAACCAAATCAAACGTCTCTTTAAAGGCGTAAGGGCAATAAAACCCAGCTCAGCACCAGCTGCATTCCCTCTCCTGCCAAAGGCCACCCTACCCTGCAGAACATGAAAGTCCCTGCAGTATCCATGGCATTCAGGAAGCTTCCAAGAGCAAAAGCTTCCCTTGCTCGTCTTTGAGCAGAGATGGCCAGGGAGCAAGGACTAGAGATGTGGCCCCCACACCTCCAGGAATGCCAAGCTCACTTTGCATGGTTGCAGCTCCCTGGCAAGAGCAGGGGTCACCGGCTTGGCCATGCCCCTGGGGGTCTCCATACCCCTTCACACCTACTCCAGCATGCAGAGGCAAGGAGGGACAGGACAGAGGAAGAGCAGGAAAAAGGAATGACCTTTTTTGGGGGAAAAAAAGTACGTGTTTCTGGGCTTGCACCAGAAGGAACCATCTTTCATGCCCCCGCAGGGATGGGTTGCTGGGTCCCTTCTGGTCAGGCAAAACTTCCTGCAGCTCTGCTAGCAACCGGGCAGGCCCCAGAGGCCGTACCAAGGAAGAATCCAGTAAGAGGCAGGATTGGGAGGCAAAAATTAGATGGGAAAGGGATTGGCAATTATACCAAATGATGGTGGAGCTGGGCTCAGTCCCAGTTTTCCCACCATAAAAGCCCCACTCCCAATTCACTGCTGGAAGCATCTCTTGCATATGAATTTAAACCAACAAAGTGATAAGGAAAGCACCAGAAATAGAGGGAAAGAATGAATAAATTAAAAAAGGATGAGCTCCGCCAGCCCGTCCCAGGCCAATAATATGCTCTAGTGTGTTTAGCATGGAAAAGTTTAGATTAGCATCATGGTAACAACTCTGGTTGTATCATCTCACCCATTTTTAAAGAGGGTAAAAAGGAGGACCCTAGAAACTACCGACAATCAGCTTGACTAATCTGACGGCCTTCTGCGATGGTGTGACTGTGTTGGAGGATGAGGGATGAGCAACTGATGTCATCTACCTGGACTTCTGTAAGGCCTTTGACACAGTCCCACACAACATCCATGTTGCTAAATTGGAGAGATACGGGTTTGATGGATGGGTGCTGGATATGGAATTGGCTGGATGGCTACATCCAAAGAGTTGCAGTCAACAGCTCGATGTCCAAATGGAGATCAGTAACAAGTGATGTCCCTCAGGGGTCTGTACTGGGACTGGTACTGTTTAATATCTTCATTGACATAGACAGTGGAATCAGGTGCACCCTCAGCAAGTTTGGAGACAACACCAAGCTGAGTGGTGCAGTTGATACACTTGAGGGACAGGATGCCATCCAGAGCGACCTTGACAGGCTTGAGGAGTGGGCCCATGTGAACCTCAGCATGGTTCAACAAGGCCAAGTGCAAGGTCCTGCACCTGGGTCGGGGCAATCCCCAGTATCAATAAACTGGGGGATGAAGGAATTGAGAGCCAACCGTATCCTGGGCTGCATCAAAAGCAGCGTGGCCAGCAGGTTGAGGGAGGTGATTCTGCCCCTCTACTCTGCTCCGGTGAGAGCCCACCTGGAGTCCTGCATCCAGCTCTGGGGTCCCCAGTACAAGAAAGACATGGATCTACTAGAACAGGTCCATAGGAGGACCATGAAAATGGTCAGAGGGCTGGAACACCTCTCCTATGGAGAAAGGCTGAGAGAGTTGGGCTTGTTCAGCCTGGAGAAGAGAAGGCTCTAGGGAGACCTTATTGCAGCCTTTCAGTACTTAAAGGGGGCTCATAAGAAAGATGGAGAGAGACTTTTTACCAGGGCCTGTAGTGACAGGACAAGGGGTAATGGTTTTAAACTGAAAGAGGGTAGACTTAAATTGGACATAAATTTTTTATGATGAGGGTGGTGAGACACTGGAACAGGTTGCCCAGAGAAGTTGTGGATGCCCCATCCCTGGAAGTGTTCAAGGTCAGGTTGGATGGAGCTTTGAGCAACCTGATCTAGTGAAAGATGTCCTTGCCCATGGCAGGGGCATTGGACTAGATGATCTTTGAAGGTCCCTTCCAACCCTAAACCATTCTATGATCCTATGATCTCATTGTAATAGAATTGTATGGGCAGATTGAAACTAGACAACACAGTAGGTATTGCAGGTATCTGTGCATTTAGCAAGAATGAAAGTGATTAAAATTGTCCTTGGCAGGGAGGGGCTTTGTGTGCATGTATGTGTTAGGTATCTATCCTACTTTCAGGTTGTACTTGCTGGACACGCTAAAATCTAGTAATGCATTTCAACAGTAGTAGTTGGTGTGGCATAATCTATTCTAACAAGATGCTCAATTTACTCAGTATCACAGTATCATGCAAAAGCTGCTACAAAAATAAATTTCTCTAAAAAAGGAGAAAAAAAAATCACAAATCACCCTTTTGTGTTTTTAACGCTGTGGAACAGGCCACAGGCGCTTTGACGGTGATTGAAGCTGTATCTAAGCTGCAGTCTGTGAATCCTGAGTACTTCCCAGGAAAGCTGAAGCAGAACTCCCACCCGAGCAGCACGGCGGGGCTGTGCAACCCCACCTCTGCTCACGCAGGGAGTGCCTGTGCCACCGCACAGCGGGGTAGGAGCTGCACGCACCATCTTTCGCTTGCTTCGATCCTGGTGCTCAGAGCAGGACTGCACGCGGGCTCTTTGCCCCAAGCTGGGTAGAAAAGCATCCCACTAATCTTTATTTTTTTTTAAATTATGCTCAGGGTTGTTTTTTTTTTTCTTGCTAGCAGTGCCCATGAGGGCCCTGCAGCCTGTCCCACCCCAGCTGCTCCTCAGACCCGCCACCCCCTCAAGGTGGTGGTCACCCCAAGCCTGGGTGAATTTTTTTGCTTCTAGGCAGAGAAGTTAAAGGTAGTTTAGCCACTCTTTTCCATGAATCTCAAAAGTGCTCTGCAACTTTGGGTAAGATTTAGCAATGTGAAATAATATATATATATGTGTGTGGAAAGAAAGAAATTCTGACCTCATTTGCGCCTGTGCAGTCTGCTGTGCTCTATTTGGTGTTTCAGATGGGAGGAGGCTAGAGCCCTAGCAGGCGCCTGGTATCTCATCCTGATACTGGAAACCTCTTGGCCAGGAAAGGTCAAGGATGAACAACTTATTTTCTCCTTCTTGTTTACGGGACTTGAAATAAATCAAAATGGACAGGAACCTACAACCAGAGATTTTGATTGTATCCAAACCAGGACAAGGTAAGCCAAGATAAGATCTAACTAGGATTTAAAGACACTAAAATTGAAACACGCTAACCAGTAACCTCTTACCAAATTTGCTAAAACCCTCAGGTTTCTCATCTCTAGCCTATCTCCGCTTACAGTATTGATGCTAAGAGTTAAAAAGCAGTGAATGGTATGTGTATCTTATCTGGTGTTCAATGCAAAGGTGATGGTTTCAAAGGCAGTACTGTCTCAGAATTTCAAAGTCGCTGGTGTTCATGTTACATAGAGTACCACTTGGTGGTCACTTGGAAGGCGCTTCTACTTCTGTGTAACTTTCTTCTAGGTTGGGTATAAATATTCCTGGGAGGCTAAACAGAAATGCATTTCGTTTAGATACAAGTCTTAGGCACGAGTTAGAAAACTGCTGACTGTAATGAAAATATATCAGCACTTAGTAGTATCCAATAATATAAAAAATGCAATTCAGAACATCTTCAACTACATATATATGTGTGTGCGTCTATATATAGGTATAAAGGTACAATACGTACATGTATATAAACACAGACACATATACAGAAATATTCACAACTTGAACTGTATTTGTAACTAACCTGAAATACTGCAGCAAAAGTTCATTCTGATGAATCATTAATATAATATTTCCAACTTTTGGCTCTAACCATAGGTAAAATGTTAACACATCAAGCTAAACGTTTTGCTATCCTAACTTCCTGCTGTCCTAGGTTTTTGCTATCCTTTTTGCTACCCTAATCAACATGTCAGAACCAAGAGCTCCTATATGGGGACTGTAAGAGTACCCTGCCTAGAGTAAAGCTATGCAGCTACCGAGCATGCTTGCAGCCATGAACCTGGGTGCCTGTTGATGGTAATACTTCCTAGGATGGTAACATTTAGCAGACTGGAAATGCATAAAAGGCAGAGGACCTTCGGCACGCAGGTGCCGAATCATCGCCGCAAGGTTCTGACTTTTGCTGGAGAGGAGTTCCCTGATGAGCAGCGATAAAAAGAAGTGGACGATGTGGGTGGGAGTTTCACGGGGCTCACAGCATCTCCCTCCTGTAGTTTCCAGAGGAGCTCTTCATTAGTCCTGCTCAGCTTCTTCTTCTCCTCCACTTCTTTCTCAACATATTCTTGAAGATTGGCATTCTCCTCTGACAATTGCCTGGGGAGGGAAGCAGGACAACGTGTAAGGTGAACCAGCGTGAAGACGGTGGCATTAACACAGCCAGCGCTGCACAAGAGGCAGGGCCAGGCAGGACCCTGAGCACCTCCCTCCATCCCATCCCATCCCATCCCATCCCATCCCATCCCATCCCATCCC